>CM052705.1:89441473-89473176 GCA_028551405.1 Uromys caudimaculatus | reverse complement strand
GTGTGTGTGTGTGTGGTGTGTGTGTGTGGTGTGTGTGTGTGGTGAGTGTGTGTGTGTGTGTGTGTGTGTGTGTGGTGTGTGTGTGGTGTGTGTGGGGTGTGTGTGTGTGTGGTGTGTGTGTGTATGTGTGTGTGTGTATGTGTGCTGTGTTGTGATGTGTGTGTGTGTAGTGTGTGTATGTGTTTTTTAATCCACTGAGTCCAATTAACACTGCCCATTGAGTTGTTCACGGATCCACATTCAGCTAAGAGCTCCCTCTACATTAACTGTTGACCAGAGCAGACAGACGCTTCTTTCTGGCCAAGGCTGATGAAAGCACTAGTCTATGGTCTAAATGTGAACAAGGCAGTTTGACAGCTTGCCATTAATCAGGACAGCAGTATCAGAGTACAACCTCCACTCTACCACCCTACCATCCCCCCAGCCACTCCCACCCCTTCTCACCAGCCCTAGACCTCCTAAGAACATGAGGTCTAAGCTTCCTAAGCCTTGAATTAGAGGGAAAATAAGAATTTTCATCTCTACTGGGGCGAAAAGCAGAACTCCAGCTGGGACGTTGGTTTGTCTGCTCAGCCCATGCAGAAGCCGGCCTTGACACACAAATCAACCTGGTGTCTTGTCACTTGTGAGAAAGAAGTATGCCCTCTGTCTGTGGGTTCATGAGAACTCTACGGTCAACACTTCACCCCAAGGCCCTTCCATGGCATCTGCTTGAGCCTCCTTGGGTTAGTCTGATCGGGGAAAGTCAAGTACAAAGGAGGGAAATTACATTCGAAGTCGAGGTAGTGCTACTCTCTATATGGCTGGGCCTTTGGAAAAAGGAACCTCTTAGATTGTTTTGTAACTGCCCAGGGTTACAAAGAAGCTGGAATGTTGGGTTATACACTCACCTCAAGCCTCCAAGATGTCACAGATCTACTCAGTAGACACCTTCACAGGCATTTGTCACATTCCAAGCTGGCAAGCAAGCAACGTGAATTTGTTGAGCATTTACTTTGTGCTGTCTCTGTCCCATCGCTGAGGACCAACACATGTAGACCATGGCAACTTCCTTCTCTGCCCTGGGGGAGCTCGCCAACCCGAAGGGATCCAGTGTGATTGAGTTTTAACTGGCGAGATTCACACCGATCCCACCATTGCCTTTCCACCATAAGAACCAGGTGTGCTGCCACCAGGGCAATGCTCATGGGGTAAGCATGCTTGTAGCCCAGCCTGCTGATGTGAGTTTGATCCCTTGAACTTACAGAACTGACTCTGGAAAATGACCTTCGACATCCAAAGACCCACAACAGGGCATTCGTGTCTGCCCTCACAACACATCATACACACACGTGATAACAATTAATAAGTTTAACACTTTAAGAGCTGTTCTGAACTATTGTTTCACCAATAATCTATCAAATTTCAAAGTATTCTAAAAAAAAAATTAACCTAGAAATTTTCATTCAACTCGTAAGACTCTTTGTTTTTTGCTACCTATGAAAATATATATTTATTTATATACACCAAATAGCTGGGTGGTGGTGCACACCTTTAATCCCAGCACACAGGAGGCAGAGGCAGGCCTGGTCTGCAGAGTGAGTTCCAGGACAGTCAAGGCTATACAGAGAAAAACGAAAGAAAGAAAGAAAGAAAGAAAGAAAGAAAGAAAGAAAGAAAGAAAGAAAGAAAGAAAGAAAGAAAGAAAGAAAGAAAGAAAGGGAAAATATATTTAATGAGATAAAACATGAAATAAATTTAATAATGATTAGTTATGTTATTATATCTTTTTAAGAATCTGGCAGTGAATATGATTTTCAATTTGGCTAAGCACTGAGCTCACCGGGGAAGTTATTTTTAAAACCTTGATGCCTATGTCCCATATGGAACAATGAAACTGGGGCTTCTAAGGGACAGAGGGTGGAGTCTAGACAGTGTAGAGTCTGCATGTGGATTGAGATGCTTGTTAATCACACAGCTTGAAAAGTGCTTTGTCCAAAAGAAAGAAAAAAAGAAAGAAAGAAAGAAAGAAAGAAAGAAAGAAAGAAAGAGAAAAGAAAAGAAAAGAAACGAAACGAAAAGAAAAGAAAAGAAAAGAAAAGAAAAGAAAAGAAAAGAAAAGGTGCAAAGCTGAAAGTGATCTCAGGACAGGGATAGGGCAGGGATGTAGGGAGACCTTCCCAAGCCCCTGACCTTGGAGATGATGTGTGATTCAAAGCAGAGGCTGGGATGGCCTGGGGAAAGTGACCAATGGCAGAGACTCTGGGCCAAAAGCAACCTGAGGCATCAGAAACGGACGATGAGCCACAGGCTAATGTCCTCAGGGACATGTAGCACAATGTGTGGAGCAGCAGTTCTCAACCTGTGGGTTGTGACCCCACGTATCAGATATCCTGCATAGCGGATGTTTACATTACAATATATAACAGTAGCAAGATTACAGTTATGGAGTAGCTGTAAATAATTCATATAGCTGAAAATAATTTCATGGTTGAGGGTCATCACAGCATGAGGAACTGTATTAAAAGGTGGAGCATTTGGAAGGTTGAGAAACATTGGTGTGAAATGAGCCCATACAGTTATGGACATATACCTCCAGGTCCTCTGTCCCAGCACCTCGTGGTTGACAGACACTTCAAGCCTCTGCTCTTTGTTTTTCCATATTGGGCTTCCTGTGGTACCCTGGTAGTAAGCCGTCCATAAGGATTTCCGTCAGCTACAAGTAATAAATAGGCCATCAAGGGGAGGCAGCAGCAAGCCTCGCTTTCTTTTTCACACATACCAAGAAGCTCAGAAATAGAAAGAGCAGGTCTCTGTCACCATCATCCATTTGGCTTTCTTCTTGAGGCTGCAGTATGACTGCTGACCTTCCGGGCCTCACTCTGTGTTGAAGGAGGATGGATTTGTCTTTGCCCAGCAGATCTACCCTGTAAGAGAAAAGAGAGAAATCCCTGTCCCTGTCCCTCTACCTACATATCACCAGTCATAATTATGTCACATGCATGCATGCTCACATGTGCTTGCTCTCTCATTCTCTCTCTCTCTCTCTCTCTCTCTCTCTCTCTCTCTCTCTCTCTCTCTCTCACACACACACACACACACACACACACACACACACACACACACTTAGCCCCAGATGCAAGGAAGCTGGGTATTTGAGTCTCTCTAGCTGAAAGCAGTGGGGTATTTGAGGAGAATGCGAGTGAGCCAACCTCCAATAGGCCCATGGAAAATGAGGCCCAGGTGACACCCTTCCAATCCTGTGACTACAGGCAGGACAGGGAGAGCAAGCCTGGTGTGTCTGACCAGCTACTGAAGGCAATGGTGGCAGATGGAGGCCTGGTCCTCCCTCTCCTGGGGAGCAAGCCCATATCTCAGTTGGAAACTTTCATCAAGAACTGCGGGCTCCGTTGCCATGGGCACTCAATGTCTGGCACATGGTAGCACCAACTCCAAGGTGCCATGTGAGTTGGAAGCTTGCCATACCAATGGTAGTGTGTATGTTCCTTTGCGCAGGACAAACCACAGAGGTTATTTCAACCTCTGGGAAGGGGTATTAGAAAATGCAAGAAGGTGGGGCTGGAGCTCTGTGGTTAAGAGCACTGGCTGCTCTTTCAGACAGACCCAGGTTCAATGCCCAGCACCCACACAGTGGTTTGCAACCATCTGTAACTCCAGTTCCAGGGGATCCGACATCTTCTCTGGCCTCCACAGACACAAGGCACATATATGGTGTACCGACATACATGCATGTAGACATGCACATAAAATATAAAAATTTTTTAAAGAAAATACAGGAAGGCCAAAGCACTCATCAAGATCTGGCTGTGAGCAGAGCAGAGCAGGGCTGTACTGTGTATGCCTGGAGAGTTCCTGCTGAGCTCCCCATGCTGAGCTCAGGCTGGACCCCAGCCAGGAGGGGCCAGCTGCTCCCAGTCTCTCTCCAGCTCAGCTGCCTGGGGCTGAGGGACCAGCCTGGGGATTCCCCGTCACTCAGGAGCTGAGTGACCTCCTCTTCAGCCCCTCCAATAGGGGATTTCCCAGAATGTTCCCACGCCTCAGGAAGCCTCCTCCTTAGCCACCCCCAGCTTTTGATAGATGTGGCATCAGGTGACCCTACAGGTGAGGGAAGGGGAGCTGGGAATTTGGATTAGCATGAGGCAGGGAAACTGGGAGGTTGTCACACTGGCCATTGAACTGAGCCAGAGATAATCTAAGTTCAGAGGCTTTGAAGGCAGGGGGCAAAGGGCAGGTATTTGTGCCCCTTTGTGCAGCCTACAAGCTGTGTGACCTCTCTCATGTTGCTTAACTTCTCTGTGCCTCTGTTTTCCTTCTTTTGTAAAAGGGAGGTGTTATGCAGTGGTGTTACAAAGATTAAATATGATGATAGCTATAAAATACATAAAAAGGTGGGTCATGGGGCCCACTCCTTTAATCCCAGCACTCAGGAGGCTGATCTCTGTGAGCTTATGACCAGCCTGGTCTACACAGTCAGTTCCAGTCCAGCTAGGGTCCATAATAAAACTCTCAAAAAAATCAAATAAAAAATATACATGTATACTGTAGATACACATCAATTTAAATTGTGGTGCCAGACACACTCACAGGCACATGCACAAAAATATCAAAAGGCTGGGGGAGCACAGGCTCTAGTCTCCTAATACATTTAGGTAGCCAATTTGGAATCCAAAATATTGGAAAACTCAAGGGGAAACTGGAGACACCCCCATTTCTATGGCCATCGGAATTAGCTGCTCAACAGAAGCCCTGTGTAGCCTATAACAGCCAAATGGCAGGCTTAACCCAAATCTAGTCAGTTAGAACCTGTCACCAGTGTCCCCTGGAGGACCCAGTGTCAGGAATGTCCGGCTAAGGTTGAGGATCATTTTGGACTAGTCACCCTGTCTTCAGGCAAAGCAACTGGTATTCAGTAGGAAAAGTGAGTCCTCCTGGGGCCACCCAGCCAAGACCACCAATGTTCACCATGGCCATGGAGCTGGGCCTGGATCATGTGGAAGGATGGTGCTCCCAATGGAGGACTCTTCCAGGGTGGCAGATGGAAGTGGGCGATTCTGTGGCTTTGGGGGCGTGACCAGCTCAGCCAGTGGTATTATGTGATGTGCTATCCCTTGGGACAGCACAGGAGGAACAGGAGTGTCTAAGGACTTCTCCTTGCTCCTGGGGGACCCCAGCTTACTCCTATAGTCAGACCCTCAATACAGGAGAGGCAGAAGGGAGGAATCCAACGGGAGCCCAGATCTTCCTGGCTATGAGTCTTTGGATCCAGCCTTCGGAGCTTTTGCGCTTCTGAGAAGGTACGTGTGAAGGGGACCTCAGCACATTCTCATAGCTGCTGCAACCAGCCTGTGGGCATTTTAGGAACCTAGGCAGTATGGCTTTGCTCCAGGTCTCAATTGGCTTCCTTGGTAGGATGGCCATACTGACAGCAGCAGACTGTGAGAACCCTCATGGGCCTAACCACATTCTGAAAGGTGAAGAGAGCAGGCTACAGTGGAGCCGGGAGGGAGGAAGGCTCGCTGGATCTCCACACTGCCTGGTAGAAGGAAATTTCCTTCCCACATCCTCACTCCTCTCCCTCACTGAGTTTAGTCCCTTCCCACACCTGGAAGTTGGGGGGGGGGGGGGGGGGATTGTCATTGTCTTTGTGGATAAACAGCTATCTCCAGCTGCCTCTTTAGCGTCCTCTCCAGGGGCCCTGCTGCCCTCTGCAGCGTAGAGGGATGGGGCCCAGAGCAGCCACTTCCTCCAGCAAGTCATTCTTTCTCTAGGGAGTGGCCAGTGTCTGCAAGCCCCGGAGCTTACAGACATTTCTCTTGCAAGCAGCAGGCTGACTTTAAGAGGTAAAGACAAACTTTGCCTCATGGTTAGAGGCAGCAGGCAGTGGTTCGTCAGGTTTGCCTCAGCGTGGGCTTTGGCATCTGTAGACCCAGGAGGTGACAGGAGAAGGCTGGCGAGAGTTCCTCAGAGCCTGCTAGTGACTTGCCCTGCAGTCACTTCCCGAAAACTAGGCCTGCCTCTAGGCGGGGAGAAGATCGGAGCCCGCCCACCCAGTCCGTCCCTCTTTGCTGCCTTGGGGTTTGCCCAGGCTCTTCGGAGCACGGAACTTACAGTAAATGCTGTAACCAGTGGAAACTCTCAGAGGGGGCGAGGAAAGGGCCAGGACTCCGGGCCCCAGTTCCCGTCTTACCGCCCCACCAGGTTCATTTCGCCCACCTTTCAGTAAAGGGGCGCCGCCTTCCTGGTAAAGGGCTGGCCTCCCTCTGGGATGTGCCAGAAAACAAAAACCGGTGAAATGCCCAGCTGGCCGCAGCCTGCAGAAGCAGCAGCCCGGGATTGACCATCCAGCTTTCGGCTTCCCTCACCCCACCCTAGAGATGGGGGTTTCCTTTGCACCAGACTAGGGGCCTTGGTTAGCTCAGAAAGCATTCAGAATGTCGCTGAGTCTGAGCACCCTCACATCTAACCTTCAAAAGAAATGGAAGCCGACTTGATGAGCAATGTCAGGGTCCTATGCTCCTCCACAACTTAAAAAGGACCCCCCCCCCCCCCGCGCGCGCTGTACTGGGTTTAGGTGATTGGCGGTATAACTGATAAATCCCATCTCTCATGCCTGCAGTTCACTCCTGCTGGATTATTTAGGGCAAATTTTAAATGTCAAGTTATCGTGCATCTGCTAACCACTATACTTTTGAGTCAACATTCTCATGCCAACAATTGATGTTATCAGCCAGTCAGTCAACAAACATTTAAGTTCATTTGCCTCTTAATTTAATGCATGCTTAAATAATTAAAGCAGGCTTTAATTATTATCATATTTAACTAGGGTTTTCAAACTTGCCTGGTTGTTAAAACAATCTAAGACATCTGTTAAAAGCTCAGATTTCCAGAACTGAGGTGCTGGCTTCATTGGTCAAGTGCTAATGGAGGATCTGAGTTCTGTTCTCTAGCACCCACATAAAAATCGGGGTGAGGGAGTGCTTGCCTGCAATCTGGGCAATGGTGAGACTATAGACAGACCCCTGGAAGCCTGTGGACCACTGGCAGTTTCAGGTCAAAGAGACACTTTCTCTCAAAATGTGGAAGGTGCCTGTGGGAGATGTTCTTCTGACCTCCGCGTTTGTGCCATATGTGTGCACTTGCACCCATAACATGTGTGCACACAAACACACGTGGAAAAGAAAAGCCCAGATTCCAGAGTCCAAATTTCTCCCCAAATCCCAGCTCTGCAGAAGAGCTGCCTGGAAGCTTCTGAGCCGAAATTCGATTCCTTTGCCTCTCTCCAGTCCCCATTGCCTCTCAGGGGAGTTGGGGAGGCCCCAGGACTTAGCAAGGTTCTGTTTATTCAGGTCCGGGAACCCCATTGTCTGGAGAAGCTATTGTTTCTCGGCAATTAGTATGTGCCAGAGTGCTGTGGTGGCTGGTAAATGATGTGGTCCCTACAACACTAGAAGATGTTTCTGGACCAAATGCATGTTGCCTTTACACTGACACAGAGTACAGGACTCCTCCTTGAGGGTTCACTCTCTATGGTTTTAGTTATTCACTGTCAACTGTGGTCTGAGGATACTGAATGAAAAGTTCCAGAAATAAACAAATCATAAGTTTTAAATAACTCCGATTATACTATATTTTCATAAATGTTCCATTCTGTGATTATTTATTAATAATCTTTTCCTATGTTTATAAACTTCATCAGAGATTTACACATCTAGGGAGGCACAAAGTGTCTTCTGGGTATTGCCCCAGGTTTATGGATGGCTTAGAACAGGATTGCAAAACCCACAGTTGTGGGCAGGAGAGAGCGGAATAGAATGCCAAGTTCATCGTAGATTCTTGATATTCAGAAAGGCTGTAAACATCCTAGCCTGAGAGAAGCAGGCAGTGCGTGTGAGGCAGATGCAGACACAAGGCACTTGGTGTGTGTCGGGGAGTAAGAGGCAGAAAATATTTCACAAACTGCTTTCCCCTCTCTCTGGGGCTGGCTGGCCCGATTGCCAGTTTCTCTTGGCTTATGCTTGCCACACTCAACCCAGAGGCATACACACGGACATGTTTGCACGTGTGCACTCACACACACACACACACACACACACACACACACACACGTGAGGTTTTCTGAGGTTTGTCCCCACCAAACTTGTACGTGTGTTTGGTCCCTAGTGAAGCAACAGTGTTGAGGGGTGGTGGTGCCCGCAAGGGGGGGATTATGTCACTAAGAAGTACTAATGTCTTTCTCAGTTTCTCTTCTATTGTTTTTCTTCCTTCCCTCCTCCTTCCCTTCCTTTCTTCCTTGTCAGTGTTGGAGATTGAACCTAGGGCGCCATTGCTTCCTGCACACTTGGCATGTATACCAGTATACATGTATCCCAGCCCTTCTAATACTCATCCGTTTAGAGACAGGGTGACAAGGGTCTCACTGTATTTCCTTTCTAGCCTGGACTGGCCTCAAACTCCCAATCCTCCTGCCTCCCATGCTTAGTGCTGGGATGACGGGTCTGTGCCACCACGCCCAGCTCATCTCTGTCTCTTTTGAGGGATGGGGCTGGGTATTGTAAGTGTATTGTTGAAGAAACTCGAGCCTCCCCTCTCTCTTACACACAAGCTCCTCTTCTACACTCCCCACTTGCCCATCCATTCTCCCACCATGCACCCCTCAGCCTCCATGGCCTTGGACTCTGATCTAAATAAACTACCCAGCCTCTGGCGTTTTCTTATAGTGACAGAGAAGAGACAGATTATGTGAAGTTGCTATTCTTATTAGTCAAATAGACAACAATCATACGGGTTGCATACGGGTCAACCTGATATCTACACACACCCACATTCTTATAGATAGGTGCCCCCATAGAAATCTATGTGTATGAACGCACACATCCTCATGTGCACCGGAATTCTCAGTTGCCCTCTTCATGGCTGTGCAGATGGAAAACTTTAGCCCCCCGCCTCATGTACCACCTTCCTGCCACCATGTACCACCAACCTTCCCATCTCCCCTGACACTAATCTTCATGCTCATGTCTCTCTACAGGAGAGCGAGGACCTGGAGAAACAGAATGCGGCTCTGCGCAAAGAGATCAAACAGCTCACGGAGGAGCTGAAGTACTTCACATCAGTATTGAGCAGCCACGAGCCCCTGTGCTCTGTGCTGGCCAGTGGCACCCCCTCACCCCCTGAGGTGGTATACAGCGCCCATGCCTTCCACCAGCCTCACGTCAGCTCACCACGATTCCAGCCCTGAGCTTCTGGACAAGAAGAGAACAAAGCCTTGGTCAATGCTACTCCCATGGTCCTTTGGAGGGGCATGCAAACTGAGGCCGAGCTGCCCTCATACCTCTACCTAGAGGCCCAGTGGCAGAGGCCTGGACAAGTATTGAACACAAAAACTGTAGTGGTCAGAGGGACTTAAGGTCTCCCAGGAAAGTATGGTCAATGTACTGGACTCTCCCAGGGAAGTATAGCCAACGTACTGGACCAGAAAACTGACACAAGACAACCCCGGAGTGTCGCAGGTGATGCCCAAGATGCACAGCTCAGAGGGAGGAGGGCAGGGGATGGATAGTTTTCTAAATAAATATTTTCTAAGAAACCAGCCCTGGAAAGCAGTTTCCTTCACTTCCCCCATCAGCATCCTGCGAACTTTCTCTTGATTTGGCACCTGATTTTCCTTCTTGGCTTCAGGGAGTTCTTCCAGACTCTTAAGAATTCCACTATTAAGTCTGTTCCATGTTTTGTTCCCTGTTTGAGAAGCTGGTCTCTTCAAATCATCTTCAACCTCTAGTCATCTCCCTCACACTCCTCCACAGACCTGCTCAGGGTGACCTCCCCAACCGTGCCTCTTGTCCCGTGCTTTCTCTAAATGGTGGGGCCGGTGACTCTACAGTTAGAGAAAGGGCTATGCAAGACAGGCCAGGGGAATCTCAGTTTCTCCCATTTGTACACCTTCCTGGCTGGCTACTGCAGCCATACAGTTAAGTCTCAAGAATGCCATGGGCCAGGTTCCATGCCAGGAATATAAGTAACACAAAGACAGTGCCTCACATTCAAGGCCGTAGGTTGACCTTTGCCATGCCCTGCCAAAGACACTCTTAGAAAATAGGGTGGCTGCCACCTGTGCACCAAGTGTCCCAGGGTTGAGTAGCTCAGGGCTGTGTTCAGATTGGACATCTGGTTGGAGCCGGTGTTCTTCATTTCCCTTTGATGTCCACCTGTTTCTCAGAAGTCCCCAGACGACAAGTCTGTTGGTCTTCATATTATATACAGCACTGCCCAGGAGTAAGAACAGCTGTCTCCTCCAAGGCTGCTTTGGAGCCTATCCACCTCCATAGTCTCTGCTGACTGGCTGGGCACCAGCGAGGTAGATAGCACAGGGCCAGGCTTCTGTTGTAGGCCCAGCCCATAGTCCCTCAGAATAGCAGAATCAGTAGAAGCCACCTTCTACTGCCATGCTCTCATGAAGGGGAAGGAGGAGTCAGTCTCGTGCTAGTTAGCAAGCCCTGACCTCTTGGTCAGTGGTTCTGGCTCCCCTGAGACCTCATTTTGATGATCTCTGCCTAGGTAGGGACCCTACCTAGATGATGAGGGCAATGTTGAGCTGATGTGAGCATTAAACTTCATAGAGGCCTGACAAACCTGCCTCCTGCCTTGTGACCTGTCTATGAGAGGATCTCATAGCAATCACCATGGTGGGGACAGAGTGGGCTCTCATCTTTGAAGCCATTGCCTCTGCATGCCCCAGAGTAGGGCTAGGCTGAGCCCGATAAAGAGTCTGGGGTGCTCACAACATCTCCACTGAGCAATCCTTTTTCCTTCAATGCCATCTCTGGAATCCTAATCTTTGATCTCCCAACAAAACGGCAAAATGGGGCTTCCCCCTTCCAGAGCAGAGGCTCCATATGTCTGGGATGTGTGATGAAGAGTGGCCTTCTCTTTAGTTCCCTATAGGACCTTGGGGTTTGGGGGTCCTGGCCCTCTCTTTCCCACCCAGTGGCCCCAGCCACTCACTTCAGGTGCCCCGTGTGTCATCTGTCATCATCTTAAGACAGAACTCTGGGTCCAGTTTTCTTTGCAGCTGACTACAACTTGGCCTTTCATAGGCAGGCTTCCTTCCAGTCAGAGATGTCTCTCCCCACCCCTGCTGTAGCATGGTGATTTCCCCCTAGAAACTCCACACAAGGCACATGACTAGCCTGGGCATCTTCTGAATGAGACTTGGGGCAGAACTAGAAATGCAAGCTCACGTGCTGTTCCCATTTCTCAGCATCTACTTCTTGACTTCTCTTCCCCTTTCATTCCTCACTTTCTAATGACCCTGGGTGGTTCCACTTCTCCTTTCTGATCAGCTTGGTTCAAGAGAAGACGGCTGAGGTGCTGTGTCTTTACACAGGGACTGGGAGGGGCAGCTACTGACTACAGACATCCCTAGCTAGCTGCTCGGGACAGAAATGACACCTCATATCCACCCTGGCTAGACCAGTTTGTAGGCACACACAGACACTGTGAATGCGGTGAATCAGAGCATAACAAACGAAAAGAGTAGGTCACATCTCTGTAGCTCCATCCAATAGAGTCATGCTGTAATTTAGGCACAGTGATTGCTACATCTCCCAGTTTGCAAGAAAAGCTAAAATCATAATTCCTACATGAGTTTCCCTCCACTCTGATGTTTCTCTCTTTCAGTACTGGGGATGGAAGGATAGAACCCAGAGCCTCCAACATGGTAGGCAGTTTCTCTG
The DNA here is from genome assembly GCA_028551405.1 of Uromys caudimaculatus. Taxonomy (NCBI): domain Eukaryota; kingdom Metazoa; phylum Chordata; class Mammalia; order Rodentia; family Muridae; genus Uromys; species Uromys caudimaculatus. The sequence continues at coordinate 89,461,444 of CM052705.1, read as the reverse complement.
CCACTGAACCATACTTCAGCATTGAAATCCAAATTTTAGGATTATGAGTTTGACTGTTTATTTCAAGGCAGGATCTGAAACCTTGGCTGGCCTGGCACTAAATAGCTCAGACCAGCCTTGAAGCAATTCTGCCTCAGCCTTTTGGATGCTGGAATTACAAATGTATTCTACCACACTCTTCTCTAATTTCTAAAATAATCTATGAACCAACAAATTACATTGATGGGCCAGATTTGCCCCTAACACCTGCTTGACCTGGGACAAAGTACAAACGTCCCATGTTATAGTTCTCAATGCCTAAACATTGTTCTCTTCTTCTCTGGCAAAGATGACCTCATGTCTGCCCTGAAATGCCTGCTTCAAATTTAGGATTTTTAGACACTTTGGAATTTTATCAGTGCAGGTAGTGGGGGAGACAGCCCTCTAGCTGCAGCTGATCTGCTCTTGACCCATCCCTGGCTCTGTCCACACTCCAGCCCCAGGAAGGACCCCAGCCCCAGGAAGGGCAATCCTGGGAAGAACTGCAGCCATGGAACGAGCATTAACTCGGGGAGTCTGGGCATCCTGGAGACAGACACAGAGCACTGCAGGCTCTGGGGCAGTGTGCCTCATTTGTCCTAAGGATCCCTTTCCCCACCAGAAGGAATACAACAGGAGACAGACTGGGTTACCATCTGCTGGACCACAACTTGCTGGCAATGCATATTTGAATGTATACTTCCAGCCCTTGTCACAGTTGTTGCTGTGGTTTTGTAATACAGGAGGTGAGGCATCTGAGTATCCTACTTACTTGGAGGACAGGCTGTCCCTATCCCTCTGCCGGGGTTCCCTTCTCTCTGACTGATTTCAGCATTCCAAAGTTGCTCCAGGGAGCCCTAGCAATGAATGGGGCTAGGGAACCAAGACCAAGGCTAACTTCCTGTTCTGCTTTGTTTTGTTTATTTTTAGACACAGAGTCTTTCTGAGTCTATGTATCCAGGCTGGCCTCCAGTTTGAGATCCTCTGCCTCATCCTCCGGAGAGTAGGGGTTATATTAGCATAGAGAGAATTAACAACTTAAGACCTGCCAAGGGATAGTGCTTGACTCAAAGGAATGTGCTCCTCCTGATGGTGGCATTTTAGGTTACCAGCACTGATGCAGGGATGTTTATTAGAATTGCCATGGAGATGAGTACCACAAAAAAGAGTGGGAGATAGAACTAGAAAGGGGACAGAGATGTGTCAATCCTAAAATTCTTGTGGGGTATGTGGCTTGGTTAAGATCACCATGTGATGTGATGAAACACCATGAGAAAAACTTTGTGAGGAAAGGGTTTGTTTGGCTTATGCTTCCACAGTACTGTTTGTCACTGAAGGAAGTCGGGACAGGAACTTGTAAACAGGGCAGGATCCTGGAGGCAGGAGCTGATGCAGAGGCTATGGAGGGGTGCTGCTTCCTGGCTTGCTCCTCATGACTTGCTTATCCTGCTTTCTTTCTTTTCTTCTTTCTTTTTTCTTTCTCTTTCTTTCCTTCCTTCCTTTCTCTCCATCTCTCCCTCCCTCCTTTCTTTCGTTCTTTCTTTTTTTAGCTTTTTATTGATCCCTTGTGACTTTCACATCATGCACTGCAGTCTCGCTTTCATCCCCCTTTCACCTTTGCAACCTTTCCCCCCCCACACACACAAAAAAAATAAAAAACACACAAACAAAACCCAAAGCAAGAAAACATCTCATCGTGGCAGCTGTAGTATATCACAGTGTGTCCACACATCTTCACTTGCAAGTGTTCATTGCAATGAGTCACTGGTCTGGTTAGAGATCTCTGGCTTCTGTGACACCATCAATATCAGATCTTTATCGGGACTCCTCGAGGTTAACCTGTTATTGTCCTGTGTCATGGAGATCCTGCAGCTTTGGAACAGCTGGGCTGACCCTTTCACGTGTCTCAACTTTTAGCAGATGACATAGATTTGGGGTAGACCAACTCAGAGCTCTGGATCTGGGCCTATGGGGCAGCCAAGCTGGGCAGCGCACTGCCACCCAGGTCCACCCAGGCAGATAGGGTCTTCTTTATCTATACCACCAGGGGAACGCTCCAGCACTCCTCTGGCTAGGCCACCCAATGCACCATCAGCAGGAGGCAGGGTTAGCTCTCCTGTTCTCATGCTCTCTCACTGGCTCACCCACACCTTCACCATTAAGGCCAGCTCCACTGTGTTGCCTAGGTGAGGTGCAGGGTCCACTCGCCTGAGTTCTGCAGCTGGCGAGGGGTAGGGCCAGTTCTCCTGCACTTATGACCCTGTGGGCAGCTTTCCCTAATGTCAGAGGTGGTGGGGCGGGGCATCATCTCTGTGCCCATGCCACCCCACACCAGTAGAGTGATGGGGTCAGCAGGGTCAGCAGGGTCAGCAGGTTTGGCTCTCCCACATTCACGACCTCTGCTGGCTCACAGCAGCTCCACTGTGCTGCCTAGGCTGCAGGGCCTGCTCTGAGTGCTGCCACTGGTGAGGAGTGGGGCCAGCTCTGCACAGCCCCTGAATATCCACGTGGTCCTCCGTAACTGCCCCAACCAAGGACATCCCCATGGTCTCTAGTAGTAATACGAGCCACCCACATTGACACTGACCCCTGCTGCTGCTACAATTCCTGCTGCTGCTGTGACCCCAGCCACTGTTGCATAGCCATAGACTCAGATATGGCTCTTAGCAGCAGCTTGGGCTGGGACCTCACCACGGTCCCAGGTGGTAGGGCTGGCTACTCATAGCAGGCTACTCCTCTCTCTCCTGGAGTCTCCAGTTCCATCTTCTTCATAATGTTTAAGTTGCTCCCCTTCTCTCTGTCTCCCATACTTACACACAGCCTGCTGTCTTTTAGAACCCAGGCTCACCAGCCCATCCACAATGGGCTGGCCCTCCTCCATCAATCACTAATTATGAAAATGCCCACAGCCTGATCTTACGGAGGCATTTTCTCAAGTGACTCTAGATTGTGTTGTGTTGACAGAAAACTAGCTAACACAGTCTTTCTCCTCCTCCTTCTCTCTCTCTTCGTGTGTGTGTGTGTGTGTGTGTGTGTGTGTGTGTGTACATGCCTGCACAGAAGCACATGTGTCAACTTTGGGTATCTCTGAATTACTCTTCACATCATTAGAGACAAAGTCTCTCCCTGAACCCGGACTCATTGATTGATTAGTTAATCAGCCAGGAAACTCCAGAAATCCATGTGCGTTGGTGTGCCCAGCACTGGGTTAGATTATCATGCATGTCGTTGCACCTACCTTTTAAAGTGGGTGCTGGGAATATGAGCTCCTCATGCCTGCATGGAAAGTATTCTGCCAACTGAACTCTCTCTCCAGCCCCCAACACTCATCTTGTTTTTATGTACCTGATATATGATCTGAGTTAACTCCCTTAAGACAAACAAAAACCGAATACTGGCTTGAATGATCTACTGGTAAGCAGAGCTAAGAAGCCCTCTCTTAGAGGATTTCATAGGAAAATCTGCACAGATGGATCCTGTGCTCAGAGTCTGTCTGCCTGGAAGTCTCCTGTACAACACTGCTGTGCTTGTCAATAACAACCATCAGTAGGAGTGGCAGAGACTGATAATTGTCTTTTTTTTTTTTTTTTTTTTTTTTTTTTGGCTATAAGATAATACATTGCATCTTCCTGCCTACATAGCAGCTGGACCTGGCCATGTGACACAGTTCTGACCATGAACTTTAAATAGGTAGTCTTACAAGAAAGCTCTTTAAAAACTGAAGCTGTCAGGGGACTGAGGAGATGGCTCAGTGGTTATGGCACTTGTTCTTGCAAAGGACCAAGGTTCAGTTCTCAGAACCCATACGGTAACTCAAAGCCATCCATAATTCCAATTCCCTGGGGATCTCATGTCCTCTGGACTATGAGAGCACCAGGCACACATGGTGTACATACATGCAGGAAAAACGTTCATACACATAAGAATAAAGACATCTAAAACAAGACAAAACAGTGAGGCTGTCCCAGTGAGCACATGCATTTCTCCCTTTTTTTGCCTGAAAGTAGATGCAATACTAGAGAGGGAGACACTATCTTGGGACCATGAGCAAACCATGCATGCTTGGAAAGAAAGGAAAGAGATTCTAGGTCCCCGATAACACTCAAACTATGGTGAGGATGTAAGCTCTTCCTGCCTGCTTTGGACGTCTTCTTAATGACAGTAGAAAGAGAACATTTGACCACGAGATTGAGTTAGCTTTCTTTGAAATGATGCTTAATCAAATTCTGGGAGTCAAAGGGACAAACAACCTCACAGGGGAGTTAAAGCACCTCCCTGAGCTCAGTGGCTCATAACTGGGGGATAAGGTTGTTTCACCTTGCAGAAGAGCTGCTACTAGCATCTAATGAGTAGAGTCCAGGGACACTGCCCAACATTACAGAAGGCAGTCGCTCGGACAAAGAGGCACCCCACCTTGTCAGCATCACAGAGTGAGAAAGCAGCATGTTCCCAATGCTGGAGCTTCCTGCACCCTAGAACGTTGACCCACCAAGCTACCCTGACACCCTAACCCAGCGGCTCTCCACCTTCCTAAGGCTGCAACCCTTTAATACAGTTCCTCGTGTTGTGGTGACCCCACAACCATAACATTATTTTCATTGCTACTTCATACCTGTAATTTTGCTACTGTTATCAATTGTAATGTAAATATCTATGTTTCCCGATCGTCTTTGGCAACCATTATGAAAGGTCATAATTTGACCCGCCCCAAGGGGTCACAACCCACAGGTTGAGAACCTCTGCATCCTTTCACTCTTGGGAACAAACACCTTGTGCCCAGGCTGGCCCAGAAATGCTCATCCTTGCCTGTACCTTGGACATGGCTTTGCTTGTGCACCCTTCACCCTTTCCCACCGTATTCTCTCATCTGTTTGCTCAGGTCCATGGGACAGATGATTCTAGTCTAATTAGCCCGGGAAGTATGGCTTTATTAGACCACATCTATGGGGGGTTGGCTATTATTTTTTTATTTTTATGATATTTTAATTCATTTATTGGGGAAAGCACATGTCACAGCATGTATGTGGACCTAAGAGGATAGCTTACAGGACTCGGTTTTCTTCTTCCATTGTATGGATCCTGGGGATTGAACTCAGGTCCCCAGGTTTGGCCCAGAGCCATCTCACCAGCCCTTGATTGTTTTTTAAATCCTACTCATTTTTGAAAACCCAACCAAGAGACAGCATAAGTTTACGTGACACTTGGGTTTTTCACAACCTATTTTACATTGGTTGGTATGTATTTGTTTGAATAAGTATTATGGTTTTTAATTTATTATGGTATAAATACTCCACTATGAATAAATTTAGTTGCATAAAAATAATTAATTTTAAGAAAAATGGGCTAAGGCCCATAATGGTTTAAGAAATGTCATTCTCAGCCATGCATGGAAGTGCATGCCTTTAATTCCAGCAATAGAGAGGAAGAGACAGGCAAATCTCTTTGAGTTTGAGGGCAGCCTGTTCTACCTGTCAAGTTCAAAGACAGACAGAGCTACATAGCGAGTTTCTGTCTCAAAACAAACATTCTTGGGGCTGGAGAGATAACCCAGCAGTTAAGAACATACTGCTCTTGCAGAGGACCTAGGTTCAGATTCCAGTACCCACATCTCTCATCTGCAGACAGTTTTCCTTGTTCTAACAGATTGAACACGGGATCAGGGGTCACAGAGAGGGGCTAGGAACCATTGGATGCTACAGTCTCGTCCTTCTCCTCCACTGACACTATTGTTTAACTGCCAACTACAACAGAAAAAGCAATGCCAACCTGCAGGGCCACCCACCTTCAATGGCTGCAGTGTTGGTCCCTATTTTTTAGTTTCTGTTGTTGTTGCTTTTTGTTTTGTTTTGTTTTATTGTTGTTTAATTTTGTTTGTTTGATGCAAGGTTTCTCTGTGTATCCTGTCCTGGAACTCACTCTGTAGATCAGGCTGGCCTGAAACTCACAGAGAACTGCCTGCCTCTGTCTCCTGAGTGTTGGGATTAAAGGCGTGTGACACCACTGCTCAGCTATTGGCTCCCCTTTTGGGGTATGATAAAGAGTGTTGTCGTAGGGTTTTACTGCTGTGAACAGACACCATGACCAAGGCAATGCTTATAAGGACAACATTTAATTGAAGCTGGCTTACAGATTACATTATCATCAAGGCGGGAGCAAGGAAGGCATGGTGCAGGAGGAGCTGAGAGTTCTACATCTTCATCTGAAGGCTGCTAGGAGAAGACTGGCTTCCAGGAAGCTAGGAAGAGGGTCTTTAAAGCCTGCACCCACAGTGACACACCTACTCCAACAGGGCCACACCCTCTAATAGTGCCAAGCATATATGAACCATCCTAAGTATTAACACAGAACACTCCCCAACTGACAGCTGAGATATTGAAAAGATTTTTATTTTTAAAAACTTTGAGGCAGGTCTCAGTTTGTAGACCAGGCAGATCTGGAACTCACAGAGATCCTCCTGCCTCTGATAGGATTAAAGACAAACACCATCATGATGGCTGTCTTTACTTACTCACCTCTCTCTCTCTCTCTCTCTCTCTCTCTCTCTCTCAGATTTGACCCTCAGTTCCACCTGCCTCAGTGTCCTGAGTCCTGGCACGGCAGGTGTACAGCATGGCTCCTACATCATCACTTTTTTTTCTTTTTCACCACTGCTGCTTTCCAATGTGATGGAAAAGGGTAAAGGAGGGGAACCTTTAAGAATCTCTTATGTTTCTCAAACAAGGATCAAGTATGCTTCTTTCATTTAACAAAGCTTGGAAATATGGAAGAAAAATACTAAGTTCTAAAAACATTCATGAAGTTTCGCTTGTGTTTGGTGTCTGTTTTTTTGAGAGTTGGGTTTTGTTTGTTTGTTTTGACTGATTCAAATGAAGATACCTTAGGAAAAAATGCATTTTTCCTGATTTAAAAAAAAATGTAAAGAGGAGATTCCATTAATTATCTAGGCTATAAGATAAGTCTGCAGAAAATTTGACCACAGAAAGTACAACTCAGGAGAGACCAACTGAGAAATTGGTCAACTATTAATAGGAAATTTTCTAGAAGCTTCAGAATTTCATTTTAAATCACAATATTAACAGCTAAGGTTTAAAAAGGAATTTTTCTATCACTTGACAACACGCCAAGGAAATTATAAGGAAATGTCCTACTAGCTCTTTGTATAACCAAGCTCCATTAATTGGAAGGAGTACCCTTAAAGGTACACAAAGAGGTAAAATTTTGCAAATAGATATGTTCATTTTGCAGAGTTTGGAAAAATTAAAATATGTGCACCATACCATAGACACATATTCAGGATTTCAATGGGCACTGCTTTAAGTTTGGAGATGGATGGTTTTGTAATTACACATTTACTAGAAGTTATGGCAATCATGGGAATACCCGTACAAATTAAAACTGACAATGCTCCAGCATATGTCTCTAGTAAAATGAAGCGATTTTTTTTTTTTTTTTTTTTGCCTATTACAATAGAAAGCATATTACAGGTATCCCACACAATCCTACGGGACAAGCAGTTGCAGAGAGATCTAATGGAACTTTTAAAGAGATACATAACAAACAAAAAGGGGAAACAAAGACCCCCAGAGATAACTTACATAATGATTTATTAACTTTAAATGTTTTAAACGCTAATGAACAACAAAACAAAATACAGCTGCTGAGAGACATTGGATTGTGGAAAAAACTGCTGAACCAACGCAGTCTGTTAATATTAAGGATGTCCTAACTTCAGAATGGAAGGAAGAAAATGTGCCATGTTGGGGAAGAGGTTTTGTCTTTGTTTCAACAAGAGATGAAAAGCTATGGATTCCTTCAAAACTAATAAAGATTAATTTGACCAGAGAAGACCTCCAGAAGATTCAGACTTTAGATATATAAGAAATCAAGAAGACCAACAAAACAGGTAACATGAAATGCTGGTCCCTCTTCATGGAAACTGCTCTGAGACTGGCAGAGACGTGAAAATGTCTCCAACCAAGACTTCAGCTACGCATAACCAATAAATCTTGTTGACTACAGAATTCTCAGGACTTATGCCATTCTTTCAAATGGCAGGGGTGAAAATGTATATTACAGTCTGATTACCCAGTTCAAACTAACTTATAAAAAAAACAGATGCCTTATCTGATCAAACTGAGAGCAGAGAATCAATCGTCTTTAACTGAATTGTGCACCTGGCACATTCCATACATTACCTGTGAAAGCTTACATGTTTATAGGACAAAAGAATCAGATGCCAATGAAGTTAAAGTGGCCATGACAAGATTCACCCTCGAGGATCCTTTGAAGAATGCTGAGATGCTGAGACATATTTATTCCAGCATTCTGCTTGATCCAGCCTCAGACTACCTCAATAGCTGTTTCATCAAAACTTGCTTCCAGGACTTTTTTTAAAAAAGATTTATTTATTATTATATGTAAGTACATTGTAGCTGTTTTCAGACACACCACAAGAGGGCGTCAGAGCTAATTATGGATGGTTGTGAGCCACCATGTGGTTGTTGAAATTTGAACTCAGGACCTTTGGAAGGGCAGTCAGTGCTCTTAACCGCTGAGCCATCTCTCCAACCTCCCCAGGACTTTTTCAAAATGGCTAGCTAAGATGGTCCAGCCTTATAGTCTGTTCCAGTCAGGACTTCACCTGCACTTTCACATCACATAGAGACTAGACAACAAATGTTAAAGCTAGCTTTCTTAAGACTGGCCTATATCCCAGTTTTCAATGGGCCCCCAAAAGAGACGTTTCCCCCAGACAGCAGGAAGAAATTTTAAGAGAATGATGTCCCCATTCCCAAGAGGTGGGATGGGTGGGTTTTGGTTGTTCAATGGGTTTGGTCACAAGCTGTTTATGGTCTTGATCAGAGAGGAAACAAGTAAGGGAGATTAGATTCAGGAATCTCCTTTTCTCTTTCTTATTCTTTTTCTATCTTTCTTTCTCTCCTATCTAGTATTAGAGGAAAGGGGAGAGAATGAAGAAGGGATAAAAAGAAAAAGGTGGGGTAGAGGAATGATAAGATAAAGGGTAGATTACTGAATCTACTTTTACACCAAAGAGCATTAACAAGCCAAATATTTTACATTTGGTACAGAATTTGTATATTGATACAATTTAAGGTTATATTTTGTTACTATGCACTGTACATATATTTCAACTTTTGTTTAAGGTATTTAAATAATTCTTTAAGATGTAATGTGAAGTCCTAGTCCTTTTGTAAGCTGCTATTGCAAACTGTTTAGTATCATTAAGAAATGCAAATTAGTAGTCAGTCAACCAAACTTATGGTCATGTTAGATACTAGTTTAGTTAATTACAAAAATATATTTCCTATGTTGAACAAATAGTAAATAGCTAGAAACAAATAATTCAGATATACTATAGATAGATGGTCTACAAAACCCTCAGAGATCATAGAATATAGCATTTAAAGTTGTTTCTTAATAAAAGGCTTTTTTGACAGTGAGACATGACAACTGCTGACAGCACCCCCATTCTACTTCAAAAAAGATGATGAGGAGATGAGGGGAAGAACTCTGCAAGGGGGGACCAGGAGGAGAGGCAACATTTAGGGTGTAAATGAAAACAATTAATTAATAATAAAAAAAGAAGATGAACATTGAAGAACCTCCATGTGGAGTTTGCTTCAAAAATGGCAAGCTAGCCACTTGTCAAGAAACTACCCCTGCCTTCAAGTAATGACAGAGTACTGTTCAGGCTATGGACAAGCAGGTCGTACAGGGAAGACAACCACCAAGCTTTGCCAAGACAAGGTAAGTAGTCCTTCATAATTCCTGCTTCACAGAAATGTCTGTCAGATATTTTGAGCCAGAAGGCTGAAGATGATGCTACATGTTGCAGATAAACTTTCAGTGACTGTCCAGGCAGCCATCAGTCTCTGGCTTTTCTATAGAGTTGAAAGCCGCTTGTTCTGCACTTCCTGCATACTATTTATTCCTTCTCAGGTCTCTGGTGGGGTTGGAGACTAGATAGCCATAGTCTTACAATTAAGCTTAAGTTGTTTTAAAGTCTAAGAAGTTATTCTTAGGTTGATAAACTCAAGCTATAATAGAAAATTGTTTAAGTACAGACTCTGAACTTGCCAAGATAGGATTGATAATAGAGTACATGATCCAAGGTTGCCAAGTAAAAATGGAATGGACATTATGAATATACTTTTACCTGAGAGTTTTCATAATTATTATTATTGTTTATAGTTTATTATTATAAGAAAACAAGCCTTTTGTTGTACTAACGAGGGAGGTGTTAGGGGATAGTTTTGTGCACTGTGTATTCAGATGCTGATTTCTGTGTCCAGGGATCTGGTTGTAATCTGGACACTAGCATCGTCAAGCATCTCCAGTCTCAATGTTGTGTAAAAATTGTTTTCTATCAGCTCTGATTGGTTAATAAAGAGCTGATCAGCCAATAGCTGGACAGAAGATAATAGGGCAGGACTTCTGATTCTAGTCAGGGAGTCCCAGAGAGATGAGAGAGAGCAGAGGGGAGAGGAAGAGAAGTTGGACCATGTGGAGGGACCAAGAGGAAGTCACCATGAGGACACACATGGAGCAGAGTGACCCAGGGCAAGACTCAGATTGCAGATAAAGGACCATATCACTGGGAGGTAATCACCCTTAGAGGGTTAGAATAGATGAGTATTTGCCCAGTTATAGGGCTTGCAAACTTTTAATAAATTTATTAGTTCTCTGTGTCATTTATTTGGGACCTAAAATGGACTAGAGCAGGTGTAGAAACACCCTGTCACTATTTGGGAGCAAGGGGGGACAGAGAAAAACCCCAAGTCACTTTTACAGGGTTCTTCTCTGAAAAGCTAAGTCCTTATCTTATTTCTCTATCTAGTGGCATTTAAAACTACTGACTCCAAACTTTTCAAACCATCTCCCAACTTGTAGCCATGACATAGAGCCCCCCAACTCTTTTTAAAAATGATTTATTTATTTTATGTATGTGAGTACACTGTTGCTCTCTTCAGACACATCAGAAGAGGGCATTGGATCCCATTGTGGATGGTTATGAGCCACTATGTGGTTGCTGGGAATTGAACTCAGGACCTCTGGAAGAGCAGTCAGTGCTCTTAACCACTGAGCCGTCTCTCCAGCCCTGACCCCCACCTCTTAACAGCAGCTCTTTATATATGCACCATTGCAGCCACACAATGCAACTGAGACATCAGCACCACTTGACCCCATTCATCTTACTTAGACTCACATCAGTAATACTTGACCCAGGCATCTTGTCTAGACTTGTTCTCAGCATAGGGAAGGTTGAAGAGTTTAATTAAAGTTCCTCTCAGTATGAGGGAGCCATAATTCCTGGATCCAGGGACCTGGAACATCTTATAGTCTCTTTCCCCTGTACCTGCTCTGCCCCATCCCCTACTTCTCTAGTTTCCTCTGCCCTCAAAGCCTGGCTCTGCCATTGAGTCTTCAGTGAGATGCTTTTAAACTTCACTCACATACATATTGATAATTTCTACCTTCTCTTTCTTTCTTTCTCTCTCTCTCTCTCTCTCTCTCTCTCTCTCTCTCTCTCTCTTTCTCTTTCCTTCCTTCTTCATTTTTATCTTTCTTTTGTCCATTTCTTCTTCCTTTCTTTCCTTCTGTCTCTTTGTGGAAAAGGTGGGGCAGACATAGTCGGGCATGCCTTTAACCCCAGCACTTGAGAGGCAGACACAGGTGGATCTCTGAGTTTGAGGCCAGCCTGATCTATATACTGAGTTCCAGGCTAGCTAGGACTACCACATAGTGAGACTCTTAAAAAACAAAATCCATCCATAACATTGCAAAGCCACCCAGGTGGTGGCCAGTGTTTATCTACATGGGTTATTCATCACCTCCAGGCAGGGGTGGAGGGAGACTCTCTCTGTTCACTGTCTTCTCCCTAGTGTCTGACTGAACAAGTGTTTAATTTGTGCTTGTACACTTGATGAATTATTCAGACTGATGAGTGTGAAGAATCCATTCGTTCTTATATCCTCAAGACTTGTTTATTTCAGCATGAACATCTGGAGTCTGTTCTATGACTAAGAAGGGCTGACTGCTGAGGACCTAGAGATTAAAATAGGGCCTGGCTCTGACTGAGGCTAAAATCTGGGCGTGGCAGATAGGGTGTCTGTCACTGAACTGTGACCCAGAACCAGAACACAAGTGATAAAGGTGACTTTTTTATTATTATCAAGCATCCATCTCCCTAATTTCCCTTGCAAGAATTGCCTCTTTGTGGACTGGTGAGATGACTCAGTGGTTAGGAGCGCATGCTGCTCTTACAGAGGTCCAGAGTCTCAGCACTCACATTGGGCAGCTCACGCCGCCCTGTAATGTCGGCCACGGAGGATCTGACACCCTCTTCTGTACTCTTCTCTTCAGGCACATACATCTATATGCATAGACTCATACCCAGATACACAGGTGTTCACATAATTTAAAATAATAAGTCTTTTAAAAATGACTCTTTTTTAATTATACTGATGTTGGGTGCCCACCAGAATATTAAGACATTAATGCTGAAGACCACATGTTCTGGTCACAGGACACGGAGAAATCAAGCTGGGACTGAGCCACAAGCTTCCTCACTGCAGGCCCAAGCAGATGCTACACAAGCTGCTACAAAAGGACTGTCGTCTAGAGTCTTACCTGCGACCTTACTGACCTTGCAGGCAAGATGTGCCCGCCGTACAACAGTAGCAAGTCTGTTCCAGTAATAAGCAAGGGAACCTACACCTGTAAACCCGTTTAAAAGTCTGTGGCTGGGATGGCACAGGCCCTAGTAAAGAAGCAACTACTGTTATTTCGCTAAGTGGAAATAACGTACCTGCTATAATGCCTGTTAAATAATATTTGTGCCAATAGGATACTGATAGCTGTCAGCTTTGGCATGAGAAGACTGTGGGCCGTGCTCAGAGCTGAGCCCCATAACTAGTCAAAGGATGAGAATGCCTGGTTGACCGCTCAGCACTAAACAGAATCCCATCTTCTCCAAGGCTCGGAGAGCAATGCAGTAGAGGAAGTGGAAAGAAGGTAAGGGCCAGAGGAAGGGGTGGAGAATTGGGGAATGCTGTCTTCTGGGCAGAACGTGTTGCACTCTCGGACTCCACCTCTGTCAACACCCTGTCATGGAGCTCAAGAACCCCACCTTCCCCAGGATCTGTAAGGAGTTAATGGTGGGTGGGCGGGGGGAGCATTTTCTCCAGTGATGTAGCCACTGGTAAGGTGCCCATGTTACTGTAAATAACCCTCCACTCACACTCCTGTAAGCAACAAAATTTATCAGGTTACCTTGACACGGCCATGTCCACCAGAAACGGTGAGAATCATGAAGTCACCCAGCACAGCTCCATGACACAGTTCCAGCAAAGCTGAGCCGACCGCTGCAATCACTGTCCTTCTGTCTCTAGCTTTTGGGTTTTGGTCTCTGCGTGTTGCATTCCTGGGGACTTTCTGCATTATGATTCATTTTATGTCTTTTTGTGAAAAAGTTATGCCTGTGTCTTTTTTAGGAAAATCCTAATTAACTTTATCTGGCTCTATTTGGAAGTCTTCCCTATGCCCTGGGGATCATTAAGCACAGATAAGAATTTAACTAGATGAGGCCATTACTCCAAGAATCTTCTTGGGGTCTCTGTCCCTGAGCAAGCTCTAGCAGTGTAATTGGTGCAGGGTGAGCAAAGACAAACTCTGACTGGCCAGGAGAATAGGTACAGATTCACAGCCTCCTTCTACAGAACCCTTAGAGCTCTCTGAAAGTGTAGTTTAAAGATAGGGGGTGGTACAGGGTGCACCTCTGGAGGAATAGCACGCAGTACATAAGATAGGTTGACTGAAACAAACTTTTCCTACTTTATAGTGTAGACGATGAAACATAGTAAAAGAAGTTAGGGATTGGTATTTGCTATTTGTTTTGTTTTGTTTTGTTTTGTTTTTTTAGAATTGGTATTTGCTATTTGTAAAGAGCGGTTTGGTTATTTTCTGTTTGTCTGGAGGGCTTTCAAACTGCCAACACAGCCAGCCTAAAAGCAGCTGTCATATAATAAATGTGTTTGCTTTGGAAGAGACATTCTTTAGATTCTTTAAATTGAAGTTATAGAACTTATAATAAAAATAAAATCTCTGTTCTGTTTATATTTTCTAATGTGACCGTACTTGTAAACTTGGACATGTAATTTAAAAATCAAACCATAATCTTTATGGTTCTTAGAAAATCATTAGTCTGTCTTTGTTCTGTGAAACCTGTATAAATAAAGAAGCGTCTGATTGCTAGTCAGTCAGAGCTGCTGGATTCCCAGAACACCATTGCCTGACTCACTCATCCTGCCCCTCCTCTCACCTCCTCTGCGGGCTGCCCCTTCGCCAAAGATCCTCCACTGGGGAAGGCCCTCAGGCAATCACCAAAGATCTATGGAGTAGAAAGGGACTTCCTCAAAAAGAGGAAGGTGAGGGACAAAAGATAGTACTGGTGGGTAATTATGATCAAACTATATTGCGTATAAAAATGTCTTAACGAAACCCATTATGTATAATTAATATGCTAATAAACTTTAAAAAAAGAATTACCTCCTTCCAGGCAAAGGACTGCCAATCAAGAGGGCTTGACTTATCTGGTCAAGGTGCAGTCATGTGATACATGAGAACTTCTCCTGGGAATTAGACTCTTAAAGGGAAAGCTCTCAGCGATGGGCGGTTCTACCACCACAGGAGGAGCCCTGACCAGGGAAGCCGTGTGTAGCTGTCCAGGTTTCCCACTGTCTTCTGTACCTTCTCTTGTATTCTATGAGCTAAATACATTGTTCCAGCAAATTCATAAACCAAGACAGTGAGTGTATATGGGTTTCCCAGAGAGGGACACTGGGTCCTGACACTCAGGGCTCCCTGAGTGGGCTCTGGAATGTCTATGCCCTATTAGAAGCCAGGCATTCTGGTAACCATAGTCCCCAGAGCAGCTAGTGACCTAGAGGGTCATTGCTGTTTCTAGCAGGAACCACCTCTAACTTGCACGGCTCCATAGAGAGATGAGCTCAGTCTCTAGCTTCAGGCCCATCAGTCCATCCTACACCAAACGCAGATGCTTGGCTTTAAATAGTGTCTGGGGAGCTTTATGATTGAAGGTTTAGTCTCCGGGGTGATGTTACTGGGATATGTCGGGAGCTTTAGGAGGTCAAGGTGTTTGGTTTCCGACCAGGGACAAGGGACTGAGGTGCACCTTTTACACACCAAAGCAGGCCTGGTCTCCAGATTCTCCCAGCATCCCTCAGTCCCTACATGGCATACCCTGTCCCCTTGAACTTTCCAGCATAGGGGCTGAGCTGTCCTTCCTCCAGAGACTCTTCCCTATGGAATCTAGACATTTTGGTCTCTCACTCTCCTCTTCTCTCTCTGCATACCTGTGTGCCCTTCCATGCCACTCCCCATGGCGACTCCCCTGGCCTCAATCCTTGGGGCCAGTGAACTTGCCCCAGGGCAGCTTCTCAGTAAACCTGCCTTTAATATAATCTAATCTGGCTTGAATTGGCTCATTTCACCAGCGGCGGAGAAATAACCTATCACAGATGATTCTCAGCTGCCATCTTCGTTTGACGTTTTTGAAGCCCTGGCAAAAGAAAGAAAAGCTGGTATGGGGGGTGTTCTCAGTACGGAATTGCCAATACTGCAGTGCCAAGTGTCAGGGAAAAAAAAAAAGCTTGGCTGGACCACAAGCGGGAATGCCAATGTCTTAAAAACTGCAAGCCCAGATATCCCCCAATTCTGTGACTCTTCTAGGCAGGGTTATTGGCAAACTTGCAGATAAAAAAAAAACCCTCAAAGTCAGAAAGACTTTACTCATTTTATAACCTGGAGTCCAATATTAACAAACTCACTGAAGATGAGAATGAGGATCTGAGGCGACTTGCAATGACATTTCAACATTTCAAGAGAGAAGGAAAAAAAAGAGAGAGACTAAAATGTCTGGATTATACAGGGAAGAGCCTCTGGGGGGAAGGGTAGCTCAGCCCCTGGGCTGGAAAGTTCAGGGTTGGGGGCAGGGGATGCCAGGTAGGGACTGAGGGATGCTGGGAGAACGTGGAGGCCAGATCTGCTTTGCTATGTAAAATATGTGCGTCGTCCTTTGTCCCTAGTCTGAAACCAAAACGGGGTCAAGAGGATCTCCTAAGGTCACTGAAGGTGTACCCTTACAGGATTCTGGGACTCTGCTGTCCTTCATCGACCTAGTCCTTCTGTCCCTCTGCCCCTCTTCCCTCCCCTGTATTAGTGACTTTTCTATTGCTGTTATGAGACAATGACCAAGGCAGCCTGTAGAGGGAAGTTTATTTGGACTTACAGAGTGATGATAGTCCTGCCCCCACTCCCACCCCAAAATGCTTTCGTGTGCTTGTTTGAGGTAAGCATTGGGCTGGGTGTGAAGGACCAAATAAAAATAACTGCAATGGGGGTCGGGGAGTAAGGAAAGGGAATACGCTCTGTGGATGGCAGAGACTGCCGGTGGCATCCTTTTCGGCCCCATTTTCTGTTCGTGCTGTTTTCAGGAACTGTTGTAACTCTCATCTTAGATACAGAAACCGCCTCAAGAGAGGTTAGCTGGTTTGCCCGTGTTAATTAAGTGTGGACACAGCACTCAGGCTAGCCTGCGCTGCCTCCAAAGCTGGGACCTTCGAGCCAGGTTTGAAATGCTAAGGAAGGTTCTCTAGGGCCACATTATAGACAGAGCCACAGGGACAGCAGGCCTTGGTGGTGCTGCCACCTAGTGATAAGATGGAAAACTGCACAGGCCAATTTTTGGTCCCTGTTTCACGCTGAGCTGACCATTGAAGTTCTGGTCATGGCTTTCACATCTTCCTTGCACTGCCAGGAGTGGGGTGCACAGCTGTGACCTCTGAATGTAAGCTGCCAACTCTCTGGGCACCCCCAAAGCTCAATATAAAGGGATTCATAAATGAATGACAGGAAGCTCTCTGCAGTTTGCGGGTTCAACCTGACCTCTACATATCACCTCTGAAGACATTTGATGTGAGAGTCAAAGTCCATCCCATACCTCCTCTATGGCAAGTCCTCTGCTTTCTGTCTGTCGTGCTTGGCTCCAGTCATCAAGCACCAGCTAGGTCACAGAGCAGAGAAAACCCCTGTGCCTTGGGCCCCATGCCCCACTTCTGTCAGTTAGATTCACCTGCCGAGGCCCATTTGTGTCAGCATAGTCATTCAGACACAATGACTCAAGAGTGGGTGGGGGAGGGGAGCTGTGTCAGCAGACTGGTTTCCCTGACCTTTATGGCAGTGAGGAGTCACCTCAATCTGAAATGTGTGGCTGTGTAGTGATTTCAGTCTCAACTGAAATACGGACTTGAGTGTGATTAGTGGGCAGATAAACAGAAGCACTTCCCCATTTCCACTTCTTGCACATAGCTCCCTCTGGATCTTCTCTCTTTGTCCAGGTCCATGACACCTGAACCATGAAAGCCAGTGATTCTGTTCCCTTTCAGACCTGGGCCTCAGCATTTTGTTTCAAATAGAAGAAGATAAAGGGTCTTTATCTTCTTTAGAAGAGCAACCCTCTCAGTAAATGTGAGCCTCATTCGGGCCAGAATTAGCCCAGTGGCTTCTTGGTCTAGTCCTCAAAATTTGCCTCTAACATGCAGAATTCGTAAAACCCATATTGGCTGGTTTTATGTCCACTTGACTCAAGCTAGATTCATATGAGAGGAGGAAACCTCAGTTGAGAAAATGCCTACAAGCAGGCAAGCCATAGTATTTTCTTAATTAGTGACTGAAGGAGGAGGGCCCAGTCCATGGCGGGTGGTGCCATCCTGAGGCAGGTGGTCCTGGGTTCTAGAAGAAAGCAGGCTGAGCAAGCCAGTAAGCAGCAAAGTCCCTGCCTTTGGGACCAGCCCTGCTTGCATTCCTGTCCTGATTTCCCTCAGTGATGAACAATGCTGTGGAAGTGTAGACCAAATAAACTCCATGCTAGTTGCTTTTGGTCATTATGTTTCATCACAGCCAACAGTGACCCTACAGAAACTGGTACCAGAATCGAATCATGGGGCATAACTATGACAGACATGACCATGTTTTTGGAAGAACTGTGAAAAGACTTTGGAGCTTTGGGTGAAAAAAACAAAAGGCAAGATTGTTCAAAATTTGGTGACCTGTTCTGTGGGAACCTGGAAGGAAGGAGTTGAGAGAACTGCAGATGATGGTGACCTGGCTTATAAAAGTTTGGAAGGAAGTTTTAGAATTACTTAAAGCTTTTCATGGCTGTTGCAATATCAAGACAAGGTTTCTCCATGAAACTGGGACAATTGATGTTGGTTAACTGGAACCATGAAACTAGCAGTGATTAAGAATAGTTCACTAGTGGCTGGAGAGATGGCTCCGTGGTTAAGAGCACTGACTGCTCTTCCAGAAAGAGCACTGACTGCTCTTCCAGAGGTCCTGAGTTCAACTCCCAGCAATCACATGGTGGCTTACAACCATCTGTAATGGGATCTGATGCCCTTTTCTGGGGTGTCTGAAGACAGCTATAGTGTACTCATATACATAAAATAAGTAAAAGTTTTAAAAAAGAATAGATCAGTACTACAAAGGTGGAATCTTCTGGAAAAGTAATGTTCTGAAAGTCAGCACACAGAAGCTGTGTTCCAGAGGTGGCCAAGGTTACGCCTTGAGTAGACAGCCAAATTTGGTAGTGTAAGAGTCACCCAAGTGGTACTGGTTTTAAAGGCATGAAGGGGTCATAGAGAACAGCTGAGGCTTGGCACTGTGAGAGGTCAGGAAAGGCCATTGGTGACGGTGCAGGATTGAAGGGGTCATGCAGAGAAGTTAAGGCTCGGCACCATGAAGAGAGCCCAGGAGAGGCTATTGGTGATAGTGTGGCCTAGTTGCAGAAGACTTCAGTATCTTGGAGATGCTAGTGCCATGGGATGACCACCCAGAATAGCATCAATCGTGGAGTGGAGCCAGCTGGAGCCTAGAAGACAAGCTGTGCATGCTGCAGAGCCCGAGAAGTGACCCACGCCCTGCGAGGGGTTAGAAGACGGTCAGTGAATCCTCGATATTGGACACAAGTTATTTACACTGTTGGTGTTTGGTTTTACTTTGTTCAGATTGTGATTGTGCCCTGGTTCTTCCCTCTTGAGGTAAGAAAGCATTTCATTTGTTTTTGATTTTATAAGAGCCCATGGCTGAGAGACTTTAAACTTTTAAAAAAGAGATTTTGGCTGGGTATGGTGCCACCCAGGAAGCAAAGGCAGGTGGATCTCTCTGAGTTCAGGACCAGCCTGGTCTGCAAAGTCAGAAGCCAGTTCCAGGACTGATAAGCATACACAGAAATCCTGTCCTGAAAAACCAAAGAAGGAATTAAAAGAAAAAAAGAATTTTGGGGTTTTACAGAGGATTTGGATTTTAAAAGAGACTAGTTTTTTTTTTTTTTTTTTTTTTTTTTTCTTTGTGTAGTCCTGGCTGTCCTGGAACTGCTCTGTAGAGCAGGCTGGCCTGCCTCCGCCTCTCAAATACTAAGATTAAAGGAATGTGCCATCACTGTCCAGAGACTGAATATTTTTAAAGAGACAGCAACATTTAAAATGTTTGAATTCTTAAGGCTGTGGAACTTTTTAAGTCTGTAAAATGTCTTCTATTTTGTGTCTTTATTGATTTGTGATCTCGGGAATGAACAGCTCCAGGACTCTTGGGGTTTTTCATTGGTGAGCAGCCATCGCTGGGCTAGGAGGGCCACAGTCTATAAACCACTCTAGTAAATACCTGCCTTAGTCAGGGGTTCGATTCCTGCACAGACATCATGACCAAGAAGCAAGTCGGGGAGGAAAGGGTTTATTCAACTTACACTTCCACGATGTTGTTCATCACCAAAGGAAGTCAGGACTGGGACTCAAGCAGGTCAGGAAGCAGGAGCTGATGCAGAGGCCCTGGAGGGATGTGACTTACTGACTTGCT
>CM052705.1:89394040-89440973 GCA_028551405.1 Uromys caudimaculatus | reverse complement strand
GTGTTAGATGCTCCAGTATAGGGGAATGCCAAGGAGGGAAGGCGAGAGTGGGTGGGTGGGTGGGTAGGGGAATACCCTCATAGAGGAGGGGGGAGGGGATAGGGGGTTCCAAAGGAGAGACCTGGAAAGATGGAAACATTTGAAATGTAAATAAAATATCAAAAAATAAATAATAAATAAAAGAAATTTGGCTCTCTGCTTGGCTTTGAACTTTATCGTTTCCTTTGCACTTGTGAGTGATTCAGGTCATTGTCCTTGGTTCTCCCAAGTTTTCTGAGGATGGTTCAAGTTCATCTGCTGTCCTGGTATGATATTTACTAGGACCCTTTTTCATTCCCCAAAGAGCTCCAGCTTAGAGGATCTTCTACCAAAACCTGACAATGATACCTCTCCTTCAGTTTCCCTCAGAGTTCTCAAGTTTGGCCATCTTCTTTAAATACACACACAGACACACACACACACAGACACACACACACACACACACACACATACATATGTATATGTGTGTGTATATAAATATATATATATATACATACATACACACAGTATAAACTATATTAAAGATATTAATTAATTTGAGATAGGGTCTCATTATGAACCCCTGATGGCCTGGAACTTGCTATATAGATCAGGCTGGCCTTAAAATCAGAACCATTTGTCTCTGCCTCCTGTATGCTGGGATTAAAGGCATGCACTACCATGCCTGGTCTTCAAGAGCTTTTAAGATTTAAAACACCCATGATCCTAGCTCCTAACACCTGTTTGCATTTCTATTTACTAGCATCCTGTCTTTTAAAACAGTATGTGTACTTCTTTCTGTAGAATTCAACCCTAGTGCAAAGACAGTCTCTTTTGCCTTTTTTTTTTATCTTGTGATGGCTATACTATCACAAATATTGTGTTTCACGGGCACTTCATAAGTGCATGGTCAGCAATTTACTTGAAATGGTTGCCTGGTATGGGACAATCTGATGGCCGTCAAAATGTTCCTGCTTTAAATAGTACTAGAAATGATACCTTGATGCATGCACACTGGGCTCTGGCTTTGTTCTCTCCTGGGATGAATTTCTCAGAGATTAGTGGGGTAAAGAGCATTGTCAACCCCCCAGTTTTAAGTAGAAAGTGTTAAAAGGGTCCTGTGAGACAGCATAAACTACAGTGAGTGCCTGCCCCAAGATAACTACAGCTCCTGAGATATAACACTGCTGGACCTGACGTTAACCAGAGCAGGCACAGAGACCCACTGGGTGTCAGGCTTTCTGACCCAAGCAATCGTGCCAACTAGTTTTGTAAAGATTTCTTAACATCATCTTACTGGTGCAAGTTGTCAATTTCTAAGGATGCAAAAAAAAAAAAAAAAAAAGAAAAAGAAAAAAAATCTTAAAAAAATAAATGAACCTTTTATGCCAAAATCAAATGGGGGTAATTATTCTACTCAGGGGATATCTGGCAAGTTTTTGATGTCTAGTGGCATCTACTGGGTAGAATTTTACATTTTGCAGCACACGAGACAACCATATAGTAATTATCAGCTTTATTAGAAGACCTGGGGCTATAGGCCTATATTCCCACTGCTTTGGAAGCGGAGGCAGCAATACTGAAAGTTCAGGGTCTGCCTGGGCTATACAATGAGTTTGGGGCCAGCCTGGGTGGCTTTGTGATACCTTGTCTCAAAGTTTTAAATGTAGAGGGGGGAAAGACAGGTTCTAGTTCAGTGGAAGAGTGTTTGCCTGGTATGCATAAGGTCTCAGGTTTAGTTCTTAATACCAAGGAAAAAGAAAAAAGCATCAGACTCAAACTGTCAATCACCCTGAGGTTGAGAAACCCTGTCTCAATATGCATTGTTTTTGTCATCAGAATAGAAAAATAGGCTATTTTCATTTGGGTAGGAAAAATGTGTGTAAGCTTTCTGTGTAGCTTCTGCCCACTTAGTGATGGGTGTCTTAATGTTTTTCTTTCAAACGAAGTTTTCTTTCTTAGTATACATATTAAATCGTCATGTATTTGATTTAATGTAAATATATTCTTCAAAAATATTATCAGCCTTTTGAGATCCTGCCTTTACATCTTCTAATTAAAGAGGCATTTAAACTCTGGGCGTAGGCTGGTGAGATGGTTCAATGGTTAAGAGCACTGGCTGCTCTTACAAAGGACCGGTGTTCAATCCCCAGCACCCACATGGCAGCTCACAATAGTTTGTAACTCCAATTCCAGAAGATCTGCTACCTTTGTAATAAGCAGGCAGGCAGAACACCAATGCATATACAAATAAATAAATCTTTAAACTCTAGGCTTTATCCACTGTAACTCCTTTTATGGTCTCTCACTGTTGGTGAATGTGTTAGAGTAATGAGAGACTTGTTTGTAAGCATCCTGACCATCGGTCTACTCGGCTAAGCCTTTGCAAAATGACAGATAGGAACAGCAAACAAAACAAAACAAACAAACAAAACCCCAAACAAAAACAAAGCTAAGAATATCACAAAACAGATGCTGGCTGGTAGAGAGGCAAGAACTTGAGGTCCTTTTGTGTCCCCAAGAAAGACACTGATTTCCTCATTGGTAACATGACAGGTTAGCCTAAAATCCATATTTAATGCTTTGATCCTGTGAACAAGAGAGCATGGCCACAATTATTGGCATTTCCTCTGCAAGCTATTATGCGGCCCTGTAGTAAGACTATGGAAAGACAAGCAGAAAGGAACCTTTATCCTGTGGACCAATCCACTCCTGTGGGAAGCAGGAGCCACACGGAGGTGACACTGAGGAGGGCCTCCTGACGACAGCTGTTGAATGTGGTAGCTGTTGGTTTGTGACCAGGCACCAACAATCTGGTTTAGCTAGGCGTTCTTCAAGTCTGGGGCCCTCCCACCAGAACAGACCAGCCCATTGTCCTCTGAGAAGCAGTTGAAGTGGTAAATTGCCTTGGTGTATTCTTCCCCAACTAAAATAGCTGATTTGTAAAGACTCTGCAACTATTTCTGATTGCTTAAACAGCACATAATAAAACTGCAAAAAGCACCAGGAGGAAGGCAAGCTACCCAAACCCAGGCACCCGGAGTAACCGCTGTTGGTATTTTGGAGACTATGTTTCCATTCCCACCCCAGGCTTTACATTAGCAGATGGTGCTCTGCACACTCCTCGTGGCTTGTTTAACTCCATTAGGCCTCATAGACATCTTTCTAAGTCAATACACATAGATCTCCACAGCCACTTCTAGCGCCAGCCTCAAATTCTATTGTGTAAGTGGATCACAGTCTGTTCAATACTCTGTTACCCATCTGCCTAATTTTATGGCATCCATAAAGTATTTACTGTTCAGATATCCATGTTTCCAGCATCTTCATCTATCAATGTTACAGTCAGAAGTACTGTGTCCAAAGGTTATTCTTGTGTACAATATTAAATGGAATAATCTTCTAAAAACTAGTATATAAATATTATATATACATATATATCACATATTTATATAAAGATCTATATATACCCACACACATACAGCCAGAGAGAGAGAGAGAAAGAGAGAGAGAGAGAGAGAGAGAGAGAGAGAGAGAGAGCAGCAGCAGCAGATAGACCTTACTTTCTTGACCAAGCCTAAAGATGAACAGAGAAAAATAAGAATTTCAGAAGGCATTGCTTAAATAGAAACAAAACAAAACAAAAAAAAACCTCAGCAAGAGATGCAAGGAAGATACAGACAATATGTTTATGTTTACAAAGGAGGGCTCTGAAGTCAAGCTGACTAACCTTCAGCAGATTAATTAATGCAAAGATTTTTTTTTTTTTTCAGATCAAGTGCAACCCCACTGATAGGACATTTAACACACAGAACCTGACCATGGCCAGGTGTTCAATGACCACATTTTAAAAAGAAAGTCAGAGTGATAAGAGATGCCAGAGAGGCATCTGATTCACTGGCTTTATAGTAAACGTTTAAAAGGTGAAACTAGCCAGAAGTTCCTTCATGTTTTATTATTTTACAGATCTATGAATTCATTATGTTAATAAGCCCCAGGACATGGTCTCCCAGAGACAAAGAACTAGAGAAATGTTGGAGGACCCTCACAGCCTCATCTCCCCAGCCACCTCAGCAGGCCAAGAGCAATCAACGGCCCTGGGAGCTAACATCTTTGGAATTTCTCAATTATTTAATTTCCCTGCAACTGTCCTCAGTTTTCACAGCTCAGTTTATACAATGTTTCTGCTTTACACAATATTACACATCACAGACGTCTCTTGTCCTGAACTGTGGTGTGATTACTTCAGGAGCCCACAGGAGCCACCTCCTGCCTCATCTCTAGGAGCACCATGTACTCCAGTTTCCAGATCTGGCATGGACGCTCAAGCTACGTGGAGACCAGACATCACTCGACAACAGCACACTCTGGGAGACTCTGCCGTCCAATCCCGCCTCCTCTGCTTGGAGCCTTCTCCAGAGCAATGCTTTTAAATGATCTCAGTCCCCCACCCCACCCCACCCCCGACCCAGGACATTGGCTCAAAGTCCCCCTATGCTGGAAGATACCGGAGAGCTTCCACTCTCAACAGGCTGGCTGGCCACAGGAAAATGACTTGCCATTCCTTAGAGTGTTTCATCTGGTACCATGGAGCTTAGAGTCACTCAAATCTTAGCTATTCCTCCTAACTGACATAAAAAAAGATTAAAAATGAAAATGCTACCCCTCCTGTCTTTCAACTTCATGTGACTTTTTGGAAACAGCATCAGTAAGTTCGGGTGATCCATTTGAAACTTGCTTGTATACTTAAGGTCAGACAGATTAAAAAGTGTGTCTTGGAGCAAACTAGATCCGATACTTGCACTTTTCTTACTTAAGAGTTAAGAGGTCTCAGTGGGTGAAGGTGATTGCTGCCAAGTCTTAAGACTTCAGTTCGATTCCCGGAACCAACACAGTGGAGAGAGAGAGAACTGACTCCCTTGGGTTGTCCTCTGACCTCAACACATGCATGCACCTCTCCCCCTCCAATAAACAAACAATAAATAACTGCAATTTAGAAAATTGGGCAGATGGTTCAGTGATTAAGGACATCTACTGCTCTTGCAGAGGACCCGGGTTCAGTTTCTAGCACCTACGGCCATGGGATCATGACTCCCTTTTGTCTTTATGGGTACCTGGACTCACATACACATACCCTGCCTCCCATAACTTAAACAACTGTTTTAGAAAAGGAAATGATAGTTTTTCCATATTCAAAGCCAACTCATTTAACAGTCCCATGACAGTACACTCAGACTGGACCAATAGCATTCATTCAACCCCCATTCTCCTAATGAATATTTAACTTGTTATTCAGCCATAGAGCAACTGCCTGGCCATGTACAAGTCCCTGGGTTCAATCCCCAGTATCACTAAACAAAAACCAAGAGAAACAAACTGCAACAATGACTCCCACTCAGTGCAGAAAGCTGCAGCATCCGTGGTATGCTCCTGGTGTGGACGGATTCTAGCCTACACACTGCCGGGAGACAGGGAAGGTGCACCTGCCACCTGAGTGGACCTGGTCAAGCTGCCATCTGAGGGGGTTATAGCAACTTGCCCTGCTAAGGGAATGTGATGCCCACTCTCCCTCTCCCTTGGCCATTTCCTGGGTCAGCTCCACCTTTCGTCTCTGTCAGCCTGGCAGGGAAGGTCTCACATTCACCCTAATTGGCATTTTCCCAAGGAGGCCTGCCTGAGGTACATTCTGTTTCTCCCTTTTTGTCATGTTAGACTCATTTTTCTGTGAGATCAATCGTTTTCCTCACCATAGAGTTTCCCCGTATGCAGTTAACGTGCCTTTTGGCTCACAAACTTTCTAGATGATTTCCTCCTGGCTTTCCATCTGCCTTTGATTTTGCATATAATATTTTGAGCTATGGAGACTTTAAGAACTTCATCCTTTTTTCAAGATGGGGTCTCACTATGTAGATGAGGCTGGCCTTGAGCTCAGAGATCCACCTGCCTCTGTCTCCCAAGGGCTAGGATTAAGGGCTTGTGACACAACGCCCAGCCAGACATTTTATTTTTTTGATGTGTGTAGAAATCATATTTGTATATCAATTTTATTATTTTCTATCTTATTTGAAAAAATTTCATGCCAAGATACATTTTCAAATTTTCCCCCAAGACTAGTTTCCTTTAAAAATATTTAAACTGTCTGTGTGTTGCATAAGGAATGAGGGACCCAGTCTTTTGTCTCTTCAAATGACTCGCCAGGTATCCCAACTCTTTTTATTGGATAAAGACCTCTCTGACTAGGTTGAAATACCATCCGAATTATCTTATGTTTATATCTGTGTCTTAGAAATCATCATATATATTCATAATTAGAACAGAATCACAAATGCATTATGTGCAGAGTTATTCAATGCTGGGGACATTGTAACATGGTTGTCGCAGGAGGCTCCTCTCCACCTCTGTCATTTAGAAAGCAATCAGCGCATCCTGCTTGATGACAAGACAGATATTCAAAATTCTTCATGGTAAGTATCTCATGCTCTCACAGAAGTTAGGCAGTGGAGACCAGGAGGCTGAGTTTACAGGGAGGCAGCCTGCAGCTAGAGACAGGGAGGGAGGCACTTCTGTGTCAAGAGGGAGGCAGCACTCTGCTATTAGAAGTGACTGGGGGACCTTCTGCGGGGAGTGAGTGCTACAGGGGATTCTCAGATACCAAATGTCTGAGCTTTACAGCTGTGAAGAAGTCTCTCAGCACTGAGATGATGTGGAGAAAAAAGTACACACATGTGCCTGCGTGCACACGCACGCGTGTGTGTGTGTGCGTGTGTATGTGCACATGCATGCACACGCACACACACACAATACACACAACACACTCAACACACACAATACAAGCATATAATATGTACATATATACATACTGGAAAATACATGTACATTTTTATATATAAAAGTATGCATATGTACATATACGTGCCTGCTCAATCTGTTCTCATGTCTCTTATACTATTACTTAACTTTGATTGCACTGAATCTTTTGAGTGTTTACCGTATGCCAGGCACCATATTGAGTTTTTCATCTGCACTGTCTCTATAAGCAGTTCCTGACATTTCCCATTCTATAGATATGGGCCCCGAGTCTAAGGACCATGAAGAATGTATGTGGGCCCAGTCCCACAGACAGCAAATGGCAAAGCGGTGGCTCAAGTCTGGTCTCCCTGCCACAGAGAGGCTGAGCTTAGCTTTCTTCTTTTCATGTTGCAAATGTAAAATGTTATAGGAGTGTGCCTATCCAAGAGATTGTCTACTCGTACAAACAGAAAAGAGTTCGTCATATTGTAAGTGTGGCTTTGCTGCTCCGTGGGATATTAAGTAAGAACCAGACTGAGGTAGAAAAAATCAGCTTAAAACAGTGTTGTGAGATTTTAAGCCCCAAGGAAATCACAGTGTTTGAGTATCAGGGCAGATAATAAATACCCAGACTGTGGATCTGTCTGTACTGACTGCTGTTTATTCTTTTTCTTATCAGTTTGACACATATTTGCCAACTGAAAATGAGGTTAGCATGTACATTAAGAGCCTATCAAATAGAACAGAAGCACAGGCAGAGAGGCTAGGACATACTAGTCTCAGTGTCCTTGCAGCTGAAAGAAGTGGCATGATCCTCCCCTTTTGTCTTCTAAAACTAGGTGCTGCTTATTCTTCTGCTGCATGTGTATGTATGTGGTGTACATGTGTTTGCTTGTATGTGGGCGTGCATGTATATGGACGCGCATGCTTGTGTGAGGCCCAGAGTTGATGTCAGTATCTTCTGCAATCACTTTCCAACTTCTGTATTGAGAATTGAGGCAGAGTCTTTTGCTGAACCCAAGACTTGCCATTTTGACTAGTGTGGCTAGCCAAGGTACTCTAAGATTCCCCATCTCCACCTCTCACGAGCTGGGATTACACTGTCAGGATGCCACGTCCAGTAAGACTTTCAGGTTTTTGTTTTTTGTTTTTGTTTGTTTGTTTTGTTTTTTGTGTTTTTTTTGACACGGGGCTCTCTGTGTAGACCTGGCTATCCTGGAGTTCACTATGTAGACTATGCTAGCTTCAGATTCATAAGCATACGCCTATTTCTTCTGGCCCCTGCCCACTGGATTGTTATGTGGGTTCTGGGGACTCTGACCCTCATGCTTGAATGGCAAGCCTTTTACCCACTGAGCCATGTCCCCAGCCCCAGATTATTTATCCCCATAAGATTAAAGCAGCCCTCTGCCATGCTGGACATTCGTATCATTATCAGCTTATTTGGTTTTGGCACTTATTGCACTTTTACCACTGAAGGAAACTTCTAGAATATTGGCAGTTTGAAAATGTTTTAGGAGGAAGGCAGGAAGGAGGATGCAATGAAAAGGGAATAGTTAAGCAAGAACACAGTGAAAGGGGCAGACTGTAAAGAGGAAATGTATGAAGTTGGGAGCGGTGTGCCCAGCCAGGACTCAGGGTTGCTGGCCCAGGCCATGGGTCTCCCAAGTGGGGTGGCAGTTCATCCCCCCCATGCTAGAAAAGTTTGAGACTTTTGGCCACTTGACCAGGATGGTGATTGTCCCAAGTAAATGCTTTGACATTTTGTCTTTAGCATCCCCTAGAGAGACCATTAACAATGGAAATCTCAACACAGAACTTTCTCCATGCTCAAGGGAAAAATAAGGGCAGCACTGTTGACCTCCTTCTCCCAAAGGCAAGTGTGCTTGGGTGGCAGCCCACTGCCTTCTGGAGGGATGAGAAGTACAGCCGGTAAAGACTGTGCTCCCTCAAGTACTTAAGATCTAACTTCCTCTCAGCATCAGTGTTCTGCTCACAGTGTCTCAGGACACACAGAGGACACCCGCTCTGCTGTCCCTTCCCACACAGGTGGTTCTGCCTCCCATGAAGCCTTGAGGCTGCCAACATCCCATGCACCCACCCTTGCACTCTCCTGGCTGGAAAGATTCAGCCTCCAGTGCTGGTCTCTGCTTCTGAATGTTTTCATACATGCCTGGCGGAGGGGAGCCTTTCCCCCACCTGACCCCTGCAGCTCTTGCCCTCTGCTTACTCTCCCCACATACTTAGCTCCACCACAGCAGAATCGTCAAAGCTGGGCCCCACAGCCCCGCTGGTGCGGGAAGCAGAGGCTAAGGCAGGAGCATGGTAAGAAGTGTGGGTACTCACCAGGTGAAGGGTGTCGGCTTTCTGTGTCTGTCTCTGTCGACTCTTTTGGGCAGCTATGCGATTCTTCTCTCTCCTCTGAACTTTCCTCACATCATCGGATGAGTCCTAGGATGCAGAGATAACAACCAACCGTAGGTCTGATCATTCCTGAGTCAAAACAGGCCATTGTGGCATTGGTTTCCTGCCTTCCTGCCTCCCTGGTCCTCAGCTCTTCTGTACTGTCCATCTCCTTATTTACAAAAGGCCTGTACCCAAAGACATTTTCTTCAGCATTCCCTGCTACGGCCCTTGGGTCTCCATGGCCTTTTGATCAAAAGCTACTAGAAGGTGAAGAGAAATTGAGGCCTCAGAAGGACTGCTTTGGGAAACACCAGTTAAGACCCCATCATTTCTGCTCTCTCCAGGGCTACTCTAGCCTCACTCTGCGTGTGGGGTGTGTGAGTGTGTGTACATGTGTGTGTACATATGTGTGCATGTATATATGTGCACATGTGTGTGTGCGCTAGAACCTTCTCGATGTTCTTTTTGCTATTTTTTTTTAAACTTTGCCGAGCATCTACCATGTGCCAACTTCTGTACAAGCGCTTTCAGAGACATTATGATATGATTCCCCAGCTCTCTGAGCAGTCTTTTCTATTTTACACAGTATGAAGCTGAGGTTCTCCACCCTGGTCCCTGAGTCATGGCCATTCAGGGGTATGGCATCTTCTGGTGCTGAATCTAAATTCTTTCTGAGAATTCTCTCTTGACTAGCAATGTCATTGTCTTGCAACCTTAGGAAAGGGCACCACCCCAGATCTCTCTTTTATTTGTTCTTTCATTGTGCAGCCATCTTGAGACCTTCCTAGTCCTGAATGTGATGCCTGTTCCAAAGGAGGCACCAAAGCATCAATTTATGAACTGAAGTGCAGGTTACCTGCTTTAGTGAGCCATGGATAGGAGCCTTGGAGGACAAGGTGCTCTTTGGGTGCTAAGTATATCCTACAGAAGGTCAGGGAACAGAAGCCCTCTGCAACCCCTACCCTGTCACCTACCTCCACTGGCCTGAGGGGCAAAGATCTTTGGGTCAGGCTCTGACTCTCTTCCCTCTAGTCAAGCTTTCCAGGTCATTTTAGCAGGCAGACATTGGGTTAGAGAGAGCAAGGATGCACTCTTCCTATAATATGCCAAGGGATGAGGTTACCATGGAAGCTGTGAGTGATTTCTTTCTTAAGAAGACTAGGGTACCAACTTCCAGGCAGTCTGAGTTGTTCTGATACCATTGTGAGCGAGGGACTATCTCCCTCTTGAGGTCTTCACCAGTATGGCTTTTGGTGAGGGGCTTGTGACAGATGTTAGAGGAGGTGGTCAGGTAGTATACGTTTATTTTGTTTGTAGCATTTGGCAGCCTCCTGCATGTGTGTGAGGCAAGCACTCTACCTCTGAGCTACAGCCCCTCCCAATACGTGTGCTAAGGAAAGAATGTAGTTTTTAAGATGTAAAAAAGTTTAATCCGTGGCTCTATGCTGGACGAGGAGGAGAAATTTCTAGAGCAAGGGTATCAAGAATGTGGTAGAGAGACCGAGAAACTACAAGGTGAGAAGGGCATCCCAACTGCGGCATCTCTCAAACTGAGACATCTTGGCTTGGTATCAATCAAGAGTCTAAGAGTCTCAGAATCTTTCCCTCCATCCCTGGTTCTTCAGGGATGATATTAGCTACTAGTGAAGGTCTCCAACATGCTTCCTGGACCATGGCCTTCTTTCTTCTATCTGGAAGCCACGGGAAAAAAAATACAGGTTGTGGCTTTAGCCTCCCTCCCCACTGGCTGTTCTAGTTACAGAGGCAGTCCGCAGGCAGACCTCACCACTCTTCTCCTCCTGTCTACCTTGCTTTGGTTTATTATATTTCTCTTCCCTGACCTCAGTTCTGTCTTGCCCCTTGGCTCTTCCTGGAAAGCCACAGCTCTAGGATTTGGGTGGAGCCCGCGGCAGCAGCGAGTCTACTGAAACATTCCTCTGCTTATGGTTTAAGCTCTGTGATATTCACCCTGCCCCCAGCTTCCTAGAAAGTTTCACGGTGGGAACCTAAGCGGCAGAGATGAGGGGTACTGCTTGGAAAGGGAGGATTTTGTGGTGGGATGCGAAGGCTTCACCACTTGAACCTCTGTATAGCAAATACCACAAGTCCAGAGTCGGCTAGAGAGCTCCTGCCACGAGCTACTTCCTTTCCTCGCCAGAGCTCCCTGGGCAGGACAGGGGAGCCTGCCCTCTTCTACCACCCCAAGAGAATCAGAAGGCAGGGGATGCAGGGTGGGGGAGTGGGGGGGTTACCTGCTTGCCAGGGGGAGGAGAGCGGCTGAAGCTGGAGTCACTGCTGTCGGAGCTGTGAGGCATGGTTGTAATCTTCCGGGGCTTCCCACACCGTCCCAGATGCCTCTGGGTGATCTTCTCACTAGCTGGCTCCCCTTCTTGACTGCTAGGGAGCCACCAGCGCACCACCTTCCACAGGTGCCTCCCCTGCTTGCCCAACAGCTACCTCCGACAGACCCCTGCGTCCTCCTCTCTCTGGGGTGCAGAGGGACTGCTCCCCACAGGGACATCTCGCTTGCTTTGGGGCTTGCGCACAGGCCCTCTCTTGTGGTTTCTGGTAATTCAAGCTGGAAGTCACATGGGCGGAAACGTCAACAAGTTAGAAGGTAGTTAGAGAGAAAATATACATCTGGGAAAAGACCACAGAATTAGGTGAAAGAAAAAAAAATACACAAACCCCCAGTATCTTCCGGCAGTTTGAAAGGCAGAGCGAGCGCTCTTCAATTGATGAAGATAAAGGAGAAAAACAGCCAGGCAGGGAAAATCCCCAGCCAGAATTAGCAAGTTCTCTGCTGTCAACATGGCAGAGAGCAGAGAGCAGCAGGAAAGAACCTCCAGGTCACAGGCCTTGATTTTAAAACCTAAATACAGCAACAAGCCTGGGAACTCTTTCTGGGTTTCACCCGAAAGCTGCTGCCCACCCCATTTTACAATGGGCCTTCTCCATTCACCTAGAGGACAGTACTGTGGTCTGGGGACAAAAAGAAATGAGGGCACTGCCTTTTACAGATGACCAAGCAAGACGTTGGAGCTACCTGAGAGTCTGGGGGACGCTCTCGAATGGATGCTAGCAGGACACTTCCGTTCTCCCTAGAGAAAGGATACCTTCTGTGGAGAGGCTCCTTCAGGAGTTCAAGATTGACCTTGAGTCTTCAGGAGTCAATGAGGTCAGAACCTAACGAGGAGAGAATGTTAAAATGAGTGATGGAGGCTCTGGACCTGGAGTCAGATCGACCATGATGAGAATCCACCTGACCCCCTATTCCTACCGACACCCAGACCTCCTACCACACCTAAAACCTGCCCTGCCTACTACCCTTCAGAGCTACTGCAATGAGGGCATGACAATTCGAATAGGGATGTCCCCCATCCTGTGAAGCTTGCCGTGTGTCCCATGACACGAACATGTTTGTAGTTTTAGTGAACAGTCCTTATTCTTATCTGGGTGTTTTTTTTTTTTTAAGAAAAAAAAAAAAAGGTTGGGGGCTAGAAAGATGCTCAGCAGTTAGGAGCACTGGCTGTTCTTCCAGAGGACTTGGGTTCTATCCCCAGCATCCACACAGTGGCTTACAACCATCTGTAACTCCAGTTCCAGGGGATCCTACTCCCTCTTCCTGCCTCCTTGGGTACCAGGAATGCACAGTGTCTATGCATATGTGCAGGCAAAACACTCACACATACTAAAATGAAAGCTCTTACTATATTCCCAGTGTGGTTCAAATGTTTACCTCGTTTAATCTAAGGGCTGACATGTGATGGCTCCTAAAGCATTTTAGTATCCGCTGATTACAGTTCTTCCTGATGACAATATTGTTCTAAGGACAAACCTATCAAAATAAAAGTCATCAACCCCTGTGGAATTTGTATGTAGTGGTGTGAGCAGACAATAAACAACTGAGCTGACATAATACATCAGGGGGCAACAAGTGTCACCGATAAAAATAGAGCAGGGTAGGAGAATTCTGAGGATGGCCACTTCTGTACGCAGGTCAGGAAGGGCTTGGTGAAGGGGTCACACATGACCAGGAACCTGAGGAAGATCAGGGAGGCGATCTAAGTGAAGAAAGGGCCAGGCACACACCTGAGGTGGAGCAGCAGAGAGGTCAGTGTCTCTGGATCAGAGGTCCTAAGAGCAGCAGGGAATAAGGCCAGTGTGGTAAGTGGATCAGCCAGGACGGCCCTCAAGGTTCTTGGAGTCCATTGAGAGGATTTTTGCCTTATTCCAGAGTAACCGGAGAACCAGTCACAGGCTCAGGCCCCCATCTCCTAGGCCCTCAGATCTAGCCACTGTGACTGTCTGTCTGTTTCAGAGCACTTATCGTAGCGGCTGATTATTTTAGAACTATTTTCTTTATTGGAATGCTAACTGCATTTGGGGATTTCTTTATTATTTAATCAAATGTTCCTTGAGCACCCTCCATGTGCCAGGCAAAACACTTGACTTTTTCTCTGAATGAGATGGTTTATCAGTAAGTTTCCACTGTGTAACATACCAAGGACGTCTTGAGAGCTTTAAACAAGCATCGTTTTGGCTGATGAGTTTGTAGGTCATTCAGAAGATTCCAGAAGGCTACAATAGCTCTGATCGCATCTGGGCTTCTCAACTGCTGAGTTGGCTGGTAACTGACTGGTCTGTTCTCCCTGGCCCACCCCGCCCCGTCCTTCCAGCCATCCTGCCTGCTGTTCCCTTGGCACATGCAGGATTCTAAAGGCAGAACTCAGAACCTGCCAGCATCCATGCTCAGCTCTAGCCCAGGGTGCCATCTACCACATCCTATTGACGAAGAAAGTCACAAAGCCACCCAACATTCAGTGGGCTCCAGATACAGTCCACCTCGTGATGTGCGTCCGGTCGAAGACTTGTGAGGTCGTGCCCGCTGCCTCCCACACGTGCTCAGGCCTTGGTGATGTTAGAGTAGAGGAACGACGTGCTCTGACTCGGGTTTCCTGGAATCCCTTTAGACATAGTTGAGATTTTTCCTATGGGGAGAAAAGCGAATGAGGAAAGACCACTTAGGATTACAATGCTGCATTTAACATTGGAATCCCACTGTCCTAAGCAAAAGAAAAGATACTGGTAGCAGGAATCACAGAGGTGGTGATGAAGGTGGTGAGATGTGGCCCCTGTTCAAACTGAAGACTGTCTCATGTTCATAGTTGCATATCCGGTACTTAGTAGGTACCCAATAAAGAGCTGTTTAAGTAAGTGTCTCAATAAACTCTCATACAATTACAAGTTATGATTTGTGTCTCCTCTAAACCTAAGTATATTAAAAATCCCTCAACGATTATAATGATATTTATAATATATTTAGTATCACCCAACCTATTTCCCACCTATTATATGTTATAATAGGAATCAAGAATCATGAGTATAAGCAAGACAGAGACGCTGCTTTCATAGAAAGAAAAACATAGTCCACCAACCAAAGGAGTTATGAGTTGTTCTTAGCTCTGAATATTCTATCAGTCGACAGTCAGTGGTGGCTTTGACTCAATGGTGTCTAGTCAATACAGTGTTTAAGCACTAGGGACCAGTAAGAAGAAAAATACAAAATGGTCTCTTCTGTATGGAAGGGGGGGGGTCTCATTCAATGGAATACTAACAAATTACTTTAAAATAATTAAAAATAATAAACATCAGGGCTGAGGGTGTAGCTCAGTGGAAAAGAGCTTGCCTTGCATGCACTGAGGCCTACAGTTCAATCCCCACCACTGTCAAATAATAAAATCATCAGAAACTTTTATAAAATAGTTAATAATAATAATAATAATAATAATAATAATAATAATAATAATAAACAACTTTGAGGCTGGCAACATGGCTCAGAGGATAAAGGCACTTGCTACCCAAGCCTGGTGACCTGAGTTTGACCCCTGCAACTGACTGTAAAGATGAAAGGAGAGACTCCACAAGTTGTCCTCTGACCCACTAGTAGATCTAACACAGGACCCACCACATAATAATAATAATAATAATAATAATAATAATAATAATAATAATAATGCTGTGGTTTCACTACAGCACAAGACTGAACAGCCAACAGCCAGTCTCCTGTGTCAGTCACCATTGCACAGAAAGCTGCCCCAAAGTCAGCCGCTTTAAGCTGTAAGTTCCGATTTTCCCACACGGATTTTTGAAGGTCAGGAGTGTAGGAACAGCTTGGCTTCCTGGCTCAGGCTCAGGGTGGGTTCATGAAGTCGCTGTCAAGCTGTTGACTGACCCTGTTGTCACCTGAAGTCCTGATGGACTAGGAGATCCATTTCCAAGTGAGAGTCCCTACCCGGCTGTTAACAGAGAGTCAGCCTTTGATGACCCAGTCCCCTTTCTCTTCTGTTTTGCTACTCACAGGCAAGGCACTAACACCCCATTCTTGAGGGGAGGTCAAAGAGACTTTGCCTCTTTTGTTATTGCTTTCAATTTTATCTATCTATCTATCTATCTATCTATCTATCTATCTATCTATCTATTTATTATTTTCATGTGTAGGAGTGGTTTTGCCTGCATGTATGTCTGTACTCCATGTGTGTGCCATGCCCACAAGGCCAGAAGAGGGCACCAGATTCTCTGGGACTGGAGTTACAGATGGCTGTGAGCCATCTTGTGAATATTGGGAACCAAATCTCTGAGCCATCTCTCCAGACTCTGTTATTGTTTTGAGACAGAATCTCACTATGTAGACCAGTCTGGCCTTGAACCCACAGAGATCTACCTGCCTCTGCCTCCCAAGTGCTGGTCTTAAAGGCATATACCACCACAGGCTAAGACCCCACCTATTTAAGGTAGGAATATTAAAGAACTTGAGGACTGGCTGGTTGTGATGGCACATGCTTTTTATCTCAGTACTTGGGGGGGCAGAGGCAGCCAGATTTTCACGAGTTCAAGGTCAGCCTGGTCTACATAGCTAGCTTCAGGCCAGTCAAGGCTACATAGTGAGACCCACACACACAAAGTACTTGAGGACATTTCTTAAGCCCACCATACTCCCCAAACTAATGTCTGGAAATTTTCATCAGAGGTAAGTGGATTGATGCGGCTGAAGGGGAGTCAGAGGCAGTAGTGTGTTCATTCCTGGCCAACTTTATAACCCTGTCTGTGCTGGCTACTTTTATGTCAGTTTGACACCAGATAGAGTAATTTGGGAAGAGGGAACCTCAATTGGAAAAAACATTCCCACCAGATTGGCCTGTGGATGAGCCTGAGGTACATTTTCTTGTTTGATGATTGATGTGGGAGGGCCCAGCTTACTGTGGGTAAGGGTGCCATCCCTGGGTGCTACCCCAGGCTGAACAAGTCATGGAGAGCAAGCCAGTAAGCAACACCCCCCATGAC
Organism: Uromys caudimaculatus; assembly: GCA_028551405.1. NCBI lineage: Eukaryota > Metazoa > Chordata > Mammalia > Rodentia > Muridae > Uromys > Uromys caudimaculatus. The sequence goes on along the minus strand of CM052705.1, from coordinate 89,424,416 downwards.
ATCTCCTTCAGTTCCTGCCTCCAGGCTCCTGTCTTAAGTTCCTGCCCTGACATCCCTGGTTAAAGGACTACAAGCTGTAAAATGAAACAAACCCTTTCCCCCCAGAGTTATTTTGGTCATGGTGTCTTATTGCAGCAGTTGAAACCCTAAGATAGACCCTGAGGAAGATTTAATTTTCTCTCCGTTTCCCCAGGTATAAACCTGGTGGGAGTAATGGCTGAAAAAAAAAAAGTGTTCTGGAGTCTACTTTGTAATTCTCAATTTAACAAGAGAGAGAAAAAATATCATTATTTTATGATGACACATCAAGTTCCTTTTATTTATTCTATGTATATGAGTCTGTGTATGTGTGGCTGATGTGTGCCCTGTAGGAGTGGAGGACATGAGCCAGCCTGTGGGACTCAGTTCTCTCCTACCATGTGGGTCCTGGGGATCAAACTGAAGTTATCAGCCTTTGTGGCAAGCACCTTTATTCCGGCTGAGCCATAATGCCAGACCCTCCTGGTAATACTTTCTATGATGGAGCTAAACCTAACTGGAGGCCCAGTTCTCCACTATATCTGGATAATGTGCCTCAATTTTCAAAAGGGAAAATCCCAAATTCCTCCAGCCTCATAAGACTATTCCAAGACTCAAATGTGTTAATAGTTTACAGTCCTCTAGAGCATTAAATTAAAAGCTGATGTGCAGGGAGCCAGCTGAATATGGTAAGCAGAAAGTCTCAGGCAGCTGTTGTCATGAGCAACGGAGGTGATTTACAATCAGGGACCACTACTTGTCCTCTTGTCTGTCACATGGTGAGCCATCAGTGGTCCGAACAGACTCCAGCCTCTGAGTCGTGGTAAATTTTGGTTGCTGATTTCAGGGGGATGAAAGAGGTGGAAAGAAAATGGAAGAAACTCTAAGTGCTTAGGTCAAACTGACAACATAGAGTTCAGTCTCTCCATAGCTGGCACTGGAATGCCTAGTGATCAACCTTGCTTCAGATCAGCAGAATGCAAACGGTTTCTTTCTTTTAAAAATATTTTTAGATTTATTTTTTTTTATGCGTATGACTATTTTGCCTACATGTATGTAGGCGCAACACATGTCTGATGCCCGCAGAAATCACAAGAGGGCATTGGATCCCCCGAAATTGGATTTACAGACAGTTGTAAGCTACCATAAGCTGCTGGGAGCTTAATCAGGTCCTCTCCAGGAGCAGTTAGTGCCTTTCACTGCTGAGCCTTCTCTCCAGCCCTGCCTATGGGTTTCTTAAGGTTATCCAAAATAGGGTCTCTTCGGTTTTGCTTTTTAAGTGTAACAATGTCTATTCATGTCAGCCCAGGTGCCCTCTTTGCTCTTCCCTGTCTCAGCAAAGACAGACTCCATTGTTGTCATCCAGTTATCAACTCAGTTCACAGGCTTTAGGTTCTGACTAGCTGGTGAGTGACAAGGCCAGGGAGGTCCCAGTCACATAAGAAGAGACCCAGGAGAGCAGTGTGGTGTGGGCCTGGGATGACTGTGGAGAAGGTGCTCGTCCTGCTTGAGAAACATGTCAGGAGAGCCTGCCTTCCTTCCTTCCTTCCTTCCTTCCTTCCTTCCTTCCTTCCTTCCTTCCTTCCTTCTTTCCTTCCTTCCTTGGAAGGTGGTGGGACATCTCCAAAGCCAGGAAGAAGGAAGGAAATGCTGGCTTGACCCTCATGCTGGTGGTTCATGTGGCCCTTTGTTGGATGGGAAATTCTGGACACATTGTCCAATAGGGGACAGTGTGTGATCTCAGGGGTCAGCTTAGTGTCTGAGCAAGAGGAGTAGGTTCCACTGGCCTCTATTATCTCTTGACTCTCTGGGAATGTGCAGGAGTTGACTCTCTGGGCCTCATGAGCACCTACAGATGCAAACTCTTCTGCTTAAAAGGTCTCAAATAGACCATCATCCATTCTCACCATCTGCCTTGAGTTATCTAGAAGCTTCCAGACACCAAAGCACCCTCACACCCCACTTGGCTCTCATTGGTGCTCTCTGAACCATGTGGCAAGGCTAGTTCATATTCCTAGGGCACTGGCCTCCCATTCCCTAGAAGCCCCTTCTCTAGTTACTAAAGATGAAGCTAGGGAATTAAAAGCAAGAGTCTCTTAAGAGTGAATGCAAATGACCCCGGATCCCTAGAGGCTAGGCCGCTGGCTCCCGGCTAGGGGAGAAGTTTAAGGCCTCTTCCATGCTGCTACGCACTGATGCTCAATCTTGTCTGGCTGTTTCCTGAGGCAGACCAGATTGCACAGGTTACCAACTTTTCCTGTCTAAGCCATCAATTGATTCATGACATTTAAACTCACCACTCCACTGCTTTTTTTTTTTTTTTTCTGAGCTCCCTTTTGAGGGATACTCTTGAGATGTGTTAACTTTGAAGTCTTCAAATGGGCGCTATTTAGTTATTTGAACAAAAAGTAATAAAAATCCCCCGGCTGCTCTAGTTTTTAAAAAACTTTTTAGTGGAAAAAGCACATTAAGGCACATCTTCACAGCTTATGAGATGGCTAGCGGGGAGTTTTTACAAAGTTCCCCAGACATGTAGAGCAAACATTTACCTGAAGGCAAAGCTCTCCAGTGAAGAGGCCAGGAGGGGATGGCCAGGTGATGACAAGGAAAGTCCCTTGCAGTGGCCGGTAGCCTGGTCCTCTGAGTTTTTAGCCTAGATGAAGACAGCAGGAAACTCTGAGGAGGTGGCCCTTCATGAGGCTAGCAGAAAAGGTAAAAGGTAATTTTTGTGATATTTTGGCCACAGAAGTCTTTGTTGTGGGGGTTCTCTCTGGCCTAGCAGGTCAGACTTACCTGCTCTGGTCCTCTACTCACCAGACTTCACCCAAACAAGAAGATCTGAAACATCTCTGGTCATCACCAAATGCTCTGAGGGAGGAAGCACCTACATCCAACACTTCTGTTCCACCTGTCAGTCTCAGCCTGTAGCCTCCTCTGTCACCTCCACCTCCAGATCAAGCTAGGCAGATGCCCTTGCTCCGAGCAGCTTTTGAGTCTTCGACCTGAGGGTGCGGCCATGCTGACATGCTGACAGCAGAGCTCCTGAGGCACTCAGTTGCTTCTGGAAGCTTCCAATCTGCTTTTACTTTTCAGACCAGAAGGCATGGAGTAAGGCCTCTCAAAAGGTGAGAGAGGAGCCTTAGTTTCCCATCAGATTTAAAAAAAAAAGAAGGATTTGTAGGCAGTGGCGGCAAATGCCTTTAATGTTAGCACTCGGGATGCAGAGGAAGATGGATCTATGTGAGTTCTAGGCCAGCCTGATCTACAGAGTTCCAGGACAGCCAGCACAACTCAAAGAAATCCTGTCTCAAAAAACAAAAACTAAAACGTTAGAGTTGACCTAGAGAGATGGCTCAGTGGTTAAGAGTACTCGCTGCTCGTTCAAAGGTCCTCAGTTCAGTTCCCAGGACCTACACAGCAGCTCACAACCGACTGATACTGTTTTCTGGTGTACAGATGTACATATACCCATATACATAAAATAACATAAATAAATAAATCTAAAAAAACCAAAACAAACAAGAAGAGGAGGAGGCAGCAGAAGGAGACGAAGGAAAGGGGAAGGGGAAGAAGAGGAGAAGGAGGAAAAGGAAGGGGAAGAAGAGGAGGAAGAGGAGGAGGAGCTGGCAAGATGGCTTACAGGGCAAGGGCACTTTCTGCCAAGCTTGACAATCTGAGTTTCATCACATAAATACTGACTAAGAAGTTTCCTCCTTGATGGATAGCTTTCATAGTAGTGGTAAGGGCTATACAAGAAGTCACCAATAGTCTTACCCAGCTGTGTATTCTGGTAGCCACAGTAATGACCAACATGGCAAGATATACCTATGGGTGTACTAGTGGCACAACCGTTATGGAGGTAACCAACCACTTTCAGAATAGATTTTTTCAGAACAGACTTTCTCCAAAGAAGAAAACTCTTGCCTGGTACTGTAAATCTGGACAAAATCCATGGTTGAGGTGCTCATAGGCTCCAGAAGTGAGCCTACTACTATTACTTTGATAAATGGACAGTTCTTTTAGCTTGCATTCTTGTACCCATAGATTAGTGAGGCTCTCAGCCCTTATCAGAGAAGTTTCTTTGTACAGTGGATGTGGTTAATGCAAACACTTGCAACTGGTCATTGTAGAGAATAAGTGTCTGTGGAATGTTCAGTACGAATGGCACCTACATCACACACGTCCCTCCAAGACTCAGGGCTACTGGGGTCAAGGGGACAAAAAGAGTAGAAGAGCTGGAGGCTGGGGAGAAGCAGTGTAAAACAATATCCTTTGGACACGATAGGACCACTGCACTCATAATTCACAAGACTAGCACTAGATCAAGCCAGTCAACATCCTAGCATAGAGTGGGGAGGGACTCACAAGCCCCCCATCTCCAGCTGAAGCACTACTAACAGTTGAGGGGTTTGGAGAAAAGGAGACTCAGCTTTCTTGGAGAGTGACATCTGGTAGGTTGACCTCGTTCTAGTCGTCATGTATATTTGGGCAGCACAAATTGAACTTTATGAGTTATTAAAAGGAGGAGGAGGAGGAAAAGGAGGAGACACCAAGTTGTAAGGGTGTGGGAAGGCAAGGGATGGATCCAGAAGGAATTAGGAGGAAGAGTGTGGGGTGAATATGATCAAAATTCATGGTCTGTAGGCATGAAATTCTCAAAGAACAACTAGTATATATTTTAAAAGCAAAGCAGAGAGGAATAGAAGACAGCTATGCTGACTTCAGGCCCCCATGCACAGGTGAGTGAGTTCACATCCATGTGCATACCACAGAGAAAAGAGAAAAAGGCTACAATAAAAAAATGAATTAACAATGAAACGGCATGTCTAAAGCTATATGTGTGTGTGCTAGAACCAGGCAACCATGGGACTCACCCAGCCCTTTATTCTTGGCAGGGAGGGTGAATTCCCTCTAGATGGGCCTTGCAGAAGGTCTCTGGCCTCCCTGGAGTGAGGTGCTTTGGGAGTGTAATGTGAAGCGAATTGCTTTGCAGCCTTTGGCCTTCACAGGATCCTAAGATGGTGACAATGGGAGTAAGACAAAGCCTAGGAAGCAAGAGAACAAGCCAGTGGTCTCTTAGTTGTTGGTTTGACCATGCAAGCTCGTGTCTGGCTTTGCCACTCTGTAACCATGTGATGCCAGCCAATCATTTAAAACCATGCCTTGGTTTCCCTATCTACATAGCACTATATATCATAGAAATGGACATATTTAAATTGCTTAGCACCATGGTTAGTGCCTAGAAAGCATGTGGTACCCGTTAGCTGCTATTATCATCATATTAATTTCCTATATCCTAAATTGAGTTAGGTTAGGGAAGTGGTTGAGTGGCTCTAACAAGTATGTTGGCTCTGAATGTCAACTTCCCTTGCATTAGTGAGATCTGCTCTACATGTTCATTTTTCTTAATGTATTCACAAAACATGAGGTTTTACCGTATACATGTATACACGTGCTGCACACATATATGTGTATGCACGTGGAGGCAAGAGGCAGATATCGGATTATGGCAATTTGTGGCAAAATATCTTTTTATAAAGTGTATTTATTTAAGATTTAATTTTTTATGTATATGAGTGTTTTGCCTCCATGTTTCCATGTGCACCACACGCATGATCTCAAAGATCAGAAGAGGGCTTCTGTGTGCATATACACAGAAGGCTACATATCTACAGAGGGACGTGTGTGTGTATGCATGCCTTTGCATGCATGTGAGTGCATGCGCATGTGTGTGCACTTACATGTGGAGACCCAGGGTTTATCCTTCTAAGTACACAATACACTGAGTATAGTAAAAGTTGTACAGTAATCACCAAAACACATTTCATATTATTTTCATTAGACACACACACATAGACACACACACACACACACACACACACACGCACACGCACATGCACACACACACAAATGCACACACCCTTAGTTGTCACCTCTCCTCCAAACTTTCCTGTTTGCTTACCCCATCCACTCATCTACTCTCTGACTGTGTAAATCTGTCTGTTGATTTGATGGAGTTGTAGGAGGAGCAGCTTTTGATCTCACTGGTTTTCTGTCTTTGTCAGGTATTATCATCTTGTATTCCTCCCAGCTGTTGTTGATATTCTATAAAATAAATACAACAGCAGTGTACTTAGCCACTTGGTTGTTGGTGAAATTTTGGACTTGAGAGGTCCAAAAACCTTGGGAATAAACATTTTCAGTTCCCCAGGAAGCAAACTGGGTTCCTCAGAGGAAACCAATGACAATAAGCCGTTGATCAGTGATGACCCTGACTTAGGAAGGATAAGTCTGGAGCTGAGTCAGCTCCTAGGACACTTGACTGGAGGAGATAACAAGGCCAGGGTTGAGCTGGTTTCTAAAATTCTTCAAGGTCTCACCAAATATAATGAAACTAACACAGTAACCAATCAAAACTGTACTAATGTCACTGCTTTGCCCCTACCAACCATATTAGATATTACCTAATCCTTCTAGAAAATTCCCCTAGTCCTGCATAAAAGGGGGCCTATGAACTCACTCCTCTGGTCATCACCATTTTGATAAGTGGTTGAACCCCGCATGCTTGCAATTTTTGCAGAATAAACGCTCCTTGCCTTTGCATAGTATTTGAGTCTAGGGTCTTCCTTCAGTGCTTCTTGTGCCCTAACAGACTTTAATGTGCATTTTAATTCGTTTAAATTATTTTAATGCCCAGAAAACTGATGAACTTCCAGTAACTGAAGACTTGCTACTTTCAGCACACTTGGTAACTTCTATCTTTTGTTTCAGTCACTAATGTCAAAATATTTACATTTCTTTTGTAATTAATATTAGCATTTTCACCTTTTCCTCCTCCTCCTCCTCCTTTTTCTTTCTGAGACAGGGTTTCTCTGTGTAGCTCTGACTGCCCTGGAACTCGCTCTGTAGACCAGGCTGGCCTCAAACTCAGAGATCCACCTGTTTATGCCTCCCAAGTGCTGGGATTAAAGGCGTGCGCCACCACCACCTGGCCACTTTTTCTACTTTTGCTTTTTAAAGGGAAAAAAGCAATCAACGCACAACAAAGTATTAACTATTCACTCAAAAGGCTGCCATATGAATAGGCAAAGCTAAGACCTCCCCGTTCCTCTCCAAGTCACTGAAAGCCCAGGAGACAGGAAGGATGGTAACAAGTGATCCAGAATGAACCTAATAATGAGAAAAATATCGGTATCTGAGAGATGGCAATGTATTGCTAGAAGATGAAATGTACATGATTTGAATGATGAGGAAAATACCAGTTTAGCGCATGGACAGGGGCGCTGTGGGGAATGGTATACTGAAGATCGATGCAAACATTAAAACTAATGTCACAAAAGAATGAGAAAACTTTAACAATGTACAAAAATATTCACGGTGTGCTAAGATTTTAATATATAAAGACACTAAATTTAAAAGTAGTTTAAAATAATATGTTTATCATACTAATTTTTCTTAAGAGCTTCCATATGCATTCAACTGGGAGATTATACACCCAAATCACAATAGTGACACAAACCACACTTAGGGTTTCTAGCCGCTGGGCTTTGAGTGTGTCTCCTAGTTCACATGTTGAGACCTTAGTCTGACAATATTGTGAGGTAGGGCCCGAATCAGAGGTGTTTAGCTATGCCCTAGTGAATAGATTAAGGACTTTTAAAAATTGGCTTGCATGCCAGGCAGTGGTGGCGCACGCTTTTAATCCCAGCACTTAGGAGGCAGAGACAGGCAGATCTCTGAGTTCAAGGTCAGCCTGGTCTACAGAGTGAGTTCCAGGACAGCCAAGACAGAGAAGCCCTGTCTCAAAAAACAAAACAGACATACATAGGTAGGTAGGTAGGTAGGTAGGTAGGTAGGTAGGTAGGTAGATAGATAAATAGATAGATAGACAGACAGACAAAGATTTGGCCAATCATCATTCTGGTTCCTTGCAAATGGACTCTGACTTGCCTCACTCTTGCCTCCAGGTCAGAACACAGGGTCTCCACCCTGCCCCTTGCTGTTCGCGAGCCTTCTCAATTTCCTTCAGCTTCTCTCAGGTGAGGTGGACACCCCTGGGTGCCCCAGTCACAATACCAATGGCCACCCAGAAATGAAAAATTATTTTCTGTACAAGCTATTCTTTTATTTATTTATTTAGAGGTAAAATTTTCAATTCTTATTTCAAAGGTGTTTCATAAAGAGCTTGCAGAGAGCATGGATAACCAAAGATAATGCAAAGAACATTTCCGGACCTGCAGATTCCATAGACAGAATGCTTGCAGAATGCACTTGTAGACATAAGAATGGCTGTCTGTCCAGTCATAGAAGCCCAGAAAAACAAGGAGATATAAATACAAAATCCTAAAGATGGTTATCAGTGCACATATAAACATATACATGTAACAAGTACATAAATAGCCCTGGAGTGACCAGATTACTATAAATTCTAGGAAAAAAAATCAAGAGCTTAAAAATACAATTTTAATCCAATAAAAGAAGGTAGCATTTAATCACAAGAATAAACAACAATGATTTGAGTCACTTAATGATATAGAAAATACACTGTTAATAAGCCATTAACAAAAAGATATTCTTTATATTCTTGGTTTCTCTGTACCAGAGAAACTTGAAAGGTGAGAGTCTTCATAAAATAGAGACCTTGAATGCTAAGCTCTGGTTTTTGCCTGTCAAAAAACTTTTGTTAATTAAAAAAAAAAATTCAGCATATAATGTGTCAGATACCATTATGATATTTTTGGGTTTTGTTTTAAATTTTTATTTATACATATGTCCGTGTGTCTGCTTATCTGTACGTGTACTATGTGTATTCAGGCACCCAGGGAGCACATGAAGGTGGCACTGGATCCCCTAGAGCAGAGCTACAGGTGACAATGAGCTTCCCAAAGAAGGTTCTGGGAAATGAAGCTGGGGCCTCTGCAAGAACAGATTGTAACTACTGATCCACATCTCCAACCCCCATTAGGACATTTTTTCTGAATAAGTGTTTTTGTTTGTTTGTTTTCTTCTCCTCTGACCTATCTCCCTCACGCTCCTGAGCCATTCTTTTCAGTAGGGAAGAGCATACATAGAAGTCCTCATGAGTGTATTTGTAATCAGATTTTGGTGGTGTGGAACTCACTGTGGAATTATTTTGTGGGACATTTCGCTTGTAGGGAGAGTGGCAGCAGGCCGGAGAGTCTAACATCCCCTTCGAGCTCATGGCCATCTTCAAGGCTGTATCTGAGAAGACACATGGTCACTCCCCTACCATTCCACTAGCTGAGGCAGCATCCTGGGATGCATGTGGGTGAACAGAGGATGAAGAGTCCATTAGTATAAAGTCTACTTAAACTCAGCCCTGAGCCAAGATGAGCTAAGCCAGTGTGTTTTGGTGTGGAAACACCTCTGAAAAGGCAGGGAAGACATTCCAGGAGGACGAATACTTAAAGAGAGGAGGGAGGGACGTGAGCAGGCCAGGAGGTAGTCTGAGCTGTGCCTGGATAACAGGATGGATGGAGCCACAGTGAGAGGGAAACTGGGGAGAGAAGGGTTTCAGTGTGGGTGTCCAGAGCTAGAGCAGGAAATGGGGCAGGAATAAGTATTGGAATAAAGTCTGAGTATCACCCTGTTATCCGGCGGGCTAGCCACATGGACACTGCACCCTTCAGACGTGCCTGTTGTGAATTAAGTAAAGTGTGCTGCAGATGTAAAATACCTACAAGATTTTGGAGGCCGTAGGAAAAAAGAATATGAACTGTCACTTTTTTGTTGAACTGAAAATATTTTACATATGTTAAGATCCTATTCAAATTAGTCTCATCTCTTTTTGAATTTTGAATGTGGTTACTAGAAAATTTGAGGATATTTATGTGGCTTGCATTAAATTTCCATTAGACTAGTGGTTTGCTACCTGTGGGTTTCGACCCCTTAAGGGGTCAAATATTACATAGCCTGCATATCAAATACTTACATTGCAATTCATGACAGTGGCAAACTTAGAGTTATGAAGGACCAATAAATAATGTTGTGGTTGGGTTTATCACAGCACGAGAAACTGCATTAAAGGGTCACATCCTTAGGAAGGTTGAGAACTACTGAGTCACAGTGCTGGTCTGAAGGAACCTCCTACTTATCCTGTACAAATCTCCAGAATGGCAGTGAGCTCCATCCTTGCAGTAAAACTAGAGAATTTAGGTAGAAAGGATTCGACAGTTTTCTTAGGAAGGATTACAGATCCTCTATGAGTGTTAGAATGTGTGTGTGTGTGTGTGTGTGTGTGTGTGTGCTTGCGTGTGTGCACGCGCGCGCGTGTGAGTGTGTATGTGACCTTGCTTGTACTCTGCCCCTCTATTAGAGACATTACTCTCTAGTATACAAAATTTATATCAATAATACCTTAAGCTAGGCTTGGTGAAGCACACCTTTAATTTTGGCACTCTGGAGTTGGAGGCAGGTGGATCTTTGAAAGTTTGAGGCCAGCTGGTCTATATAGCAAGGTCCTAAACAGCCAGGGCTACACAGAGAGATTCTGTCTCAAAACAAAACAAACAAACAAAAAACCAACCCAACCAAACAAAAAACCAACCCAATCTAGACCAAACCAAATAAACAACCCCCCAAACAATACCTTAACAATACCTCAAGGAAACGTGTACCCCAGAAACCCATGACATCTCCCTACCTATATCAACCCAGTCCTTCACGCCTGAGTGAAAGGCCTCAAGCCAGCCTGAGCATGGCAAACATAGCCCTGAGAAAAGCTCATTAGATTCCATTCCTAAAGCCAGCCCCCAAGGTCTACTCCCTTATTGGCCACTTCTTCCTTCTGAGACTGACCACCAAGGTCCAGCCATCAAAGTATTAAAGTCCAGCAATCAAAAGCCCCCTTCGGCTCACCTAATTAACATGCCCAATGAAAATTAAGCACCTTATTCTAAGAAGGGTTTCCCCCTTTACCTTTCTAAACCACCATTTGCCTATGGGCCACATCTGTCTACTCTCTGCCCAGAGGCAGTCTCCCTGGGGCACAAGTACCCCTTGCCCCTCTCCCTTGCTCCCTTCCCCTTCTCTCTCATCCCCCATCTCTTGTCTTTGTCTCTCATTCCCTGTCCCTCTGGCGCAAGTAAATCTTTGTGCTGAGAACGCGGTCTTGGTGTGTCCTGAGCCTATACCGTTCCTTTTACTAAGGGTAATGTACAGCCAAGGGTTATTAGGTGTGTGACCTAAGGAAACAACTGCACAAAAGGCGGGGATAGAACAAATTGGTTGACTAATGATCTAGGAAAGCACAGAGCTAATTAACAGTTTAGTCCTCTCAGAAGTCCTCAAGATACCACAGTCATAAAGGTAAAAACTGTGTAAGATCCGAGAAAGGAAATTAGCAGGGCAACTGAAATGAGAAGTAAGTTTGAAGAACTGGAAGAAAAAGTGTAAAAGTGCTCACCTGGGAAGACCAACATTTGATTAATAAGAGTTCCAGAAAATCCACATAAAAACAAGGATGCCGTGGAGATGGCTCAGTGGGTAGACGCTAAGCTTGACGTGAGTTGGATCCCTGGGACCCACAGTGTGGAAGGAGACAACCTCCTTCTATGAGTCGTCCTCTGACCCACAACACACATACCATGTCGTGCACATGCATACACACACAAATAAATGTAATTTAAAATTTTAAAGCAACTTTTATAAAGTCCATAAACATAGGAAGATATATTGAACTAACTAAACATATTTTCCCAAATTGAAAAAAATGCATATTAAAACTGAAAGTACAGATGTGATCATTGTAGGAAAGTATATCTCTGGACATCTCTTTGTGAAACTTCATAAAACCAAGAAAATAGGAAGAAAATCCAAAAAACTTCCTGAGAGAAACAGCTGGTAACTTATCATGGAGGGGGACATATACAGGTATCGGGCTTTGTATTAACACTGGCAGGAGACGGTGAACTAAAGCCTCCACAATTTGGAATAAAAAAGATGCTTTATCTTGTAGGTAGAATTCTGTATAGCCAGAATATGGTGAAGCTTAATGGTTAAAGACATCTTGAAACATGCAGGAAACACTAAGAAAATAAATCGACACCCCCATCCCTCTCTCAAAAAGTTCCTAGAGAGTGTACTGCAGACAGATGAAATACACCCAGGCGTCAAGGTGTAGGGCAGGAGAGACAGCCTGACCTGATATGCAAAGAAAAGTATCATTAAGACTATTGTTTAGGGCTGGAGAGGTGGCTCAGTGGTTAAGAGCACTGACTGCTCTTCCAAGGGTCCTGAGTTCAATTCCCAGCAACCACATGGTGGCTTACAACCATCTGTAATGGAATCTGATGCCCTCTTCTGGAGTGTCTGAAGACAGCTGTACTGTACTCATATAAATAAAAAATATTTATATAGATAGGCTTGAAAGCTATATAACCCCACACACACACACCCCAAAACAAACAAAAACTGATGAAGGAAGGAGGAAAGAAAATTAAGGAAAGGAAGGAAGGAAGGAAGGAAGGAAGGAAGGAAGGAAGGAAGGAAGGAAACAAGGAGAATTAGTTTCGATGTGTTTTGAGTAGAAACTGACTGGTCAGAGTAGCCCTGACCGGCCTGGAGCTCACTATGGATCAAGCCAGCTGAGAACACACAAAGATGTCTATGCTGTTATTAAAATGTGCTTGCCCTTTTTTAAAATTTTGTTTTGGAAATTATAATTACATTTTCTCCTTCCCTTTCCTCCCTCCAAACCCTCCCACATGCCCCTCTTGTTCTTTTTTTTTTTTTTTTTTTTTTTTTTAAGATTTATTTATTTTATGTATGTGAGTACACTGCAGCTGTCTTCAGACACACCAGAAGAGGGCATCAGATCCCATTACAGATGGTTGTGAGCCACCATGTGGTTGCTGGGAATTGAACTCAGGACCTCTGGAAGAGCAGTCAGTGCTCTTAACCGCTGAGCCATCTCTCCAGCCCCTCCCATTCTCCTTTAAACTCATAACTTCTTCTTTTATTGTTAATTGCATGCATATATGCATATGCATATATATTCCTGAATATAACCTGTTCAGTCCGTATAATATTACTTATATATATGTTTTCAGGGCTGACTGATTGACCCTGGACAACTAGCTGGCGTGCTAGAGAAGACCAACACTCCTTACTTTTTAGATTATGCTTTTACCCAGTATTTTGCCTCTTTAGTCGTTTGCCCCAGAAGTTTGAGGGAATGACCCTTTGTGGATCTCGTTTTAGTTTAGTCTTGCTTAGTAGACCCAGAAAACCAAACAAGCAAACAAACAAGCAAATCGTTTTCAAAGATGCAGAGTTGGGAGCTGAGTCCACTCTGCCTCCAGCAGTAGCAGAAATAACTCTCCCAAGCTCTGCTGACTACCATAGAGCTCTGGAGGAACTGCTTCAGGCTTAGTCCCTCATCTGTGGAAGCCAGGTCCTTGGTGTGGCGTGGGCTTGTTGAGAGACTTAAAGTCATGGCTGCCAAGCGCTTTGTGCCATAGTCACGCACAGTGCCGGTTGTGTTGATAGCCCTGTTGCTACTTAGTTTCCACAGCTGGGACAGGAATCTTCTGGAAAGCCCAGGTCTATACCATTGAAGTCCTTAGGGGTATTTTCCCAGTAAGGATCAACCCCATGGAGAAGACAAGGCCCAGAGCCTCTGCCAGAGGCAGAGAAAAGTGTTGGACCCTCCTCTCCATCTCAGTAACGGAGATAGCCCAAGCCCAGCTGGTTTGCCCGACTTGGTGAGAGAGCCGAGTCTATGGCGTGGACTGTCCTAGGTGGCCTGGTCCTAGGAAAAGCTTAGCTATTTCCTGTGTGCCATTTTCAGACAGAAAGTTCAGCTCACTGTCCCCCAGCCCTCAGACCATAGAGTCCAAGTTCCAGGTAACTTAAAAAAAGAAAAGAGAATCACTGTCACGGTAGAGCACACAGCCAGGTTCAGACTGGGAATCACCAAGTGTCAAGGTTTCTAGAAGTCCAAGCTAAGGTAATGCAGAGCCTGTCTGCTGCTGAGGTTTCTTGGTCTGAATCACTCAGCACAGAGGTAACTATAGAGAGTGTGATAACTCAAGCCACAGTCTCACATCTGGCTGACTCTAGGGAGGAGAGATGGTACCTCAAACCCTCCAGGGGCTCATGGTCTCACGGGTAGAACAGTTCTCCAACATGTGCTGTGAGCTAGGTAGATTTTGAATTTCTATGTATATTCATTTTTTGTTTTAAAAATAGGTAGGTAGTAAACTATGGGGTGATCATATTTAACAAATTAATGCCAGGACAAATGCCTATTGTATAAATATATACTGTTTTATAAGCAATTATAAATATTTCATATTTGTTTTATAAATATATACACACGCCAATTTGTATTTATTTATTACATTTATCTACTTACTGGGAGAAGTGGTGCATGCCACAGCACAGGTGTGGAGATCAGAGGTCAGAGGTCATCTTGTGGGAGTCAGTTCTCTCCTTTTATCATCTGTGACCCAGGGATTGGGCTAAGGTCATCAGGCTAGGCAGCAAGCACCTTTTACCCACTGAGCCATCTTGCCAGTCCTGTACATCCCTCCCACTCCCTGCTCCATGCCAGAGAATGTATTAGCTGGAAAGGAGTAGAGACCACAGATTTGTCAGGCAGAGCCTGACTCCCTGTATTTGTTGCCAGTGGTGACTAATGACTCTTCCTAGTCAGGCTGCATATTCCAGCTGCAGTGTCCTCCTCCTCCTCAACTTGGCTCTTCTCTTTCGGATGCGTCCTCCGGATTGGCCCCTTTTCCTGATGGTCTAGCAACTCTATTCTTAACATCCCCCACTCAGTTGCCATCCCTTCCAGTGAACATTGTGAGGCACTCCTGGATAGATATTCTGGAAAGACCATCTCTATGTGTGCATACATTTATCACAGTGTGGTCATAAGGATGAGAATGGCCCCCATAGGGTCATATATTTGATTGTTTGGTCTGAAGTTGGCAGAACTGTTTGGGAAGGATTAGGAGGTGTGGCCTTGTGAGAGGAGGTGTATCACTGGGTTTTGAGGTTTCAAACGCCCAGTTCTTTCTGTCTCCTGCTTGTGGATCAGATGTAAATTCTCAGTTACTGCTCCAGCTCCATGTCTGCCTAGCCACTGGCATAATCCCTGCCAAAATGGTCACGGACTCTAATCCTCTGGAACAGTGAGCCCCGGATTAAATGCTTTCTTTTGTAAGTTGCCTTGGTCATAGTGTCTTACCTCAGCAGTAGAGAAGTAACTAAGAAACACAGCTTGACCACCTCTCTGCTGTGAAGTTCTGTCCTGTCCTGTCCTGTTCTGTCCTGTCCTGTCCACCTCTCCCACAAGCCATGAGCAGACAGTCCCGTTTGCCTCTGTTCTCTGGTACCTAGTGCAACGCCTAGGGCTGAAAAGACCTCTGGGGTTTTTTCACTTTCGTTACAGTGCTGGGCAGCTGTTGATTTAAAAGCCTCTGCCAAAAAGACTGAGTATGTAAGTATGTAAGTAAGTAGGTAAGTAAGTAAGTAAATAACATATTTTTCAGGGTCCCATTCCTTCTGGAGCCGAGGTTAAATTAAGACCTTCCTCCTGGTCTTTGAGACACAGAAGGAAGTTTCTGCTCCCTACTGCATTATGGGTCCTCCAGCACGATTCATAACCAAGGACTTCCCCTGGAGGCTCTGTCAGAGGCTGGGCTGAGCCAGCTCTTTCTGCAGAAACTTGATAACATCAGAACAGGAGGATTCCGGGCAGCAGACTGTCCTTGTGTGACTGGAGAGCTGGAGGTCCCCTCTTTCTCTGAAAGCTTGCTTGCTCGCCCGCCTTCAGTATCCTGTGCTTCTATCATTTGAGTTCAAACCATCCCAAGGAATGTCTGCAAGTGGCAATCCCAACTTAGAAGATGGACTCTGGTGGGTCTAGCCTGAGCCAGGGGTCCATCCCTGTCCCACTCAATTCTTGGTCTTACACGCTCGGCTGCCAGAGGCCTATTCCAGTGGAGGGAGACTTCTCAGAGACCCAAGAACACGTGCTCTGAAAAGTGTTACTGGAGGAAGTAAAGAAAAAGGCAGAAAAGAAAGTTTTTATTTAGGGCTACATGCTTTTAAAAAATGTCTTAAAAGTAAGGAGTCGGCTCCCTGGGCTCTCACGGAGTGCCCAGCAGCCCCTCTGTGTCAGTTCTGCACTGAGAAATCTGAAGGACAGAAGACAAAAATCTAACAGCTGGGAGAGTCACAAAGGAGCCTAAGGTGGTATCAGAAAGAAAGAAGAGGGAGATACAGAGCCACATGTCCAAAACGTATTTACATATTGTGTGGGAGAGAAGAAGAGAGAGGAAGCACAGGCCTGGACCCACCTATTCTTTGTCCAACCCTCGAAGTCTGAACACATTCTTGGTGGAACTTTTCACCAAGACTGGCTTTAGTGAAGCCCAGGTTGTGGAAGAGCTGGTCCAGAGAACCAGAATCTGAGAGTCGTTGCCAGGGACCTGGTCCTACTTGGCTACTGATGAACTGCATGATCTTAAGCTGCCCAGTGACCTCATACATAGGATGGCGATATGCCCCTGTTACTGGGGTTATCTGGCAGCTACTGGCACTATCACAGGAGTTGTGAAGGCAGAGGCCTCTCCTCTACAGTGGCTCTGCACACTGCAGGGCTTGTCAGCACAGGGTGCTCCCAGCTGCCTCTGAGATATTGACTGGCATCATGCGACTATTCTCTACTCAGGAAAGTTGAAGCCTATGGTTTCTGTTACCGGTGCTAGAGTGACCGGCAAACTTGGAATTAAGCAAATCCCATCAAGAATGAGATAATTCCAGACTGTTGTGGGACTGGAAACCTGTCAAATCCAATTGTCCTCCTGCTTGCAAAGAGACCCAAAGAGCTCCAAATATCTCCATACTAAGAGACAAAGGGGAGAAGTGTGGGGGAGACAATCATGGGAAAGAAGAAAAAGCTCTTGAAATAGGACACACAAAAAAATAAACTGCCAGTTATCATGGTGCACACCTTTAATCCCAGCTCTTGAGGGGCAGAGGCAGGGGTATCTCTGTGAGTCTGAGGCCAGCCTGGTCTACATACCACATCGTGAGTTCTAGGACAGTGGGTACTACGTAAAGAGACTCTATCTCAAGAGAGAGGAGAGGGAGGGAGGAAGAAGAAGGAGAAGGAGAAGGAGAAGGAGAAGGAGAAGGAGAAGGAGAAGGAGAAGAAGAAGAAGAAGAAGAAGAAGAAGAAGAAGAAGAAGAAGAAGAAGAAGAAGAAGAAGAAGAAGAAGAAGAAGAAGAAGAAGAAGAAGAAGAAAACAGAAAACAATTTTTTTAAAGTGTCTGGGTGTTTTGCATTCATGTCTGTGAACACCATGTCCATACCTGGTACTCATGATAGAGAGAGGAGGTCACCAGATCCTCTGGAACTGGTGTTACAGAGAGTTGTAAGCTGCCATGTGGGTGCTGGGAATTGAAGAACCCTGGTCCTCTGGAAGAGCAGCCTTAATTGGCTGAGACATATCTCCAGCCCCAACAAACCAATTCTTTTAACCTCCAAGAACCAGGCAGAGACTACCAAGCTCTAAACTCACCTCCCTGGGTCTCTGCATACTAATGAAGCTGCTTCTTTCTATGCTTAATCTCAAGGTGTCAGAGGTCAAATGCCAGCAATTAGAAGGATATTGAAACTCCTTGCAGGACTGGTATTAAAGGAGGACACACTGAAATTCAGACTGTCTCTGGTCCATGTCCATGACTGCATAGTAAAGTCAGAAGACGTTTCACCTTGTCTTGGCTTGCTTTCTGTTGCTGTAACAGTATGCCCAACATTGGCCAATATGTAAAGAAAAGAAGTTTATTTAGCTCATTTTACTGGAGGCTGGGAGTCCAAGATGAGATTGTGCTGTCTCATAGCCTGATGGGAAGGTCGATGGGCAGATGAAGGCATGCCAAGACACAAGACCCACAGTGGATGGGTTTGACCCTTTTCCTTGAGAGCAACTTTTTGTAATTGACAAAACACTTTGATTATTATTATTGATGTTGTTTTAAGGGATAAGGTTTGCACAACAAAAGCTTGTAAACATGATAAGTCACTTGTAGGCCTAGACCTTTGGGTATAGAACTTAGCATGACAGCACATAGCAACAGACCGAATCTCAACAGTTTCTCAAGACAAGGTTTCTCTGTGTAGCCCTGTCTGTCCTGGAACTCACTTTGTAGTCCAGGCTGGCCTTGAACTCAGAGATCTGCCTGCCTCTGCCTCCCAAGTGTTGGGATTAGAGGTGTGTGCCCCCACCATCAAAGCAACCTTATTATTATTTTAATGACCCAAATACTTCTTAAACACCCCACCTCTGACACTATGCCAAAGGCAATGGAATTTCAACAGACATTGCCAAGGAGACGGACCATATTCAAACCACAGCACTCTTGCTTACAGGAAAGGATGAGCGATCTAGCATCAAATCAAATCACAGCTCCTTCATTTGCCAGTCATGTGACTTTGGACAAATTATTGAAAATTTCAGTGCCTTAGTCTTCTCTCCTAAACATGGTGTTGTTACCGGTGCTCATGGTATGAAACATTCCGTGAATCTACACTTTGGGTGTAGTGGTGAGCCATAGTTCCTGCTATCATTAGTAGGACAGTACACAACAACCTCATCATCTGTGTGTACCTCAAGGACAGGGCCTCAGGGTGTGAACAGGGCCCGGGCCCCTAGTTGTGGTGGAGTAGGTCACACTTGCTGATAGGAGGTACTTATAAGAGGTACTTCCCTGTGACTTCTCTAGCTCCATTTTATCATCGTGTATGTGCACACATTTACATATGTGCTTTTAGAACATTGGAAATTTCCAATATTGCATAACTGACTGCAAAACTCAAAGACTGGCTTCCAGAAGTGATGTCAGCAACCATTCACGGAGAATCTTCTCTCCCAGGTCTGACTCAAGTACTTTACGATCGAGTCTTGTGTGAGGCTCAGGTGGGGGGTGGTAAAGGACTCCATTTAACATATATGTTTGCTCAACATTGCACCATGTCAAGAAGGACAAACTCAATACTGTGAGTACGTCGGGATTCAGCCTGTATCTGGGGTGAAGGATGCTGAGGACAACAGTTGGGTTGATGGCGTGTTATGACTTACTGGGCTGATTGTTATTCTGTGTTTTCACCTTGGTAAACCATCTGGTGGCTAAATACTCTGGGGCAGGATACTATAGGGTGACATTGATTTTCATTTCCTGTTGATGTCCATTTCCTGTCTTCCAGCTGGAGACAGGCTCTGCAGCCTCTGTGGTGACAGACTAGGAAACTTGTGACTGTTGGAGGAACATGGACTTGTCAGCCTGGTGATAAATGCTCAAGAAGAGAGTGTCTCGCTGGCACCCCTCCCCCTCCAGGCCCACCTCACTTTCTCAGCTTCTTTGCCAACTGCAGAGGGTGAGGAGGGAGAGTTTGGGGGAAAACCCTTTCCTGGTTCAGGTTGGCCTTTGTTCTTCGTAAAGCCCACTGCAAGCCTACTCCTTCAGAACCCTAGATTTTAGTTTGTTTTCTTCTCTCTTTTGCAAATCAGCACAGAATTTACCTCAATGGGACAAGGACTCTTCTAGAATACAGATTGCTCCTGACACAGACCTATGTTTTTTCAGCCCAGGCCCCCATCAGCCAGCCCGTCCTGTCTTCAGGATCCTGTTCCATCCCAAAGATGACCTGAAGAGTCCTCATAGTCAATATACTATCGTGAGGGGGAGAGGCCAGGGGGAAAGCTACGGTCTTCCCTGCCCCCAATTCACCTTTCATGAGGCTTACTCTCCACAGGGGCCCTGCAGGAGCTAAGCCCCTCCCCCCATCCTTCACCAGGCACAGCACTGGTCCCAAGCAGGCAATTGGAGCCACAACCTTTGTAGTGCCAACAGAATCTTAAAGTGTTTTACCAAGGTCACTAGGCAGGAGGGTGAGGCTAGGATTGGCAAGGGAAAAGAACGGCCATTTTGTTACCACCTTGTTTCCAGAGGAGGATTTGTAGCCAGGGAAAGGAAATGGCCTGGTGAGGTGGAGGGTCTGAGGGGTGCTCTGAACCCCCAAGGGAGACTCTGTAAGCCGGTCTCTGTCCTGTCCTCACTCCTAATCTCAGCAGAGGACAGACTCACGGATGACAATGGCAGAGAAAGAACAAACAGAATGTTTTAGAAACACTAAAAACTGTCCCCAGTAAAGACTTGGGTCAAAATAAACCCTGGTTATTTTATTAACCCCAGAGCCCATTGGAGTATCAACGACATCTTATGACTTCCCTGGATTTCAGCTTAAGATTTCTTTTTTTCTCTTACCACAGTCCCTATGTAAGCTACTGCAAAGATGTTGAGAGTTGCATACACAAACTCTAAACAAATAAATATAGTCAATTGTTTTAGCATCTTGATGGTGATCGGTTCCCTGAGTTCAAACCTAGGCACTGGTGGACACAGACTCAGACTAGAGGGGATTCAACTACGTGAGGCCCACATGGGGGGCCAGGTGTGGAGGCACTGAGGGCCTGTGACCACACACAGGGTCTCAGTTCCACTCTTAACTGGCAACAGTTCTATATCAACCTCAAAGGGCTTTCCAGCCCTGTTCCTGGAGTCACTGTCCCACGATTCTGAAACTCACTGCGGCGGAGGCGGAGGAGCCTAGGAGACCACTAGCGACCGCTTCCTCTGCCACCCATCGGCTTGCCCGCCATTATCCATGTCACAGTTGCCAGAGCCCCGCTTCTGACAGGAACCTTATAAGCTGAGAAGTCAGCTTGGACCCACAGCCAGTGTCTAGGAGCCTGGTGTCTTGGGAGAGATGGATACACAAGTGTTACAAGTCCACCATAAGAGGGAGGAAGAGGGTGGGGGCTATCCCAGCACACACCTGAAGAATCAATTTGACAACCAGGCCACCCAGTGCTGGAGACATGAAAGCAACTTGGCCTCAGGCTCTGGGGACTCAGCCTGCTACACGGTGTAAGCCTGCAGCTCCCAGTCTCCTTGACAGTAAAGTGTGACCACACAATAAGCTTTAAGTCAGTGCCACATGAACAGTTCAGAAGCACCATGAGGAGTCCTGCCCTGTATCAGATCCAATGATGGAAAGAGCCTGGATTCCCAACCACCATAGGCAAGACCCATCTACCAAATGAGAGTGCCTCTATGTACCACTGCACACATGAAAAGAAAAATGTATAAAGCCACAGAGATGTGGGGCCCATCTGTGACAGCAACTGGAATCTCCCTAATCTCAACCAAGTAGGAGTGGGGAATAAACTATTTTTTAATTTAAAATATATTAATAAGAACCAGCCCAACTTCGGATGGGGATACTGGGAGCTGAAACAGGATCAAACTCTATCTGGATACTGTCCAGCTGTGTGGCCTTTGGAAACTCAGCCTGTCTGAATCTTGCTTTTCTTGGTTGCAAAATGAAGATAAGATATCCCTTCTGAGATGGCTAATATTGTCAATTTGACAGGATCTAGATCTGCCTAAGAAACAAGCTTTGGGCCCTAGATTAGATTAGCCTCTCAGGCAATATGTAGATTATGTTCACGGAGGTGGTTGGCACAGTTCTATGGGCTGGAGTCCTGGGCTGGGTAAAGAGAAGAAAATAAGCTTCGTACAGCATCCATCCCTCTCTGTTTTCTGACTGTGACTGGATGCCCCGAACTCCTGCAGTCTTGACTCTCTCACAGTGTTGGACTCCAATCTGGGAGCCACAGCCACAGGAAAGCAACTCACGCACCTGCTGGTGGCAAGGGTGGCAAGGTGTGTACCCAGAAGGCCTTGGGTTCCAGCCGCAGCATGTTAGGGAGAAAAAAACTGTATAGATTGCAGAAAACATTTTAAGTAAAGAATACCTGGCGTGGTTTCAAATGCCAAAGCTCAACAGCTGATTGGTAGAGCCGGCGGGGGTGGGAGTGGGATGTTAAATCCTGCAGATATGGTGACAACACCTGGCCGCAGATGAAGGACAGAGAAATGGAGCAATCAGCAAGACATGAAAGCGTCTGTGAGTCGGGACCCAGAATTGGCTGTGGAAACCCAGAGAGGAAACCTCCTCCCACTTCAGGAGAAACACTGCCTTTCGCGTTTGGAAAGGTGTGATGGTGGACCTGGGCAGTAAGTACCCTGAACAAAACCAAATGCGGTTCCTCTGTCACCCTGAGAACGTGGCCCTCCCAGCTCCGATACTCGGGCCTTTCTGGGTCTTCAATGAGCTGGGGTCTTTTGGAAGTTAACAAGATCGACACTTCCACCGGATCTTGAAAAGGGTCACGCCCGAGCACCTCACTGAATATAAATGGCTCTCAACCTCGGAAAAGCAAACCAGTTCTAAGAAACCGGGTTCCTGAGAAACAAATTAGAAATAGTAGAAATAGCCAGTTTGAGTCAGTAGGCATGCTGAGGCCCAAAACAACCACCGGGAGGCAGCAAAGATATTGGTTAGAGGAGGCAGGACTTTCCCCAGCTCAGAAGGGAATCCTTAGCAGGTCTCTAGTCTGGCTCAAGGAGCATCCTCCAGCCAATCTGGCTCCAGGCTGGTTCGTGGGGTCATGTAATGGATGCCTATCAGTTACAGAAAGTTTCGTAAAAAGAAATAAGTGAATCAAAGTAGGTGAAGGGCACACACCCATAGCCCCAGCACTGGGGAATTGGAAGCCAGCCTAGACTACTGAACAAGGTGCAATCTGAAAACAGTGAGAGAGAGAAAAAAAAGGGATAAAAGAAAGAAAGAAAGAAGAGAAAGAATCAAGTAACAGATCTGATTGAAGACAATTAAACTATTATAATTCTATCACCTAGAGAGACATAAATTGAGATATGCAGATAATTCGGACTTTTATTTTATAAAACTGACATCGGTCACAATATGCAAATTAGCTGTCTGCTTATAAAAACACACCACATGCATCCCTATGTATGTATATGTTTGTATCTCTTATGTGTGTGAATAAAATAGTCATCCCACCATGTTTTACTTGCTCACCTTGGGCCCCTCAAGGCCAGTCCCCACTGTGTCCACAAGTGCAGGAACAGGAGCAGTGAGGGGTGCACAGGCAGGAGCAGTGTTCTCTTGGGCTGTTGGTGCCTCTGCTGGGTCTGTTTCCTGGGGTCTGTACAGAGGGAGTTGTGGAGCTTTCTATTTGAAAATACTCCACTGTGTGCAGGTGTTTGGAGTTCCGTTGAGTTTCATCAAAATGAGTCACTGAAGGTGTGAACGGGTGGCAAGGTTTAAGGAGTTACCACTTCCTGGTCCCATGCCGATACATCCTGCACCTCAAACAGAAGCACCTTTCACATGGGCCACCAGGCAGCGGCAAACTGAGGCTTTTGCTCTCCAAACCACTTCTTTGTACCCCCTAAGCAAAGCCTAAGTTCTCCCCAGTCACCGGCTCGCTGTTGAGTGAGCTTCAAGCCAAAAACCCACTGAAAGTGCAGCCACGCCTGAAGGGAACCTTAAATGACAAGCAAGTGTGCACCAGGTGAAAAGGCCCCCACCACCTGCATTCAGGAGCCACACTACCTTACTCACACGGTGGTGGGGGTGACACTGCCCCAACGGAATTTATTGTCATGTGATTCAGAAGGTGGCCTTTCTGGTTGTGGATTTCAATCCATTACATCCTGACTTTCTGTTCTCTGGTAACAGGGCACCAGGCTTAGTAGGGCTTGAGACCTTAGCATGACTAACTCCATGATAGAAATGCCATCCAGGCTGTAAAACTCAGCATGTACACACCATCACCTGCCTAAACTAAAACAAAGGCCTAATCCATCCAAGTCCACAGTTCTGGGAGAATCTCCGAATGTACTAACCTTACTTTTTAGTTTTTGTAGTTCCACTTCTGGCTAACTGCTCTTGTTGATTGAAGTATGTCAACCCAAAACATGGGTTTTGGGCTTTAAAAGTTCATCCCAAGAAAGGCTCAGGGCTACATTGGAATCCCAAACACCCAATGCAGTCACTGGTTGGCTAATAACGACTTTCTATTGACTTAAACCTGTGTTGGAGCAGTCTCCTCTGATGACTATCCAACAACGACATGAGCTGGTCTAAATGGAGTCTAAGTAAAGATCCAGGGAAGTTAATTAGAAAATATCAACTATGCAGTTCAGTTGGAGCAGGAGGGAGGGAGCTAAGATGACCTTTAGGGCCTCAGATGGGAAGACCATCAGGAGCTACCATGACACATAATATATTGTTGGGTTTTTTTTGTTTTTTTGGGTTTTTTTTTTTGAGGCATGGTCCTATGGAACCCAAGCTGTCCTGGAGCTCACGATGTAGCTGAGGATATCCCTAAATTCCTTCAGTGAACAGAGCTAGGAAACATGTTTATTAAAACTATGCTTTACAAAGAGCTGGAACCACAGGCGTGTACCATGTCCAACTTATGCAATGCTGGCAACAGTACCCAGGGCTTCGTGCATGCTACCCTCTATCAAGTGAACTATTGCCCTGGTCCATGATGTAATGATAGCAGCTTTGCCTTAAATAAAGAGTTAAGGAACAAAGAACATCGAAGGAAGTGCTTTGTAAGCTAGACACACATGTCACTATCTTCTCTTTGGGTGCTTAGCATTGTCTCCATGGCAACTGGGCAAGCATCCCAGTCTGCCTCTCCACCCTAGCCATGCCCACAGGAAAACTGCACGACTTGTCATCTCTGCCTTCTTAGGTGGCTTGCATTCATGTAAAGATGGTGATCCTTAACGGGCAGCCTAGCTAAGTTAGGGTTATGGGGTGCAGGTGGGGGAGACAAGACAGTGGGAAAGGCCTTTCTAGCAGATGAGGGCTCCTGGGCAGCAGCAAAGGAGTGATCTTCAAAGGCAGGCTCCCCTATGTGGCTGGCAACAGGCGGGAGCCCAAGTTGTCATGACTGTTGTAAGCAGCCACACTTCCCCCACAGCCTGACTTCATTCAGCCTTTCCTGCTCAAGTAGCCAGGCAGTGGGACAGAATTTCAGGCTGCCAGCCTGTGGGTCACATAGACCTTGATTGAAATCCTTCTCTGTCTCTGACAGGCTCAGCACCTTGGGCCATTGTTTCATTGCTTGATATATATATATATATATATATATATATATATATATATATATATATATATATATATATATATATATATATATATATCTTGATATATATATATTTTGATATATTGATCATCAGGTGAGGCCAGGCCGGGCTGTAGTGCAGCTGAGACCCTGTTCCAAAAACCAAAACAAATAAAAGAATAAGCAATCATCCACGAACCCCCTTGGTGACTGAAAGAAACCAAGAGGTTAAGTGCTCAGTGCATTTGAGTGAGACTCTTCGTTACTAAAATGAAGGTTTGTTTTCTGCCTCTACTACTGGCCTGAAATCTCCTGGGAGGGAGAATACCCTGCTCTATGTTCACTTTCCTGTGACAAGCCACAGTGATTTAGCCATTAGGCCAGTGGTTCTCAACTGGTGGGTCGCGACCCCTTGGGGGGTCAAACGAACCTTTCACGGGGATTGCCTAAGACCGTCAGAAAACACAGAGATCTACATTACAGTTCATAACAGTAGCAAACTTACAGGTATGAAGTAGCAGCAAAAATAATTTTATGGTTGAGGTCACCACAACATGAGGAACTAACTGTATGAAAGGGTCGCAGCATTAGGAAGGTTGAGAGCCACTGCTTTAGGCCCTATGGAAGCAGTATACGAGGCCTTCGATACTGTGCGTGCGTGCGTGTGTGTATGCCTGCTCTCTGGTATGCGGGAGGGGAAGATCTGGGGGTAGACATGCCATGGTATACATGTGGAGGTCAGAGGACAACCTTGGGTGTCTGTCCTTACCGTCTCACCTTCCACCTTGTCTGAAGCAGGGCCTGTCTACTGCTATGGAGGCCTGGCCAGCTGGCCCTCCAGCTTCCCGGGAATCTCTCGTCTCCACTTCCCATTTCATTGTCGGAATGCAAGGATTAGACACACGCTGCCACAAGCAGCCTCATGTAGGAGCTGGGGCTCTGAACTCGGGGTCCACATGCTTTGCAGCGAGCACTTTGCCCATTGAGCTATCTCCCTGGCCCAGAATTTCTTTTAAAAGCAGGAGAAAAACTGACTACAACCTAGTCAGATCCTGTTAACATACTTTTTTGTGTTTTGTTTTTGTTTTTAAGGCAGAAAAGCTTCTGGGCAAAGTGTCTATGGCTTAAGGAAGGTCTGGGGACAAGGAGGAGGGTAGGAGGCAATCAGGACGGATCCAGCTCCACACCAGCTAAGGAAGATGGTACCAAGGCATCAGTTCATCTGAAGACAGGGTCCTTTGAAAATCCTACCTCCCAGACCAATGGGTTCCACTTCCCCATTCCCCACCCCTGTTTCTCAGTTGTTCAATCTGTAATACTCAATGTAGCATCCTAAGCTTGTGCTCCATGAGAGCAAGGGGTATTTTCCATCTCCACATCAGTGGCTGTCTTACTGTGTGCCACATGTGGTATTTCAATGTGTGGGATCCATCACAGATTATTTCAGGCCCATTTTACAGGTCAACAAACTAAAGTCAAATGGCCCAGTGACTAGCCCAAAATCACACAATAAGAAGTTTGGGAGCTCAGAAACAAACCCCTGAAATCGCCAGTCTACCGTGACCTGTTATCAAGGGGCTTAGCCCAGAGCCTGGCAGGTCAGAGGGAGAAAGAAGCAGAAAGTGGGGTGGGAATGGGGTGAGGGGAACATTCAGAGGATGCCACCCTTCTCTGCCACTGTAAGAAACAGAAATAAGATCTGTCCTTAGGCAGGCTGCAACATCAAGGAGGCCTGCGGCATGTCTGATGGGAAAAGCTCAGGATGAGAATACACTGAGCACGGTGCTGTGCCAATCATCTGAGGAGCCGCTCTGTGCTTCATTTACAGGCAACTCTCAAAGGCCCCAAGAGCTACCAGATAGCCCACTCTCAACCTGAACAGAGCACAGCTCCCAACCTGCCCCTCTGCTCCCTTTGCAGTGTCTCTTGTGTAGAGGACTTGGCATTGTATATTTCTCTTTGATTTTTACAAAGACTATCTTTTCTATGACTTTAATCTCAGCACTTGGGAGATTGAGGCAGGAAGTTCAAAGTCAAGAGAGAGTTCCAGGCTAGCTTAGACTACATAGTGAGACCCTGTTTTAAAAACTGTGTCTTTTCTAATAAAAATAATGCATATATTCTCATTTCAAAATTATTATTATTATTATTATTATTATTATTATTAGGTTTTCAAGACAGGATTTCTCTGTCTTGACAGAGACTAGCTGTCCTGGAACTCACGCTGTAGACCAGGCTGGCCCCCAACTCACAGAAATCTGCCTGCCTCTGCCTCCTGAGCACTGGGATTAAAGGCGTGCGCCACCACTTCCTCCTCCCCCCTTTGCCACCACCATAACTATTACCACCACCACCCAGCTTCCTCATTTTATAGAAAGAAAATTACAGAGCTGTGGATGCAGTTCGGTGGAAGAGTACTTGGCTTGCGTGCATAAGACCCTGGGTTTGATCCCTGGCACCACTGAAAAAAAACTGAAGTTAAATAAAACAGACAAGTAGGATTTTAAATTTTTAAAGTAAGCTGTGCTTCTTGTAGTGCCCACATAATGCGCTCAAAAACCGTTTTTTTCTATAAAAAGAAAGAAACATTAAAATAAAACCAAAGATACATAAAAATGAACAAGAGAAAGCCATCCATAGTCTTGCCACGAAGAATATTTTTGCTTTTCTACTATATTCTTTTTTAAGTCTTTTTTTTTTTAATTGCACGAGAACACTTATTTGCCCCTGAGACTGTGTGATCACAGAGTATAGCTTTTTATAAACTGTAAGGTAAAGTCTGGGACCCACAAGGCGGTTCAGCACGTAAAGGCACTTGTCACCAGGACTGAGGACCAGAGTTCAATCCCCAGAACCCACATAGTGGAAGGACAGAACCAACTGCCACGGGTTGTCCTCTGACCTCTACAAGTGAGCTGTGGTACACATGGGCCCACACCACACACACCAAAAATAAACCACAAAACTACAATTAACAAGGCAAAAGCTTAAAGGAACAATTACGATTAGAATTTTTAAACTGTATAAAATTTAAACTTGGACTCCGAGCTCCTTACTTCCCTGTAGCTATCCACAGCAACTGTGGTGCACATAATGGGCAACAGGCGGCCAAAAGTGAGACCTCTCCCACTTACGTGTCATGGGTTTGACCCCAGCATCTGTCAACCAAGTAAGGAATCACAGAACCTCCACATAGATAGTAGTTGGCTGCTCAGCCAATCCATTTCCCTTTCCCTGGTCACGTGACTGGGCTACACTTCTCTCTCTGTTGAGGTTAGGTGTGACCACATGACCGAATTGTAGCCAATGAAATGCAGGTGCAAATGTGTATTAGTCATCTGTAACAAAATATCCCCTGATTCAGCAGTTTAAAAAAAGAATCAGTATTCTCTCGGGGAGTGATGAAAGCCAGGAATTCAGGGGTGGCTCACCTGGATGACTCTGGCTCAGGGACCTTCAGGAAGTTGTAGTAAATGTTTCTGTCAAAGCTGTGATGTCTGAAGACTTGACCGAGACAGGAGGGTCAGCATTCGAGGTCACCGGCACAACTGTCAGACCCAGGGCGTGAAGCAATGATAACCACAGATTGAGTACCTTGAAACCGTGAGCCTGACGAGGTCTGATTTGCACAATATGAAGGTACATGTATGCGGATTATACATACACACATATGTTTATACACATACATACAACTCAGGTGTATTAGTTACTTTTTTCATTGTTGTAACAAAATACCTTGCTCAGCCTATCTTTTTAATAGAACCCAGGACTACCACCAGCCCAGGAACGGCACCACCCACAATGGGCTGGGCCCTCCTCCATGGATCACTAATTAAGAAAATGCCCTAGAGGCTTGCCTGCATCTGGATAAAATGGAAGCATCTTATCAACTGAGTCTTTCTCCTCTGTGATGACTCTAGCTTACGTCAAGTTGATATAAGACTAGCCAGTACACTCAGCGTGTATTCTTCCCAGACTGGAGCGACCCACAGCCAGGAATCCCCCAGGATCTTCATGGGTTGATAGCTTCCCCCTTCCTTTCCTTTCCCTTCCCTTCCTCTCCTCTCCTCTCCCCTCCTTCTTCCTTCCTTCCTTCCTTCCTTCCTTCCTTCCTTCCTTCCTTCCTTCCTTCCTTCCTTCCTTCATTTTCTTTATCAAAGTGCTAAGGTTTGAACCCAGCACCACTCACACCTTAGGCAAATGTCCTACCACCAAGCTATACCCTGGCCCTTCTGTTTCGGGGACATTAGTATTTTTATCTATTTATCACTGTATGTATAGTATGGGGGCAGGGACACACCTTAGCACATGTGTGGAGGTCAAAGGGCAACTCTGTGGCCTCATTTCTCCAGGGATCAACTCAGACTTTCACATTAAGTGCTTTTTGACCCACTGAGCCATCGGGACAGCCCTGGACCCCTCAGGCCTTTATATTGCTAAATACAGCTCCACTGTAGAATGTACTAGCTTGCTTGTGCACTCACAAGAAGATATGGCATTTGATGCCTATATAGAATTTTTTTTAAAAATTGAAGCAGGGCTTCTCTGTGTAGCCCTGGCTGTCCTGGAACTCACTCTGTAGATCAGGCTGGCCTCCAACTCACAGAGAGATCCAGCTGCCTCTGCCTCATAAGTGCTGGGATTAAAGGCAAGCACTGCCCAGTTCTTCTTCTTCTTCTTCTTCTTCTTCTTCTTCTTCTTCTTCTTCTTCTTCTTCTTCTTCTTCTTCTTCTTCTTCTTCTTCTTCTTCTCCTCCTCCTCCTCCTCCTCCTCCTCCTCTCTCTCTCTCTCTCTCTCTCTCTCTCTCTCTCTCTCTCTCTCTCTCTCTCTGTGCACGCATGAGCCCAAATGTGGGTATACAGAGGCCAGAGGCCAGAGGAGGGCATCAGGTATCTTTTTTTCTCTACCTTATTCCTCACTGAACTGGAAATTCACCATTTTGGCAAGGGTGGCCAGCCAATGAATTCCCAGAATCCAGCTGCCTCTGCCCGAAACTCTCAGTTTACAGGCACTGCTTTTTACACGGGTGCTAGGGATTCAAACTTAGGTCTTCATAGGTGCACTGTTACCCACAGAGCCCGCACCCAGCCTTGGAGCAATTCTGAGCAGACTTCTCAGAGCCTTTGCTTGGACATAAGTTTAACTTATTTGGTCAGATTATAAGGAAGCACGGTTACTGCATCATATGGTCAGAGTAGATGTGGCTTTTGAGAACCCACCAAGCCGTCTTCCCAAGCAGCTGTATGGTTTTGCATTCCCACCAGCAATGAGTGGGCATCCCTGTTCCTCCTCAGCTTCCCCAGGATTGA
>CM052705.1:89367052-89393940 GCA_028551405.1 Uromys caudimaculatus | reverse complement strand
CCTCCCCCTCCTCCTCCTCCTCCTCCCCCTCCTCCTTCTCTTTCTCCTCTCCTTCCCTTAGCATTTCTGAGATGAGATATCTCTGTATAGTCCAGGCTAGCCTCGAACTCACAGAGATCCACCTGCCTCTGCTTCTGGGAGTGCTAGGATCAAAGATGTGTGCTACCATGCCCAGCATCCACTTTCTTCTTGATGACATTGAGCTGTTCTTTACATATTTTGGAGATGAGTCTTTTATCAAGATCTTTTTACAGTTATTTCTTGTAACCTGTGGTTTTTCTTACCACTCTCTTAACTATGGCCGTCTGGAACACGTCTGTATTTTTCCAATAAGCATTTAAATAAAGGCAAAGCTGAGCACGGGCAGTGTAGCCTTGTTTAGCCGCCTCTGCCTAGCTACACCACTAACACAGCTATCCCAGAGAAGAGAAACCAGCTGGAAATGCAATCCACGCCCAAGGAATTTATACTCATAAACAGTTCTCATAGTTACACAATTTTTTACTAAATCCTAGTTGCTGTTGAATCTATCAGCGTATGATGAAAGCCAGTCCCATTTTCCAAGCCCCACCTCCCTGACATCGGAGGGGTGGGAACAGAGAGTCTACGCGGATCACCTGCTCATTTGCAGAGGACTCCAGATGCAGCTGGAGTCAGCAGTAATGGGTGCCTGCCTTCCGACTGCCTCCCACCAAGCAGACCGTGGCCTACTGGCCCTTCCCTAAGAACCTGATGCCTCTATG
The DNA here is from genome assembly GCA_028551405.1 of Uromys caudimaculatus. Lineage (NCBI taxonomy): Eukaryota > Metazoa > Chordata > Mammalia > Rodentia > Muridae > Uromys > Uromys caudimaculatus. The sequence goes on along the minus strand of CM052705.1, from coordinate 89,393,197 downwards.
GTGTGCACTGTGCTTATTTCACCCCAGCAAACACCCTGAACTTTCATCTCCTCTCTTTTTAACAGAGCAAGGCTTCTCTGGGGCAGTGGTTCCCAACTCTTCCTAATGCTGCGACCCTTAATATAGTCCCTCTTGTTTCTGTTGCTACTTTATAACTGTAATTTTGCTACTGTTACAAATCCTAATGTAAATATCTGATATGCAGGATATCTGATATGAACCCCCGAGGGGTCGCGACCCACAGGTTGAGAACCACTGTTCTAAAGTTTGGCAGAAGGCTTTGATAGGAATGGAAAAGTCTGTTCATGGACTTGACTGCATTCAAGAGACAACTCTGTGGCCTTGCCCCTTGCCTTCACAGAAGGACCTCTGAGCAAGGCGTGTGGCTCAGTTGTAAGGTGCTTGCCTAGCATGCAAGAAGACCTGGGTCCAATCCCCAGCATCATGCAGTTATGGGGGACCCTGTCCCCATACCCCCTCACACACATACACTCAAAAGAAGCGTTTTTCCACAACTCTGAATAACATGGAGAATTCAGCCACTCATGTCCCCAAACCCGGAGGAGTTGTCTTGCAATCAGCATTGTGCAAGGCTGAGGCACTAGAAGGGTGGCCTGAGCCTTTATTTCAAGAAGGGGAAAACCCAACAAACAACAGAGAATGAGAACACCCCTACCCTTCCCACTTGGGCAATAAATATTGCAGAAAGCAGGGCTAGAAGAACTTGGGGCTGGGGGAGAGTGAATCTGCTGAGACCTGTGGTGGGTTTGTTGAGACTCCTTTCTTCCGGAGGGCTGCTGCGTTACTGAGACTCTCATGGCACCAACGAGAAAGGATTCTAGACAGAGACAGTGAAGTGGAAACTTAAGTGTTCTCTGGAAAGTCGGGGATGGTGTTTTGATGGGGCAAACACGTGAAGGAAGGTTTCGTTAAAGTAGACACAGGTGAAGGGCTAAAGCAAACTCCTGAAGGAGCATTTAGCTGAAGCAGACACAGGAGAAAGGACGTCCTGCTAAAGCAAGCACGTGAAAGGACACGTGATGACGGATTCTTTGCTAACAACAGGCATGTATTGGTCTGCCTTACATTGCGTAGTTGAGTTGCATTTGTCAGGATGCCATAGAGAGAAATGCGCCATAAACTACTGGTGGTGTGGTGCAGTTTCTTGCCACTTCCACAGACTCGGGCTGACTGGATGTACGTGCTGAGGCAAGACCTGTGCTGAGACAAGGCACTGGGGGACACGTGATGTTTGGAGGGTCCTATAAATAGGACTCCACAGAGTGATGGAGGCAGAGCTTAGCTTGCTGGTACAGCGAGCTGTGCAACACTTATGGGTCTCAAGTCTCCACTGATCTTGGCTTCCCTGAGAGAGGCACAGCTGAGAACTTCTCCTGGGGTTCCTGCTGGTCCCTCCTGCTGACTCAAGCGGAGGCTGAGACCTGGCTGTCTCTGCTAGGTCGGGCCACCATTGTTGCTAACCTGACTCTGCAGAACTGCACTGCTGGTGTTTCTGTGAGGTGTTTGCTAGTGGATCGAGCTGCCGCTGCTTGCTGACCTGTGAACTGGACAGCTGATTTCCAGACAACACAGATGGGAGTTGCTTCGAAGAACTTTCTAAACAAGTCCACTTCCCCCTTTCTTTTCCTCTGCCTCTGGTGGGTGGTGGGCTACAAGGAAGGTTGAAGTGTTTAAGAACCATTATCAAAAATAAGATTCGAAAAAAATTAAAGTTACAGGACAGCTTCTGGTCCCTAGATGAAGTAGCTCCAGGATAACTGAAGGATGGCACTTGCACTGTAGAGATGGGGGAGCAGGGACCAGGGCTGCTGTAAAAATATTGAAATGTTAGCACACCAAAAAAAAAAAAAAAAAAAAAAAAAAAAAAAAAAAAAAAAGCCTAAGCTACAGCACATGCTCAGTGTGAGAATGGTTTTGTTTCTACTGGAAAGAAAGAAGCTTGTTGTTACCTCACAGCTGCCACTGCCTAGCCCTTACCACACAGGCCTGCCTACTGCCCAAGAAACTATGGCTCCATACTTGCTTTCCAGCCTGGAACACACTTGTGCTAGCTTTTCACAGCTGAGAGAATCAGCTTAAGAGGAGGAGCAGTGTCAGAAGTCTCAAGTCCATGGCCACTGTCTCTAGGCTGTTGTGAGAGAGCAACATGGCGGCCAGCGGTGTGCATCTCATGCTGTCTGGGAAGCGGAAGAGACAGAAAGGACGCAGGGGCAAAGTGTATCTTTCCAAGGCATGTCTCTCTCCACTGACCTACTTCCTCCAGCAAAGCCCCACCTCTTTATCTCTACAGGAATCTACCAAAGATTCCTCCATTGATGGAGCTGTTGCCCTCAGGATCCAATCACTTCCTGAAGCCCCACCCCTAAGCACTACTTCTTTGGGCAACAGGTCTTTAAGGGTAACAGAGCACAGCTAACACTGGCTGAATTGAACCTAGCAGCGTTAGATGAGTGATACTGAGCTATTCTCAGCCAAGCCTCCATTTCTCCATCCATAGAATGGGTGTCAGTAATACCAACTGTCTTAGTAAGGAAAGCATTGGATTCTGGGTGGCTTACAGTTCAGAGGTTTAGTCCACTCATCTCAGGAAGCATGGCAGTGTCCAGGCAGACCTGGTATTGGAGAGGTAACTGAGTTAATTCTACATCCAGATAGGCAGGCAGTAGGAAGTGAACTGGCTTGAGCTTCTGAGACCTTAAAGCCTAGTGACACATTTCCTCTAACAAGGCCACACATACCCCAGCAAGGCAACACCTCCTAACACTGCCACTCTCTAGGGACCAAGTATTTAAAAATGGTCTATAGGGGCATTCCTATTCAAAGCACCACACACAATTTCACAGGAACCCAGCAGGCGTTTTAAGTACTCACTTAAAGACTTCCATCCTTTCTTCATCTTAGGGCATCAGGGAGTCATGTGGCCTGCTGTAATTGCACACAATTTGGTGTGTGTGTGTGTGTACACATGCACAAGTGTGTAATGCTAGGGATCAAGGCCAGGGCTTATACATGCCAGTTAAGAGTGACAGAACTTACAGTTTGCTTTTGTAAAGCTAGGTAATAAGAGGCTTACGGTTTCCATCTGTACTTTAACTCGGAAAAAGTGAATCCAGATATTAAAGTTAAAGCTGTGGAGCTGAGAATTGGATCAGCAGTTAACAGCACTGAGAGGACTTGGTTTGATTCTCAGCTCCCACATAGTCGCTCACAACGGTCTGCAACTCCCATTCCAGGGGATCTCATGCCCTCTTGTGGCCTTTGCAGGGACCACACATAATGTGGTACACAGACATGTACAAGCAGGCAAAACATCCAAACACATAAAATAAAATAAAAAAAATAAGTTTTTTTTAATTGAGTCATAAACAGAGACAGCAAGGCACAGCAGTTCACCATGTGCAGAAAGAACTGTTTTTAGGATGATTATACTTTTACCTGATTTTGGAATCTGAGCATGGAGGGATGGACACAGCTTTGAAAAGCAAAACAGAGTCCCATGGGGCCACATCCTCTCATTCCCCAGCATGAGGGAGGGACTGCTGCTTTCTGCACCATCCTTTCCCCTGCCCAAGCTGTAGGAGGAAAAGGAGGAGGAGGAGGAGGAGGAGGAGGAGGAGGAGGAGGAGGAGGAGGAGGAGGAGGAGGAGGAGGACATTTCAAGAAACTGTGGAGTTGAGTGGACTCCATATATATAACCTGAGTGTCTCTGGGCAAGGGATGGCAAAGGCCTTCCCAACACCAGGTATAGGTTAGTGTAGACTACCCTGGGCTCTGTCTAGTGGAACCATCTAGAGGAGGCCAGCTGTGCCATGGCCTTTTTTGGCTCTGCTGTATCGGTAGCTCTATGGTATAGGTGTCGGATAAGCTACAGATGCAGGGTAGACAAGCTGCAGAGCCTCAAAACTGTCAGGTTTCCAAGTCACCGTCATGGGCTAGAACACTGTCCCTAACACTTGTGTATGTTGTCTCCAAATCCAGAGGTCTGCTAAGGCCATGGCTCTTTCTCTGTGGCAGGTGTAACATGCAGTAACTTGAGCCTCACTTTGAAGGGGATGCTTTGGACATTTCAGACCAATGGAGAGGTGAGAATGCTGTGACTGTGGCAGGTCTACAAATCCACCGAGGGTTTCTTTCCCATTGTCTGTCACCTCTGTGGCTTACGAGGTGTCTAGCAATTGCCACTTGCTCTGTGGGTCTCATGAGCATAATGACATCCATCCAGCGGGAGCTCCAGGAGACTATGGAATGTCAAGAGGCCCAAACTTCCCATGAGTCACACTAGGATGGAAAGCAGGAAAGTCGAAGTAATCCATGCTAGATACTGAATGGGCACCTCTGCCATTCCCATGTGAGAGGAAGCTGGTTTAGATTTTCCCCCCACTGGTAAAACTTGAGAAAAATATAGTTACCAATTGGAACTGCAAACGGTTTGTCTTAGTTAGGGTTTTATGCTGTGAACAGACACCATGACCAAGGCAACTCTTAGAAGGACAACATTTAATTGGGGCGGCTTACAGGTTCAGAGGTTCAGTCCATTATCATCAAGGCAGAATATGGCAGCATCCAGGCAGGCATGGTGCAGGCAGAGCTGAGAGTTCTACATCTTCATCTGAAGGCTGCTGGCAGAATACTGGCTCCCAGGCAGCTAGGACAAGGGTGGTGTAGCCCACACCCACAGTGATACACCTACTCCAACAGGGCCACACCTCCCAACAGTGCCACTCCCTGGGCCGAGCATATACAAACCCTCACATAGTTGCTTTGTGTGTTAGTCAGCTTTCCGTCGTCGTCGCTTCAACAGATACCCAAGACAACTATGCAGTTGGGATTAGTCTTCGTTAATTATTTCTGAGGCTTTGGTTCCAAGTTGCTTGGCCCTGTGGCCTTGGGCCTGTGATGAGGCAGAGTCCAGGGCACCAAATTCATGGTAGAGGAAGCCACTCACCTCCTAGCAAACAGAAAACCCAAAGAGAGAGGAAGGAGCTGGGGTCCCAATATCCTCTTTGAGGACACACCACTAGTGACCTAACTTCCTCCTACATAGCTACACTTCTTTAAAGTCCAACCACTTCCTAACAGCACCCCAGGATCAAGTCACAAACGCATGGGCCTCTGGGGGACGTTCAACATCCAAGCAATGGTACCAACTAAAGTGAGCTACTATTTTTTTATCCTACCTGTTGATGGAGAGTAAGAAGAACGCACTGCCTGAGTGACCACGTGGTCCTAATGATAACACACCCAGCACAGTGGCAACAAGAGTCTAGGATCACAGTAGTCAACCACCACTCTCTGCAGTCCACCCTTCTCAGGAGTCAGTGAGTCCAACAGTGGTCTGCTGGGGACCACTGCAACCTGCATCCTCTGAGTTCTTGCTTCAGGTGCTCTTTCTCCGCAGTTGCGCAGAGGGTGAGGTATCATTTCTGATTTCTTGCTGGGGTGGAACAGTTTTAAATGAGTCTACTCAGATTTCCCCATCAAAAGCCATTGAATGTCGAGAATGAACATGAGGACTCTGAAGTCCTCAAGTGTCTTCAACCCAAGTGCACACTTTCCGGTTTGGCAAACACTGACAGGAAGGATGTGACTGTAACTTACCATTGGAACCACTGTGGGGCAGACTGGGGCCAGTTGCCATCCATCTCTGTGACACTGTCCCCAGACTGACAGTTCTCAGGCTCTATCTTGGTTAAGTTTCTGTCACTGCTGGATGATGAAACACCATGACCAAAAGAGACTTGAGGAGGAGAGGGTTCATTTCAGTGTATAATTCCATAGCACCGCGCATCATGGAGGGAAGGCAGGGCAGGAACCTGGAGGCAGGGGCTGAGGGAGTGGCCATGAAGGGGTGTTGCTTACTGGTTTGCTCCTCATGGCTTTCTCTGCCTGCTTTCTTATAGAATCCAGGACCACTGCCCAGAGATGGCACCACCCACAAGGGACTGGGACCTCCCACTTCAATCACTGATCAAGAAAATGGACCACAGGCTTGGCCACAAAGCCAGTCTAGTGTGGACATTTTCCCCATTGAGAGTCCCTCTTCCAAAATGACTCTAGCTGTGTCAAGCTGACATAAATCTAGCCACCATGGGTTGCCTGGTGTGACTATCATCTCAAACCCTTTATGTGGGACATGGAGGGGTGAGATTCAACCATCCTCAGAAGAGCTAAGACATCTATTCCCCTACTGCAGAGTATTCTGGGGATGTAGGATGGCCTCAGCAGAGTCCCTAGTGCCCTTCCATCCCTGTGTTCTGGGTCTGCAACATGACTTCCACCCAGACACAGACATAAGGGCTTTGAACCCACAATGTAATGATGTCCTTCATGTCTTTACCAGGCCTCCCCAATTCTGCACTTCCATAATCACTATTAATGCCAGGCAGCACCAGTCTTAGGGCAGCGTTCCCGTGGTCAGTCCTTGCTGCAGAGAGGCCGGTGCCAAGCTTTCCCAAGACGCTGGTTCCCTTACCAGAGTGCTCCTCTCACTTGGGGGAATGCCTCTGGGTCTCAAAGGAGCAGATGATGACCTTCCCATCTTGTGTCAACTCTCCCTGGCCCATCCCCAGCAGCATCACTCACATCTGCAGGCTTTGAGCAGCTACATGAGCAGTGGGGCAGCATGCATCCCAGATGACATTGATGCTCCAGTCAAGGATGAGCGCTCAGTCCCAGTTTTCCAGTCTGTGGCTTAACACTGACAAGATGCAGCCCACGTGTTTTCTCTTGGATCCTGCAGATACCTGTCATCCAGTGCTTCCTCCAACAAGTGAGCAGTCACCTTTCAGGCAGGTATTTCCCTGGTCTGTGCTGACACATAGCCTTGCATGTCTGCCTGGAAGAGCGTGTGACGGAGGTGGTCCTGAGGGTAGACACCATCCTGCTTCCCTGTGCAAGGGAACTGATCTCCTCTAAGAAGGGATGAGAAGTTGCTTGTCCAAAACATTCAACAGATTCTGGGGGTTCATGATTCTCATTTACCCAAGCACCCCTCCCAATTTCAGGTGTTAGGGTCTGTTGCCCTAGGGTATTCTTTTTTAGGGCTCTGAATTTGGTGTAAAAAAAAATCATCAAGGGGCCGGTGAGATGGCTTGGTAGATGAGGGGGCTTGCTGCCAAGGGCGACCAACTGGATTTGATCCCTGGGACCCACACGGTGGAAGAAGAAAACAGATTCCTTTAGGCTGTTCTTTGAGCTCAATAAGTATACTGTGGTATGTAGACAGACAGACAGACAAATAAATAAGCTTTTCTTCCTTTTTAGGTTTTGTTTTTTTCAAGGCAGGATTCCTCCGTGTAGTCCTGGCTATCCTGGAACTCACTTTGTAGACTAGGCTAGCCTTGAACTCAGAGATCTGCTTGCCTCTGCCTCCCAAGTGCTGGGATTAAAGGTGTCATCACCACATCCAGTAGTTTCCTGAAAGGAAATTCATCAAGGATCATTCATTCATAGATTGGTCTGTTGCCTTTACAATGTGACCTGAGGCTATATAGCTCAGCTTTAACACTACCAAGGTGAATTCTAGTTTTCATGGAACTTGTAGACTTATGGCCAGCTGACTTCCAAAACAGTTGACAAAAGGTAACCATCAACTCCAGCTTTGTAACTGGCCTTCAGAGCACTCAGGTGCCACAGGTGTCCTTTCTACCTGTGTCACATATCAATTCATGTAGAGTATCCTAGCAGCTATGCTCTACCAGGCCAGGCGTTGTTCTCCCCACTGTCCACCACTTCTGACAGCACTTGGCTAAGCCCATCCTGCAAAGCACATCCTGAAACAAAGCCTTCTGCTCAGGACGGGGCAGAGGGGGAGCAGAAAGGACATAGTAGGACAAAGAGAGAGACAACCAGGACATATGTCACAAGGCCAACTCGCCTCTACAGCGCCCCTCTATAATTTCCCTCTGTACCTCCTCTCTGCAACTCCCTCTCTCACCCTGTAAGACCTTCTCTCACCCTGTAAGACCTTCCCAGGGATGGCAGGAGAGGCCTCAGGACCTGGCATCTCTCTGGAGGATAAAAGGCAAAAGTGTTCTCCACATTCTCTTCACCACTAGCAATCATCACAGAAGGCTCTAGAAGCATCAACTCCCTGAATCTCCAAGTTGTGTGTGTGGCACAGATGACTTCCAGGATAGGAAGCAGGACTTTTAGGGCCTGCACCTGTAGGAGGCGCCATCTGCCTGTGCCTGTGTGGAATTGTTCATACCTGCTCAGAGTGGGTTATAGGACAAAGCAGAGTCAGGACTGGAAACGAACACTGTGTTAGAAGCCTGGCATATTTTATATTTATAAAAAATATAAAAGAAAGAAAGCAAGCAGTCTTTCAAAATAGTTAATATATTTATATTTATTCTTTGAAAATGTCATATTTTCATATAATATTTTTGGACCATATGCAAGCCTCTACACCTTCCTTATTCCTCTGGATCCACTTTCCACTCTCTCCCAACTTCAAGTCCTTAAAAAAAATCTATCGAGTCCAGTTGGTGGTGCCCATACACACATGGGTGTAGGCAACCACTGGAGCATGGTCAACCTACCAGGGGCCACACTCCTAAATAAAAATGGCTTCCTGCCATCGAAGCAACTGTTAATAGCTGTGCCTCAGCCAGGCGTGGGAGTTATCTGAGCCCCTCTCTGCTCCATGCTGGAATGTTGAATGGCTTGGTTTTGTGCAGGTCTGGTCTCACAGTTTTTCATCTAAAACAGCCCACCCAGCTCAACTAATTTAGGCATTCCCAAATGACGAAGATATGCCAGTAGGTAAAGAAGCTTGTTTCAGATTTTCAGAACTTAATATGAAGGAGTAAGAGGAGGATCTTATTATTTGGTATTTACTGTGCATCTGTGAACAACCCTATGTGTCTTGGTGTTTTGTGTATTTCTCTCTGTATCGGGCCACGTTCGTGTTTGTATTGTTTCACGGATCTGTCAGTCTATGTGCAGGTCGTGTGCCAGGCACTGGGGTGGGGGGATGAAGGTATACCACGCATCTTGTGGTGCTTATAGGGAACGTAGCCTATTTTTCCTGGTAGCAAGAAGGATCTCCAAGTCTTCATTTCCTCAGTGATGGCCAGAATAATAGCTAGCCTTTCTGGCCACTATGATTAGAGAACCACATCCTAATCCTTGGAACCTATTGTCAAAACTAAGTTTGCATGCAGAGATAAGGTTGTTAATCAGCCTTAAAAATAGATTCTCCCAGATGATCCGGGTGGGAATAATGTTATCATGAGGTTCCTTAAACTGTGGAGGGGGCCCAGGGAGATGGCTCGGCAGAAGAGTTGACAGCCTTGCAAGAACAAGGTATGGGCGGATAGGGCATGAAAGGACTTGAGCAGCTACCACTGGCTTTGGAGAGGGAAGAGGCTCTGAATCAAGAACTGTGAGCATCAGCTCTGGAAAACCCAAGGACACAGATTCTCCCCTAGTCTTCAGAAGGGTCAGTCCTGCCAAAGCCTTGGCATTATTAGCCGGGTACAAGCATTTTACACTTCTGAAGTCCAGAGCTGAGAGATAAAGTAATGCATGTTCGTCAAAGTCATTTTACTGTGGTAATGTCCTAGCAGCAACAGGAAGCAGTGCAGCAGAATCTACTGGGTTCTTGTCTTTCAGAAGCTGTCCCCACACCCTGGTGAAGGAGCACTGTGGAGTCTGCACACGAGGTTGGGTTGCAAAGTCGGCTTTCGGGGAATAGGATATGAACTAGGGAGCAGGGATTAGCCTTGAACGAATCTTAGCTGCCCACCCCAGTGCTCGGGCACCAGGAGCTGCTGAGCCAGAGCAGAGCCATGCTCTCCAGGGTAGCACCCTCCCCAGGGCACGGCCAACTAGACTCACACTCTGGATTGCTTCCCCTTCCCTCCAGACATGCAATCGAACTTGCACAAAGTCAGAGCCAAGTGTTGCAATCCATTGTAATTTCAGAGTGGCTTTTATTTCCTGAGTTTGCTAAGGAAAGAATGGGAAAACAAAAGACAGGAAAAAAAAAAAAAAAAAAAAAAGCCTAAATCTTCTATTTGCATTGCAATTTGCTCTCTTTTATCAGGAAACACTGACCGGACAAAGCCCACCTCTGACAAGTCTGGAGTCACTCCACTTTTAATGACTATACTAAAAAGGAAAGGAGCAGTCACGTGTATAGCCGTACAGTCGAAACTAGTGTCCTACTTATCCTTGTAGAAGCCACTGCCAGTCCCTGCCCACCCCCAGAGTCAGTCCCTGTCACTGATTTTGGTATTTATAGCATTCTTGCATTTGCTCTTCTGCCTGCTGCCCAGATCTCTGTGTGTCCTTAATAACGTACCGTTTTACACGTTGAGAAAAGCTCCAGGCGTGACATCCATGTGTAGTTTGCTCTCCCCCTGTTTCTGAGATGCATCCACAATGACAGACAGCTCATTTCTAAGGGCTAACACTTGATTTTGTGAAACACTATCATTTATTTGTCTTCTCCATAGGCAATTACCTTCAGTTTTCCTTTAGCATAAAAGAGCGTCAGTGGATTCTTGGGCATTTTGGGGAGCCCGTGACAGAGCTCCTGCCAAGTCCATTCTCCGGTAGGAACTACTATGTCAGAGGAATGGCTCTGCCACTCTGGTCCTCACTGAATCACTACATACACTCCTCTCACCAGAGTCCAGCTGGCAGAGGGAGGATGGATGCTTCCGCACCCCGACCATCCTACTCTGGTGACGGTGAGTGTGTCTCAGCTATCTTTTTCAGGCTGTGACTGCACAAAACTCAGTTGCTTTGTCCTGGACATCCAGGAATGATGAACCTGACACAGTTGTAGGAGCCCAGGAATCCTGGGTCTTAGGGATCAATCACATCATGGGGACAAGACGTGGTCAGAACACAAATTCTGTGCAGCCTGCCTGTAGAAGATGAAAAGGTATTCAAATAATGTTATGTGATAAATACCAACTAGTGCCACTAACAGAAGGTAGAATAATACTCACTTACTTCCATTCCTTCTTTGATCCTGACAATATCCCCCATAAGACCAGGATCTTACTGTCCCACTTTAATATATAATTTTTAGATGGGCATTAGAACTGGGTATTTGGTTTCTGACCCCAGGACAAGGAATTGAGGTGCACATTTTACATACCAAAGCAGACCTGGCCTCTAGGTTCTCCCAGGATCCCTCAGTCCCTACCTGGCATACCCTGCCCCCAACCCTGAGCTTTCCAACCAGGGGCTAGGCTGTGCTTCCCCCCAGAGGCTTCTCCCTATATAATCCAGACATTTTTGGTCTCTCTCTCTCTCTTCTTCTCCTCTCTCTCTCCCTCCTCTATCCCACCCCCTTCCCATGGTGACTTCCCTGGCCTTGGTCCTTGCCTTTAATATAATCTAATCTGGCTTAAATTGGCTCATTTTAGCCGAGGAGAAATAAGCTCTCACTGGGGACTCGGAGTGTGCTGTGGACACATGAGGTTTTGTGCCATCGCTAGGGCAATCATCCTCTGCAAGCTGAGGTCTCATTACAGACAAACCAAACTGAGAGAACATTCCTTTCCCAGGGAGAGACAGGCCCAGCTGTTACCTCCCAGAGGAGTTTATAATAGCATCCTAGCACTGCCACCTAGCAGGTCTGTGTCCTTGGATGAGGTCCTCTCTCTGCCTCATCTTTCTGAGATTGTAGCATGGACCTCCCCTAAAGGCCATGTCAACTAGCTGAAACATACACAGTGTGTGACACACAGGAAACACCCTTCAGCTGGCTCTCTGATGGTGAAGCCAGTGAGTGTAACTATGGCAGGGACAGCAGTTCAGGTCACTGGTCTGGGGAGGCAGCCATCTAGACAGCCCAAGGAGGGCTGGCTCTAAACAAGGCCAGCTCTTGGGCACCCCAGCAGGGAACTAGAAGAGCCACAGCCTGGGGTGAGCAGTAACCCTGCAGGAGCATCTACAGGCATTTTTACAGATTCTCATTTTGCTCTTTCTCCTGGCTGAATAGGGTTGAAGGAACACAGGTGTGTGTTGCCATGGCAGACTGTAAGCTGGCCGTCTCCAGGCTGGGACTCTGTGTAGACAGACCACACCAAGCAAATTGGATGGAGGGAACTCAAGGAGAAGAGAGGGACCAACTGTTTATCAGTGACCTATTTTCCACTTCTGCCCCATTCCCGCCCCCCAGCCAGGCCTCATCTGTGATCTAGATCACTGGTACAAAGATTCAACATCAAAAAAAAGTACAGCCCCGGAAGAAGCACATTCCCAGGAAGGAGCGTTTTCGAGTCTGCTCCCATCCTGTTTCCCTGCAGCTGCGTAAACTTTAAGCTGGGTAAGCCTCTGGGTAGAAAGCAGCTAATGACAACTACCTTGCCTGTCACACAGAGCCCTAACGGAAACTGAGATAACACACCTAGCTTGTTGAGTAAATGCAGGTTGCTGTGTGACTGACACAGAGCCGCTCCAGCTGTCCAGAGCAGGAAATCTGATGGTGGAGATAAGAGGTTTATGTGTCCTTAGGCCATGTACACCTTGGCTGGGAGAGCGAGTTCACTACACCATCATGGGTCAACCTAGAACTCTCTAGAGCAGTGGTTCTCAAACTTCCTAATGCTGTGACTCTTTAATACAGTTCCCTATATTGTGGTGACCCCCAATCATAAAATTATTCCCGTTGCTACTTCATAACTGCAACTCTGTTACTCTCATGAATCGTAATGTATACATCTAAGTATAAAGGGTATCTGATAGGTGACCCCCGAAGAGATCATGGCCACACATTGAGAACCACTGCTCTAGCGTCTACAGCTTTCTCCCAAATTATATCTATAGTGGTAGCCTCTAAACGTCCTGTTCTTGGGGACATGGCATTCATCCATAAGGGCAATCAGAGACAGCTGGTGATGGGAAAAGCCATGTGTCTCTGGAAGTGGAGTTCAAATACCAGCTCTGATTCTTGCTAGCTGAGTGACCTTGGGTAAGTCACATGCTCTCTTTGAGCTTTAGTTAAGCTATTTGTACAATAAGAAGGCCTGCTCTATGCTATTGTAGGTAGTAAATGGGACCTCAAATTTGTCAGTTAAGACTTCAACAAGTAGTAGCTTCATTTTGTCTCCCTGAGTCTCCAATTCCCCATCTACGACCTGGGGGCAATAGCTGCCCCTTGACAAGGCTGCCACGCAGATGAAGGGAGACTAGTTTGAAACAAGCAAGCACAAAACAAACCTATTACGAGATCCACGGTGTAAGACCAAGGTTGGCTTATTTCCCAGCAACGGTTCAGTTTATTGCAGTGCCTGGCACACTCAAGGGGACACTCCAAAGGAAGCTGGAGAAGAGAGAACCCAAGTTCAATCCTCAGGAAGCACATCAAATGGATCAAGTGGCTCACAACAGCTCCTAAGGATCCAAATTCTCTAACCTCTGCACTTATCTACATAAAGACAGACACTCCACACACCACACACACACACACACACACACACACACACACACACACACACACACACACACAATTTTTAAAAATTTGGCCTAAATAAATGAAGCAAGTACTCTCAAAATGGTATGTGCAGCGTTCTTTAACATCTCTAGGCCTCGGGCTCCTCATCTGTGAAATGGGCACATTCAGGCTTACCTGGCAGGGCACGTATGGAAACTATTCCAAACATCTGCCCTGGGCATGCCTTCTCCCTGGGCAGACACCACTCGAGGCAGCTGGGTAATTAAGAGCAATGTTTACTGAGCGATACAGGACCGGGTACTAGGAAGGGGTTACAAGGATGGAATGCACCCCACCTGCCTGGCCACCCCCTCCAACACCCAGAGCCTACAGTACTTAGGAATTACAATGGCCGTAACTGGTGGGTGGATGTCCGTAACAATAGACCATAGCATATTTGTACTGTGTCACATCGAGTGATTATATAAATTCATATATATATATTGCTCGTATAAAATCTTTTTTTCGTAAAAAATATTTAAAAACAAAAAGAAAGAAAGTATAAAAACCATGTGCAGTTGGAAGCCCCGCCAGGACAGCCAGTCTGTAAACATTCATTGATTGAGTGTGTGCTTTGGAAGGGCGCCCGCGCCTCTGTGCCGCAGCAAACTCCAGCTGGGCCGTTGCAGCCCCACAGTGCACCCCCTTTCCACCGGGCTTGGGCAGGGCTGGGGAAGGTGGATTACAGTCTGTGCTGAATTCCCTCTGTGGCCACACTGTGTTTGCAATGCATGGCTTTTCTTGGCTGCTCAGTAGTCCCCTGGGTGGGGGTCTTGGCAGAGAGGCCAAAGGAGTGCCTGAGGCGGCGGCTACCTGGGTTGGCACCTCTCTGACTCAGGCGCCCTTCAAGCTGGGCCCTGGAGTGGGACAGCCCCTCTCTGTGGGTCAACCTTGGTCTCAGCACCTGGTCCCTCTGGTTTCTTCAGTCCGCTCTTGCTCTTGTGCGGCTGGGCTGAGTTTCAAAAAAGAGCCAGCTGGAGGCCAGTTATGCTAAGCCTCTTCAGAGTTTGTCATGTGCCTGGGAGGGGCCCTCCATCACCTTCCTCCTCCTCCTCTGATGCCTCCTCCGGGCCTTCAGTCACTTCTTGTCCAGCTGCTCTAGCAGTGGGTCGCCTTCGGACTCGGGCGTCCTGACGCTGTCGGTGCGCACGATGCAGGTGGGGCGGTGCCGGTTGAGCATCAGGATAAGCTGTTGCCTCTCCAGCTTCAGCTCCTCTATCTGGGTCTTCAGCTCTGCGTTCATGAGCTCCAGCCGCTCTGACTCCTGCACAGACAGAGACACACCATCAGCTGTCACTGCCAGCCTGCTCCCTGAGACCTGCCTGCCGGGTCTCACTGAAGGCTGAGCGGCTGGGGTAAGTGACTTTTTGCAGGAAGCGACCTTTCACACAGTAACGGCCCCAGTCACAGCAGGATGGACCAGATGATATATGGGGCTAGTCCAGCTCAGGTCCCTTCTTGCTCCCTTCTCTCTTTCTACTCCAGCTCCACAGCTTTCTTGCTGTTGACTAAAGAACACACCCAAAACTCCCCTGCTCTATGAAGAGCAGACAGCAGGTCCAAGGTGGCCCACAGGGGGCAACACAAGACCAAGTGCTTTGCTATGTGGCAAAGGTAGGGTGTGACTGATAAACTCAGTGTGAACCATTCCTCCTAAAACATGTGACTCCTGGCCATCAGCTTGTACTGTTTAGACTGTTTCTTCTTCCCTCTGGATGCCTCAGACCCCCAAACCTGTTGGACCGGAAATGGGGTTTCAAACTGATGTTAGATGAAACTCCCAATGCCCTGGGCAGAAGAAGGGACGCTGAGGATGTGATGGGGTGTGGGGTTGTGTGTTCACAGTGAAGACAGGTGACAGCTGTCACGGCTAAGGAAAGAGTGACTGGCAGATGAGGGACAGAGAATAAAGATGCTGTGATTGCGACATGAGACAACCCTCACAGGAACCTTCCAGCCCCAGACGCCAATGGTTCAGATACTGAGGGAACAGTATTAGCCCCAGAGCAGGCTAAGTTTGCAGCTACCTGTGTGACAGGTCCTGCTGCCCAGTGGGGTCCCTCTGAGAGTGAGATTTTTGGTGGGGTACCCACACCTTGGGGCGGGGAAGCTGTTTTCCTTATGCTGCAAGCCTGCCAGAGTTATTCCTTGTGCACCTTCTTGGAGGTGGCCGCATGGGCTCTCAGGGAGCTCAGGATGTCTGAGGAAGGCAGGCTTTAGGACCAGACACTCAGAGCAACAGTTTCAAAAGTGAGAAAAGAAAAGCCAAGAGGGGGAAATAATAAAGTATCTATGGTGGCTTTTAATAGGACAGGCCAAGACAAGACTGGAATGCCGGCCTGATGTGCAGTTCTCGGAATTCTGAGAGATGGCTAGTGTTTCCTCCGTCCCTCCCCCCCCCCCCCAAGGCTGCTAACACAATCTTCAGATTGTCCTCAGCCTTTGTATTGAGAAGCCTCAGGGCCATCTACCCACCTCTGAGGATGTGCCTCAGCCTGCAATGAAGACGAATGCTTTGGGGAATCCAAAGCCTATAGGGACCCTCCTCCCCCCACCCTACTTCCCATGGCTCCTGAGGAGTGTTCACTCAGCACACAGCAAGGCCCAGCTAAGGACCGCCATTCTGAATGTAGGAGATGAGGAACTCTAGGTAAGAGGCTCTCAGTGAAAAAGAGAGAGGAGCAAGCTGCCTTGTATAAAGACACAGCAGGGACTACTATGTTTACTTCTCTCTAGGCACAGCAGGGTACAAAGTAGAGAAAGCAGGACAGAGCCATATGGCAGCCATGCTTAGAGTCTGAGTCTAGAGCATATGTTATCTTGTCAACGTAGAGGTGCCGATCCCAGGACTGGAAGAGTTCCCACAGGGAGAGCGCTATGTAAAACTTAAGAGGGGCTCAGGGGATCCCTCCTTTCCACCTCTGAGCAGGAAGAGGTAGGAAAAAGGAAGATGCTTCAGGAACAACTCCTGGGGACCACCTGGACTTGGAGAATGAAGGAGGCAGGACAGAGAGGGCTGGCTGCATGGCTCCTGCCTGAGAAGAGAGCTGGGCTAGACAGTGCTACATGGAGTCTGGAAGGAGTTTGGGCTTGGTTACAGTGTGTCTGAAGTTCAAGCTGGACACAGCTAGTTGAACATAAACATAGTGGCATGAGTCTGTAATTCGAGCCCTCAGAAATTGGAGGCACGAAGTTAGGTTTTCAAGACCAGCCTTGGCTACATAGAAGGCTTAAAGCCAGCTTGGTCTATGTGAGACACTGTCTTCCAAACCCAAAATAATAACAAAAATCCTTGGGGAAGGATATGACACAATATTCAACACCACACAGATCTACCTCCAAAACACAGACAGGTGAGTTTGGAGCAACTTGGGCTGGCTGTCATAAGATGACTAACCTATTCTTACTTTGTGACTCCCTCCTGTGCTCAAGAAATTACTGGCTGGTGCTACACAGTTATTTATTGTGCGACTATAGAATCTGTGCTCAGAATATTGTTAAAACATATTTATAACAGCGGCTTGTTAGCAGGGCAGTGGTGAGACATGCCATTAATCCCAGGCAGGTGGATCTCTTTGAGTCTGAGGCCAGCCTGGTCTACAGAGAAAGTTCCAGGACAGCCAGGGCTACACAGATAAACCATCTCCATAAACAACAACAAAAAAAAACCCAACAGCTCGTAGAATTTTGAAAGCTACTTTAAATTTTTTTTTTTTTTTTTTTTTTTTTAGGGTTTTTGAGACAGGGTTTCTCTGTATAGCCCTGGCTGTCCTGGAACTCACTCTGTAGACCAGGCTGGCCTCGAACTCAGAAATCCGCCTGCCTCTGCCTCCCAAGTGCTGGGATTAAAGGCGTGCACCACCACTGCCCAGCTACTTTAAAATTTTTGTCTGTTTTTCAGACAGTTTTCACTAGGTAGCCTAGGCTAGCCTCATACTTGTGATACTCCTTTTCACTAGGTAGCCCAGATTAACCTCCCACTGTGATCCTCCTGCCTCAGACTCACAAGTGCTGGGTATACAGGTATGCAGGTATATAGGTATGCAGAGGTTTCTAGATTTCTTTTTGGTTTTTCAAGACAGGGTTTCTCTGTGTAATGATTTCTAGATTTCTAGCAGCAGTGTTTGTCCAATGAATGAAGAAGTAACCAGGCCTGGATCTTCTTGTACTTCACTGACAGGGAGATGAATCTGCCTTTGTTTTTGCTTTCTGTGCTGACCTCTGGTGTATCTTTATTGCACTAGAAAAATTGAAGCCATTTGTTGGCTTAGAATAGAAATGGTGTAAAGTAAGATTTTGTCTCTTGGGGCTGGAAAGATGGTTCAGCGGTTAAGAACACTGACTGCTCTTCCAGAGGTCCTGAGTTCAATTCCCAGCAACCATATGGTTGCTCACAACCATCTGTAATGGGATACGATGCCCTCTTCTTGTGTGTCTGAAGACAGTGACAGTGTACTAGCATACATAAAATAAATAAATAAAATCTTAAAAAACAAAGACTTTGTCTCCCATACGCTCATCAGCAAAGTTAGTAGAAAGAAGTTACAGAGTTAGGCACTCCAGCTTTAAATCCTAGCTATGTGACTTTGTCCAAGTTCCTGATCTGAGGTCTCGGTTTACCCGCACGCGCGCATGCGCGCACACTCTCCCCCCCCCCCCCAGACAGGGTTTCCCTGTATAGCCCTGGCTGTCCTAGAAATTGTTCTAAAGACCAGGCTGGAGCCGGGCGGTGGTGGCGCACGCCTTTAATCCTAGCACTTGGGAGGCAGAGGCAGGCGGATTTCTGAGTTTGAGGCCAGCCTGGTCTACAGAGTGAGTTCCAGGACAGCCAGGGCTACACAGAGAAACCCTGTCTCGAAGAACCAAAAACCAAAAAAAAAAAAAAAAAAAGACCAGGCTGGCTTCAAACTCACAGAGATCCACCTGCCTCTGTCTCCCAAGTGCTAGGATTAAAGGCATGTGGCACCAACCCCCTGCCCTGACTTTATATTTTCAAACGCCCTGGGAGACATTAGTTCCATCAACTTTTTCTAAGGGTTGGGAAACAGCTTGTGTCTGAGCTAACTTCTGGCTGTTTGCTAGCTATGCTACTGTGGGCAGCTTTCCCCATTTCTGGGAGTCTGGGCAAGGGCAGCTGAGGAAGCCCACCCACTCACCCCTCATCAGGAACCTGCCAGCAGAGGGGGGCCCATCTCATCCTCCCAGGGCCAATGAGACCACCAGGGGAGAGTACCTAGGGAGAGAGCACAGAGTGTCTCAGGAATGTAAAATGGTCTCATTGCCCCCAGGGCCCAGAGAACCTTGAATCAGGCAGAGTGGCACGGCATAGCAAAGAAACACCCTAGGCTGATGTTCCTGACTGCAGACGGAGGCTTTGGGGTAGGCCCAAGGTCTGTGAGGTGTGAACTGGTCCATCCAAAGGCCCCGCCCAAGTTGGCCTTGACTGGTGAACTTTCTGGGAGGTAGTCTTTCTTTGAGTTGGATGTGAGTGTCCAGAGGTCAAGGTGCAAGCAAGGGTCAGGTTCTCAGGCACTGACAGCACAGTGGTCTGCCTTCATACCCAGACTTCTGTTTCCCAGACCTCAGACGGGGAGGGGTGTCCAGGGAAGAGGACTGGGCTGGAGCCCAGATGGTGTTGCTTCCCAGACCCAAGGCCACATACTTTTCTCCATCTTGGCAGCCACAAGATCTCCTACTGGGCTAACATAGTACTTCTTCAGCTGCCCTAACCCAAGGCCTGCCTCACAGTCAGGAGACCCCTCAGGCTGGTGCCCTTCTCCTCCTGAACCCTTCATGGCTCCCCATGACCATAGATGTTATCATAGAACGGGGACCCTCATGAGTGTGGAAGATGGCCTTAGAAACTGTGCCATGACAATGTGGACATACTGGTCGTTTACACTGGTCCATTTCTGATACCCGGCATGTAGGATCACTCTACAAACAGGGCTCAGGGTCTGCCTGCCCCTCTGTCCATTACATCCTTCATCTTTTTCCTGTCTTCCCCTCTCACAATGGAAGAGTCTCTCCTCAGCAGCACTATGTGTCCCCACAAACAACACTCCTCACTGGCTACTGGCTCTCACTTGTCCTCTGAGAGAACAGAACCCACTGACCCATAGTGTGTCCACTGAGAGAAGAGGACCCACTGACCCATAGTGTGTCCACTGAGAGAACAGGACTCACTGACCCATAGTGTGTCCACTGAGAGAACAGTGGGCCTTTGGTTATCACCTAGACAGAGAGATGGACCAGTTCCTGCCCTGCCCTTGCTAGCAGGGTTGCTTGAGCAAGCAACTTGGTCTCTCTGAACCACGGATCACTTTCTAAAATGGGAAGAATTAATGTTACCTTATTGAAATGTTGTAATCATGTGAAATGCCCAGTACACAGTAGGCAGTTGACAACTTCATCTGATACTGACATCTAGGGGCATAGTAGGTGCTTGACCTGGTGTGTAGTTGGGAGCCTCTGGTGTGGGCACATCTTGTCTGCTGTCTGACAAGCTCCAGGAAGCTGGAGTCATGTGGGAAGTTTCTCCTGAGAAGCCTGCCTGCACTTCCTGGCTCTGTCCACTGGGTACTTGATGCCGGGCATTCAGCATGGGACACTCCCCTCATCTTCAAGGCCTTTATCTTAGAAACTGCTGAACAATCTAGTCTAGTGTTGCATCCCACGTCTAAGATCTCCCAGCTCAGGCAACTCAGTCCAGTTGCTAAGCACTGCCCAGCCCAGGGTGCCCACAGCTAGGGGTCCACAGATGGCCTGCACTGTTCACACCTGTAATCCGGAACAGCTCTCTGCTTATGGCAGCCTTGAGAAGAGGGCACAATCCGTGGGGTCGGAGGACATCAGGCCATCCAGCTTTACCTCTTCATCTTCCACAGAAGAACGATGGCCACCCTTGCTATGTCCCTCTATCAGTGTGCTTAGTGCACCGCTGAACATTCCTGCACTTGTTCAATTAATACATGAATTAATGAACGAACCAGCTAAGGAACCGGGGTCAGAGCGGGAATAGGAACATGGAGACCTGAGGTTAGCCGCAGGCACTGACATCAGTCCTATTCTCTGGCTGCAAGATCGGCACAGGTCACCTCTTCACTGTGCCTTCTTCACTTGCAGAAAGGGAGCCACGAAGATCCCTGTCTTCACCGGCTGCTCTGGCAACGAAGTGAGATCACACCCAGCACTTAGCAGAGTGCCTGGTTTTGCAACGTTCACGACCACTGCTCACCATTGTGGTGGCTTGTAGAACAATAATGCTCGCCTGTTAGGTTAGTACATAGCTCCGCTATTACTGTTCAGTAACAAAGCAATGACTACTGGGGGACTAGTCAGCTTTCCACTCACTTCCCATTTTTGAGACAAAGGTGGGGGCTGAGGGAAAGGACCGCAAGCACCCTGCTAGACATGTCACAAGGTACATTGGCCAATGACAGTGGAAGGCAAAGGACAGCTCCCGGAAACTGACCTTCACATACTGGCTAGACCTCAGGTTCCTGGGGGCAGCAGCAAAGAGTTCAGAGGTCATCTTCAATGGGGCAAGGTCTGGCCAATGGGATATGCAGTATGGATGAAGTATTCAATAAAGAGAGTTTTTCCTGGTAGCCAGCCCGGAAGCTACATCCACTGCCCACAGATATGACATTGCCCCAACACTCATTAGCACATACTCCAGAATACTGTGGTAGCCACAAGGGACCAAAATGGATAGTTCAGGTCTGGGCCACTGGGTAGTTAGTGCCCAGGATCTAAGCTCAGTGGAGGAAAACATAGGTCCTTCTACCTTCTCTGGGCTGTACAGCGTCCAATGATGTCCCTGGCTGCGAAGCACATCAGCCCTGTAAAGGACAGGGTGCCTCCCACTGCAGCTTCCTCACTCACCCTCTGAAGGAACTCCGTGCGTTCTTTCTTCTTGTTCCGGCATCTGGCAGCAGCGACTTTGTTCTTCTCTCGGCGCCTTTTCCTTCGCTCTTCTTCCTCGTCTAGCTGTGAGGGCACAGAGCCACTGATTAGACACCATGGGTGGTCCTGAGTACAGCTTCCCACCTGACACATGGACAGTCAGGGGGACAGATCCCCCTTGCTAACCCACATCTCAGCAAACACCTGTGGCTGCTGAGAAGGAGAGGTCTCCTGGTCATAGGAGGATACTCCTTGGAGCAGGTGGGCATCCTTGGGAGGAGCCCGTATCCCATAAGGGCAGGGCTACCTGGCTCAGCCAGAGTTTCTGGGGCTGGAAGCCTGGCCAGTCCACTCATTGGAGGCAGGCGGCTCCCTGCAAGTGGGTGGGGCAACCCGTTCTGCCTGGCTCAAGCCCTCTGGGTGTGATTTTTTTCCAGGCCAGCAGCTCCCAGGCACTTCCTTTAAAAACACCTTGGGCAGAGGCCCAGGTTCCCAATCTGCACCCACCTCTCCCCTACTCCCACCACCCCACCTCTTCTGTTGGGGTTTTAAACCTTAGACACATCTTCCTCCCAATATGGCTCCTTCTCAGTCCCCCAACTTCTGATCTATTTCCCCAGGCTGTCACAGTAACCCTGCCTCCTCACCTGGCTGGACACATCCCAGGATCCCCTGAGATTACAAGATTGCCTGTCTCTTCGAAGGAACTCAGGACTCATAAAGCAAGGGCCATAACCCAGCTGGGGCAAAAACTCACCACCCACCCACCCTGCCAGGCAGTTGCTAAGTTTCCACTATCAGTAATAACAAGAGCTGCCTCTTGCCTACTTTGACAAATCCTTTCAACACACACCACTCCATCCTCAAGACCCAGTCTCATGGGAAAGTGCTTCTACTATCCCATTTTGCAGGCAGTAAATCTGAGGCTTAAAAGTTCACGTTGTCTACAGTCATTCATTGAACAAAGACATGGCAGAGCTGGAATTTGAGCTCAGGTTTTCTAAGTTCCAACCTTTCTACAAAACAACAACAACAACAAACAAAAACCCACAATTTTTTTTTTGAGGCAGGGTCTCAAGGAACCAAGACTGTGCTTCAACTCATTATGTAGTCAAAGATGGCCTCGACTTTATAAGCAACCTCCCCGCTTCCTGAGTGCTAAGATTATAGCTATAGACTACCACACTCGATTTATTAATTGAACCTAGGCCTGTGCACGCTAGGCAAATACTTTGCCAACTGAGCCACATTCTTTCAGGGGTTTTCTGTTAGGGTGCCTTGTGCTGCCCTTGCCAACCAGGGAACTCTGGAGGCCTCAGAGGGCCAGCTGGGCTGGGGACAGCTCCAAGTCAGAGGCCACGAGCTGTGATGTTGCTCTAGGCTTGCCAATTCTGTCACTTCTTGAGTGGGGTAAGGTTAAGGGGTGACTCTGGCAGTCCACAGCCTGTGACAAAGTCTCAGTCCAAAGGGACATCAGCCAGGAAAGTAAGCATCCTCTCTCCGTGCGCTTCTGGCATGGTCAGGAGCCCAGGACCCACACCAGCACTCTGGCCTCTGATTTTGGCAGAGCTGCCTCCACACCACCTTAAGACTCCTCCTTAAGCCATACCAGCCCTCTGGGAGGCTGCTGGAGAGACGCCTCACCTATGCCTCCGCACCCGACACCTCCTATGCCCGTGGCCTCCTTTGAAACCGAACCAGAAGTGGCAGCTCCTCTGGCTGACCCGAATCTGGGATACAGAAACCTGGCTGACATTGATTCCGCCCAACCTCAGCCTCACCCCAGAGCAGGCCGAGGTAACTGTGACATCAGGCAAAGGGAAGGAACAGGAGGAAGTAGCTGGCAGCGCAATCTCCCCTCTGCCAAGAGGCTCTGCCCACAAACTGCCATGGTGATGGGTGAGCCTGCCCCTGCCAGGCTCCAGGGCCTCCAGACTTACCCTGAGCAGCCCAGTGAGACATAACCCCTGTTCCCTGAACCCAGTGTTACCCGTTAACCCCTGCACAAGGCCTGGGCCCAGAGTAGGAGTAACACATTCAGGGGCTGTGGCTGCAGTTTAACAAGTCGCCTGGGCCAGTTTGCACCCAGATCACTGAACTGTTCCATCCGCCCTCTGAGCTCATCAAACCCCTCTGTCAATACTTTTTAGGCCACATCCTCCTCCACCCCAACCAAGAAGACATTCCTTTCTTACTTGGTAAACTCCTTCTCATCCTTCAGGAGTGAATGTCACCTCCTCTAGGAAGGCCCCTTTGATGTTCCTGATAGAACCCCTGGGCTACTACAGAATTCCACCCCATCCCTGCTAGGCTGGAGGATGGGTGGTTGAGCATGGCACTTAGTCATGGAATACCAGACTGTAGAGACAGTGCAGCTGGATGGACTCTAACTATACAAAGACGTCAGCCGCTGCACTGGCATCTGTGGAACCTCTGCCCTGCACTCAGGAAACCCATTCCACCAGGATGCCTCATGCCTGTCTGGAGGGAGCTGGAAGTCTGGAACCTGTCTCCCTCAGAAACAGAGTGACTCAGGGTAGTATCTAGATTTGGGATGCAGGGTACTAATAACTGTGCTAGGTCTGTTCAGATCCTGTGAAGTTCTGGGGTGTGCATTTAGGTCTAACCCCCCCTTCTGCAGCTACCACAGCATATGCCCACCCCCCAGCCATTCCTCCATCCATGCACACCCTGAGCAACTTTTCTCATTAAATGACATCTCACCAAGTTAAGATGTGGCCCAAGACTTACCACATCTTCCCCATTCAAATGGAGATGCAGCTTCTCAATGCGTCCCACCCATAACTCTTGCTTTGGAGGAGTCCAGGGGAGATCCGGCCAGGGGCTCATGGGGCCTCTGTTTTCTGCAGCCCACAGCCACTGGGATTGTCACACTGTTTCAGTGCCTGAACTGTCTGTGTCCCTGACTGGACAGAGATTCTACCCTCCTGCCCTCCCCCAGCCTCCTCCTGCTTTCCTCTGGAGGAAACTGGGCTTCTACTTTCCTGATACTTCCTGAGTTCTACAGAGCATCTGACAGAATGTTCTCACCACACACAGAGCAGCCATCTAAAAACCAGAACCCCAGATGGGAACTGGTGGGGCTCCTTATAGACACAGCTGGGAGAACTGGGGTGTCTGAGGAGGAGGCAGAAGGCATTTAGGGAATGGTGTGACAGAGTTGGGGGTTGGGAGTCTATCCTTCCCAGCCATCGCCCTTAGCTCTGTCTGTGTTCTTCCCAATTCCCAGAAGCCCCCAAGGGAAGGACATCTGTGCTCAATGATAAATGTTCCTACACTGCATCAAAGGGACAGATTCTTCAGGGACCTGCCACCTCTAGTGTCCCTCCTCACCCCGTCCCATCTTTGTTCTCAAGTCCCTGCTAAGGAATAGGCAGGCCCCAGATCCCTCACAGCTGACGGGGACAAGGTAAGAACAGCGGATAGGATCTGTGCTGTGCTGTGATTTGAAGATCCTGAGTGCCAGACACAGGAGATGTGCGGGGTCACCAGCATCCGCCGTTGCCCGAGGCAGAAAGGCCAGGCAGTTGATGTATACAGGAATAGAAAAGATAGGAGGGAACTGCTCAGCTGCAGGAGGGAGTCACAGGCACAGAGAAGAACCCTGGACCAAGGAGGGTGAGCAAGGTGCTCAGAGCACACACTGAGGAGGCTCTCACCCTGGGGTTTCTGGAAGCACATCATGGGTACCAGAGAGGGAGTATATCCTTCACAGTCATATCTAGGCCCCTCACCTGCTCGCCCTGGCCATGAGAGACAGTCCCGGGCAGAAACAGAGACATATAGAACACATACAAAGACAAAGATGGATGAAGAGCTGTCAAGCTTATGGAGATAAACGGGAGACACAGACAGACAGATGGCAGACAGTGACAAGCAGAAGCACCCAGTCAGAAAAAGTATCTTGATTCTACCAAGTGGCCTGACTATGCTGCTTGTCTTTGGAGTTCGTGGTGGACTTGAGACTCTCTCCTTTGGCATGGAGTGGGTTTGATTGTGGTTTCTGTCATTTGCTATTGGAAGATGACTATGACATTAGGTTCCCCCCTCATGATGTCAGGGGTTCCTAGTGGTACAGAAAGAGCAGAAGGTGGTCCCCAGTGATCTTAGGAAGAGGTACTCAGCAGTAATGTCTCTAGAGCCAGCCACTCAGAGAGTGGCAGAGCATAGACACAGAGGCCCCTCACACAAGCAACTGTAGAAGCAAGCAAACGGTGCCATTGGGGAGAGATTGCAAGAATTGATTTCTAAAATTCCCTCTTCCAACCTACTACTCTGCTAAGTGGAAGGTGACTCCTAACAACTTATCATTATACTAGTATTAATGAGTCTCTCAGCCCTCATCCAAGAAGCTTCTATAGCAGTAGATGACTAACAAAAGCCCACAGTTGGTCAACATCCTGAGAATGAGTGTAGAGAGCTCAGTCCCGGATGGGATGTCTACCGCACACCCTCCCAGGCTCCGGATTACTGTGGAAGAGGGTGGAGAATGTGGAAGTGCTGGAGGTGGTGGATGACTATAGCAAAGCTGTTTTCAGGACACATCTGAGCATCTGAGCATAGAAACTCACAACGATCATGACAACACAGGCCAGCTCAAGACAGACAAAACACCAGCTCAGAGATGGGAGGTGGGCATCACGTCCCACCCTCGCTCAGGAGCTGTTAGCAACTGACAGCTGCTCAGAAAAGGAGAGTCAGCGTTCCGCAAGGATGCAGCCCATGAGAGGCCACAA
>CM052705.1:89303511-89366952 GCA_028551405.1 Uromys caudimaculatus | reverse complement strand
AAAAAAAAAAAAAAAAAAAAAAAAATTCTTCCTCCCTGTTGGTGCCTCCCACTGGCCAAGCTTAAACCAAGGGATGCTGGGTAACACTCCTTGCTATGATAGGTCACAAGCAGGTAAGATTGATACATATCTGCCAGATGAATAAAAATATCCCAAACAGATTTCTTTTTTTTTTCTTTTTTCTTTTTTTGGTTTTTCGAGACAGGGTTTCTCTGTGTAGCCCTGGCTGTCCTGGAACTCACTCTGTAGGCCAGGCTGGCCTCTAACTCAGAAATCCACCTGCCTCTGCCTCCCAAGTGCTGGGATTAAAGGCGTGCACCACCACTGCCCAGCCTAAACGGATTTCTATAACCCCCCAAAAGCCCACACCCAGAGCTATCAGATAGGACACAATGCAGGGATTGGGGTCACCCTCACTGTGAGGCTGGTGGTTAAGGGTGGGGGCTCCACCACCCTAAGACTCAGAGAGCAGATCTGTGGACAGTCATCTGCCTATCAGCTTTCTTCCTGAACTCCACCCCAGACCTGCTGGACTGGAATCTGTCTGTAATTGGATTTCTGGGTGACCTGTGGGCACAGGAGTTTGCTTAGGGGGCCATGATGAACCCTTGGCCAGTCTCTCTACAAACATATTTCTCCTCTGGTTGTGCTCTTTGTGTAAGTACTGCCATCTGCCTGATGGTTCAACCATACACAAACCCCAAATCACCTTAACCCCCCCCACACACACACACACACAACAGCCCATTTAACAGCCTGCAAGGATCCTGCTTGTAAGCACCAGCTTAACCCTGCTCATGTCACCATCACCACAGCCTTCCCAGTCAGACCCTCCCTGATGAGCAAAGGCTCTCCTGGCTAAAATGTAAGTCATCTCTGCTTTTAGCCCTCCACAGGCTCCATCACTTTCAGCACAGACCCTCGGCTGTTGAGCAGGGGCCAGTGGGAGGAGACCAGCCGCCCCTGACCGTCCCCTCCATAGCCTGTCTTTTCTTTACCCTTGACTTCAGCAACCGGGGTCTCCTGTCTCATCATCAAAACACCATGCTCTTCTCTGTCCCCAGGCTCTCCTCGTGCTGTTCCCTCTGCTGGGACCCCTTGTTCTAGATTTCACTGCCACCTCAACAGAAAATGTCTTTCTTTTTTATCATCTTCCTGTCTGTTTCCTTCCAGGGGCTTTTGATGACTTGTGCTCACCTCTTTCACGTATGCTTCTGCTTCTCGTCAGTTTCCCCTGAGGTTATCAATCTATTTATAGTTATTCTATCTACATAACTATCTTAGCCTCGATCTATGGCCATCAGCCAGCTGAACACTGTGTGGAAGGAAAAGGTCTTCAATGTATATTCATGAATTAAATCAAGAAAATTTACTTCTCGCCAGTCGTTGGTGGCACACACTTTTAATTCCAGCACTCAGGAGGCAGAGGCAGGCGGATCTCTGTGAGTTCAAGGCCAGCCTGGTGTACAGAGTAGCCAGAACAGCCAGGGCTACACAGTGAGACCTTGTCTCAAACAAACAAACAAACAAACAAACAAACAAACAGTATTTACTTCTCCATCTTTGGAGTCCTCTATCGCAGCTCTCTCTTAGCGACCCCCCTCCCCTTTTATAAATAAAGCTATTGTTTCAGGGTTCAAATCCAGGTCTTTTGCCCCCAAGGCCCAAGCAATCATGCTTTATGGAAAAGTCTACATGTGTAAAACACACACACACACACACACACACACACACACACACACACACACACACACAGCCTTTTCAGTCATGCCTTCTCACAATGGGACCATGTAGCCACAATAGAAGCTTCTAGTTCAGACAGCAATGTTCATTTTGCTTTCTCCTCTTTGGGTCTTTTTAAATTAAAAAAAGCACTGCCTGCACAATGAACAGAAATTGGTAACAGCTGTGGAGCTAACGGAGGGGCCCCTCCTGTTCTCTTCAGCTTAGTCTTCACCTTTGGTCACGTTCCTTGGGCCACACACTTTGCCTCGGTGGCCACATGAGACTGACGTGTGACATCTGACATTTCCAAAGCAGTTTCAAAATTATGTCTTTTGAAGGCTGGGGCTATGACTCAGTGACAGTGTTTGCCTATGGTGCAGAAGGTCCCCAGCTTCGTCCTCAGCACTGCATGAACTAGGGGGGGGGGGGGGGTGTGCACACCTGTAAAGTGGAGGCAGGGGGATCAGAAGTTCAGTCATCCCTGGCTACAGTATCTAGGTCAAGGCCAGCTTAGGCTAAATGAGACTCTATCTCAAAAAATTTTTTTCTCTTTTTTGGGAACAAGAAAGAAAACAACACATTTAACCCAAGGCACAGGAAATACAGAGACTCACTCACATGAGGTAACAAGAATAGAGCAATACAGGAACATTAAGAGCAGGCAGGCAGACAGTAAAAGGCAGCAGCAAACAGTATTGCTAGAATGGAGATCTGAAGGGCCTGGGCAAGAAGGTAGCACGCGCAGAGAGCCAGGCCTGGGCATGTGGGCCTGGCATAAGCTGTGCCATTCTTCAGGGTCGGAGTTCCTCAGACACTCTGTTAGAAAGGTTGTGGGCTCCTGGGCAAGTCACCTGGCCTCTCTGAATCTCAACTCCTCAGTGCACAAGGATGGCACAGAGTGGATTTGAAAGGAAGGACTCAGCTCCATCAGCCCAGAGCCTGGAGCTCAGAAAAGGCTCTGCAGGCTTCTTCCTCTGCATGCAACAAGGTAACTAAGACACCCTACTGCTCTAGAGGACACTCAGCCCTCCGCCTTGGCATGGAAAGAACGGTCCAGCTTTGCAGTATCCAAATGTAGCTCTGGGCTTAAAGCCACTAGCCAGGCCCACAAGACCCCCTCCAACACAGAGAAGCCACATTTCAACACCAGGGACCTATGAGCACCCTGGGAAGTAAACACCCAAATGCCAAACATACCAGACATTCCCCCACAAAAACCAGCTGCACTGAGCCAGGGGTTCCCCTGCCCCCTACCAACAAAGTAGGACAGTTCAGAGGTGAAACCTTGGCCAGCTGAGGCCAGCTAGGCTGGGTCCACCACCTCTCCTGCAAGGATGAGGGAACCCCAGGATCTCCCTGAAGTCTTCAGGGGCCAAGCCTCTGGCCCGCCAAAGCACTTCCAAAGGCCGAGTGCTGAAAATGGTCTGCCCTTGGCCACCTTTCTTCCCTAGCCAAGCCATCTAGTGCAAGTGGCTAAGGGCTGGATCTCCGATGTTTCTGGGCAGGGCCTCATGTGAAAGTTCACAGGTGTGGCACTGGAGGCAGGGGAGGCAAACCCAAGCCACCTTTGAGAGCTAGGCCACTTAATTAATGGTTAATAAGGGAGAAGGGCTGGGCAGGGCTGTGTCTGCAGAGGGATACCCAGATTAGCATCAGCAAAGTTTCAATACTGCCCCATTTTCCAAGTTTTCAAGACTAGCTGAAAATATGAATTTTTAATCATAAAACCTCTTGAAGCTGGAGATATGGTTCAGCGGTTAAGAGCACTCACTGCTCCTCCAGCGGACGTGGGTTCAATTCCCAATACCTACATGGGGATACAACTGTTTTCAGTTCCAGGGGACCTAACATACTCACAAAGACATACATGCAAGCAAAACACCAATGTACATAAAATAAAAATAAATAAATAATTTTTTAAAGAAGTAAAACCTCTCAATTCTTAACGCTGCCAACAAATTCCACTTTGAACTAAATACCACTTGAGCCAAACAAAACAAAACAAACAAAGCAACAAACAAATCTGCGGGTTGCCCTGCCTCCAGGTAGCATCTGATTCCAGTGGCGTCTGCCACCATCAACCGCATACTGAGACCTTGGGCCCATCAGCTCACCTCTTTGGACCATAAAAACACTTTAACCAGTGCAAGAGTTCCCATTTCTCTCTGACCTTCAAGAGCATCTTCAAGGGGTCTGAGGGATTCTCTTTTACCAGTGGACAAACCAGTTTGGAAAGGGAAAGGTCAGCTTGTAGCTCTACAGCCAGGGAAACTACTGGATTCTGTGATGGCTGGCTGCCTCTGGCGTGACTGACTGGACTAGACCCTCCTCTACGATCCTCCCTGGGGTCATTCATTCTGTCCTTGTGTTAGTAGTGGTCACATGGCAGGAAGAACACTGACATTCCCCAGATCCCTTTTAAGACGTTTCTGTATTCACAGACTAAATGGCAAACACCTAAACCCACCCCTAGATTCCACAGATGGGAAACTGAGGCTGGTTCCAGGTTGACACTTGGGGACAGGAACTGGGTCCTAGAGGACACATTCAAAGGATACTGCTGGGTTCATCCTCTTCAGCTACTTGACTGCTCTGTGCCATCTTGAATTCTCTCTTACCTTGGTCCAAGTCACCATACCTATCTGTCCCCTGATCCTGTTGGACTCTGCTGGGAGCCTCCTCTTGGCCTTCCCACCCCACGCTGTAGCTTACCATTGGCTTACCAACTTGTCATGTCACCATCCACTCCTGTGGTTTCACCACCTTCTGTACACAACAACTAACCAAATCTTTATTTCCACACCCAGATAGGCAACTGACCCCTGGGCACTCACTGTGATGTGTCTCAGCTCCCAAAGACTGTATCATCTACTACAGTGGTTCTCAACCTGTGGGTCACAACCCCCTTGGGGGTCAAATGACCCTTTCCCAAAGGTTGCATATCAGGTACTTACATTATAATTTACAACAGTAGCAAAACTACAGTTATGAAGTAGCAGTGAAAATAGTTTGAGGGTTGGGGGTCACCACAACATGAGGAACTGTATAAAGGCTGCAGCATTAGGAAGGTTGAGGACCACTGAGTTACTGGTTGCTTCCCCTCTGTTTTCCACCCTGGCTGGCATCACCATCCACCCATTTCCTAGAGCTACAAACTCCAGCCTCACCCTCTCCTAGCTCCTCATTATCTCCAATTTTGATCCTACTGGACACCCAATTCCATGCCCTACCTTCTGCAGTTGTAACATGACATTGTTATCTATGGACTTGTTGAGTGTCTTCCACAGCTAACCTGAGATGCATGTAGCCCATGCAACGCATGCTGGACATGCTCACCCTGCCGTGACTTTCAGATTTGGTCTCCGCCTTACATCTCCACTGCCTTTCTCCTGGACCCTACTTCACAGCACAGTACTGCATAGGCCCCCTAGGAGGGCTGGGTCCTGCATGAACCATCCTTCACTCTAGCCTAGCCACTGAATCCTCAAATGCAAACCTAACGAACGGCTGACTCTTACGTCAGTAGTGGTTTCCTCGCTCTAAAGACCAAGCTGCTTCTACATCACACAAGGTTCCTGTGCCTGACCCCGCCTGCCTGTGCTCTCACCTGCTGCACATACCACCTACTACTCTGAGCCTGAAGCATCCATCTCCATCTGTCTCAGGCTCCCCTGGCCTGCGAATGTCTGCCTCATTATGATCGTAGCTCATTTCGTGAGTCCCTTGTATACTCAGGAAATATCATCTCCATCAGGAAGTGCTCCTTGACTCTGAGCCCTCAGGCTAAGAAGCTCCCTCTACACAGAGTTCCCATCCAACTCTGAACTTACCCTTGGCCCTGCTGTGCTGTTTTCTACCCTCTGTGACTCTCTCCTGGGAGTTTCATGAAGACAAAACCTGTGTCTTGTTGGCTTTTTGTGTGCCCAGTAGATTGCTAAACATTTGCTAAAAGGAGAGGAAATTCAATCTAGGTAAGAGCTTGGGACTTTTCCCCCCTTTACAGTGCTGGGGACCCACCCTATGGCCCTAGTACAAGATCCCAAGGTTCCTGCCTGACTCCTGCTCCAGTGTTTTGCTACTGCACTTTGCCACCTGTAGGGCCAGGATGTAACCATGACAAATGCAAGCACCAAGCCTTGCTCCCTCAAGGCCCCTTGGCAGCCCTGGGAGAAGGCTCTATGGGAGCACTGATAGAGGCACCACTCCCCTGCAGTAACTCCCCAGCGCCCAGGCGCAGCTGGTGCCTGCCCCTGCTGGCAGGGTATAGAGGAACAGGGCTGGACACTAACCCCAGCCTGAGGTTCTAGAACAGACAAACCCCTAAGATTCTATATCCCCATGTATCACGAGGCCAACTGCTCACAGAGGGCAGCAAGCATGCCCAGGTCCTGGGTGAGACACTGGTAAGCCAGGCATAAGGCCACTGTCTTCTGGGAAGAAGCATAGATGTCATTTGTTTTAGAAACTAGTAGTCCTTTATGAACCGTTAGACCAGTGCCACAGGCTCACCCATTAAACCAACTTGTCTTCCCACTACCCCTCACCAAGAAGAGATGCCTGCCTCTGACCTTGGCCTTCCCAAAACTGTGGCCATCCACCCACAGGGAAAAAAAATCTCCTCTGGGTCAAGAGAGAACCTGTAAAACAAAAGGCGGCTAGGCGTGGGCTGATTTACAGCACACACAGAGAAGGGCCATTTTTGAAGAAAAAAAAAAAAAAAAGCCACGCAGAACAGCCTGTTTCCAAGGCTAAGAAAAGACAGCATTGTGTTTGGAACAAAGCCTGCAAAACCAGGCTGAGCAGGGTGACACCCATTTGCTGTTAGGGAAAGAGCAAACAGGGCTACCAGGGATGAGAATGGAGGAGACCAGGGAACAGCCATCTCTGCACAGACAGGGATGAGCGCTAACACTGGAGAGGAGAGCTGGCCCTGGCCTCCTGGAAAGGAAGAGTGTTTAGAGAGCAGAGACTTTTGTTGGAATGAGCCTATTTCAGGCTTGGTCTACACTTATGGTTTAGTGGGGTCTGCTTTCCCATTGCTAGGCCCATCAATCTATTTTTTTTCCCAGTTGACATTTACTTCAAAAGATGAGATGATTTTCAGTACCTCCAAAAGGCAAGCATGAAGCAGAAAACAAATGGTAAGGGGGAAAAAAACCATTTTCTTTTCAAAAGTTAATAATCCAATTGAAACTTGTGTGTGTGTATGTGTGTGTGTGTGTGTGTGTGTGTGTGTGTGTGTACGCACGCACACACACGTGTGCAGGTCAGAGGTTGAGATTGAGCGTCTTTCTCATTAGCTCCTTACCTTATCTATCTATCTATCTATCTATCTATCTATCTATCTATCTATCTATCTATCTATCTATCTATCTATCTATCTATCTATCTTCCTATCTCTTTATCTACCTATCTATCTGTTTATAGGCAGAGCCTCTCACAAAACCTGAAGCTTGTCTAGACTGGCTGACCACTGAGGACCCTCCAATCTCTGCCTCCTCAGCACTGGGGTTACAGGCCTGTGCCACCACGTCTGGCCTTTATATCAGTGCTGGGGAACAAATTCAGGCCCCATGCTTATGCAACAAGCACTACTCTATTGACTGAACTATCTCCCCAGTTCCAACTGGCTTCTCTGACAATGGTGTGTGGTGTGAACTGTCTGGAAGCCACTGGTCTACAAACTGAGGGACGAGCTCTTGTTCACTGACTCTCTATACCCTCAGAGGGAGGCTCAGACACTGCACAGAATCTTTATGGACAGGGATGCTCTGAAAGCCTGGGTTGGCCAAAGTTGCCCTTTTTAAGTGCCAACCCATTAAAGCCTTTGGAAGTCATTTGTCTTTCATTGTGAAGGTGAAAAACAAGGTCCTGAGCTTAATTATTCTCCACCAAGGCAGTTCTGTTTCATCTGTATGCAGGCCATGCAGCCAAACCACAGATTTCAGCCAATTTCTCTCAGGCGCAAGAAATAGATCGCTGACAAGTCACTCAGCAGAACGACCACCTCTCCATCGAGGGAACTGAACGCCGGCTAATAAAAATCCTGCACGTGACAAGGTCAAATGAGGTCACAGTCAGGGATGTCTGGCCTAGAGGGCCGAAGGATTATACCATGAGAATGACAGTTCAGACGGGCGAGGAAGGGCCTGGGCACATAAACATAGATGAAGTATGGCAGACAGCTGTCTCTGCCCAGAGTATGGAGTGACTCCCTCCCTAGTTCTAGAATAGTTAAGAACTCCAGGGCAGCCACAGCAAATGCGGGCTCCTTGGGCATGGGAACAGTTTATCTGATTGTCCCTCTATAACAACAAAAGGAGCCAGCTTAATGAATCGGGTAAAGTCCTCAGGGCGTGGACACTGCTGATGTCAGGCCAGAGATCTCAGGATGTGGAAATAAGTGGTTTGGAACTGCTGAGTCAGACCAACCTCTGGTTGGACAGATCCAGGTCCCACAGGCTTTAATAAGTGCCCAAGGGCAGGCGGATCCTTGCAAGAAGCTGGAAGTAAATTGGAAGAAAAATGTGGTTTTAGATTCTTGTCAGTCATTTCTCAGATAGAATCTTGCCAGGCAGGGCTGGAAGACAAATTCACCTAACAGCATCCAAATCCTGATGGCTTATTGCCTGAAGGAGCCCTGGACCCCACCCTTCACAAAGTCAGCTTGGAAGAAACCCAATATGGCACTTCAAGCATACTCCTGGCTGCCAGCACACTGGCCTGTAGACCCCACAGTGAAGAGCATCAGTACCAACCAATGGATTCCAGGCCAGTTTTAGCAACAAAAGTCTTTTGTCTGATTGATACCCCAAAAGCTAAATCTAGAAAATAGCAGAATTTCATTCAAGGGCCTCTAACTGCATCAATATTTGTGGTTAGTCAGTGGAAATGACAAGGTATGCTTTGATTGATGCAACGTTCCAAACTCAGAATTAGCTGAGGCAGTGGTAGGGTTGGTCTTAAAACAGCAGATCAGACAGCTAGTAGCTAGGGAGCTAAGCAGATGAGTAGACAGATTAGAAAATTAAAAAAAAAAAAATATGCCTTGCCTGCCTCTCCGGGTACTCATCTGTTAAAGACAAGTCTCAGGAAGGCACTTATTCTGAAATTTATGTAAAATAAATTGCCCTGGCACCAGAAATCCTTAGATTAGGTAACTAGTAGACATGAGATCTGTATAGACAGATCTGATACCAAGAGACAGCTTTCTTTTAAGTAGGATAAAATCATGCTTACAATTGAGGCCCTGGCTGGTGGCCTGGCCCTTTTGAGTCTCCATTCCCGGACAGCTGATGGCCCTCCAACCTACCTCACATAGAGATTGGAGCAGATGAATGCTGACATCTGCAAAAGCAGCTTGCTGACCATCAAGGGCAGTACTCAGCAAGCCTCCTGCCCTACACACAGGGCCCTAGGCTGCTTTCTACTGTGCTGAGGGTTTCAACCAATAGATACCAGCTGGAGTACTTGCCAGTCCCACATGGACTGAAGGAATCAGAACCAGGGATCCAGTTACATAGCCAGAGTTAGCAGTCACCCCAGATATCCTACTTCCTAGAATTCTGCGCAAAACCCTGCTCATGCTCTCTGCTCCCAGATGGTTGTTAGTAACAGAAAGGAAGGAGAGAACGTTGACCTGCACCAGCTCTGGGCTTATTTTGGCTGCTTTTGGTGCCAAAGGAGGATTTATTTGATTATCTTTCTTAATTTCTGATTGATTGATTGATTGATTGATTGATGATTGATTGAATGTGTATGGAAGTTTTGCCTGCATGCACCATGTGTGTGCCTGTTGGATCCCCTGTAACTGGGACTATGAATGGCTGTGAACCACCATGTGGGTGCTGGGAATCCATCTTGGGCCTTCTGCAAAACAGGTACTCTTAACCACTAGCTCTCCCCAGCCCCAGAGGAGGATTTAACAGTCATGGATGTGAATTCTAGAACACTGTTGCATGCTGGGAGAACTATTATATTATACCTTCCCAGAATCCTGTGAGACAGACACTGTGCTTTCCACTTTGTATTATTGAGACAAAATTCACATTTAGAACTAACTCACCAAGCTGTGTGATTAGTAGCTCTCAGTACCCTGAGTTGTGTACCTCGCATAATCATAGCCAACTTTAGAACATTTTGTACTCTCTCCCTATGACACCCCGTACTCCCAGCCTGCCACACTCATTCCCCCTGTCTCCCTAAGGCAACCAGGAGATCAGTTCTAGGTCTGTCTCCTATTCTAAGCTTCACACGTCATGAACATTTGATCCTGTGTGACTGGCCGCTTCTCCTCAGTACACTGATCTACAGCCCCTCAGCCTTTTGTGGTCAAACAGCATTCTGCTGCATGGATCTGCCATGTTTGCTCAAGGGTGTGCATGCGTGTGAGGAGGCACAAACGTGGGCATCAGATGTCGTCTGGATCGCTCTCCACTTCTTTCATTGAGGCAGAGTCTCCCACTGAACACAGAGCTCACCAACTCTGGCTAGTCTAGCTAGCCCCTTGGCCCTGGCAGTATCAGGCCTGTCTCCCCAGTGCTGGGATTCCAAGCACCCTCTACCCTGCTTGGAAATTCCACTTTACCTACCTAGTGGTCCCCTCAGCCCCACGTGGTTTCTTTTCTAATGAGTATAGGAGTGGCACCTCCGGTCTTCTGGTAACTGTTATAGGTCTGTTAAAAAGTTCCAGACTGTTCTCCAAAGAGGCCGCGCCATTTATACTCGCAATAGAAGCTCCCGATCAACACTGTTCTGCAGCTTTCTATTGTCTTTTTTAATTACAGCCACTCCATGATGACTGGGTGTGATGTGACCGGTCACTGTAGGTTTGGTTGTTGAGCGTCTTCATGGATTTATTAGCCATTTAATTTTTTTCTTTGACTAATATCACGTGTTTTCTTTCACATGCAAAAAAAAAAACCCCTCAATTTAAACATAAATATGATATAAAGGTAAAGAGGTCTGAACAGAGGGGAAAGGACAGAGCCACCGAAGGGAACAGCAAGGGTGAGGCATGAGTGTGAGCGAAGAAAACGATACCAATGTGGAAACTGTCATAATGAAACCGAGTGTTCCTGGATTCCAGTTAAAAACCGTTTTAAAAATCAAGAATGAAAATTTTCTTGGAAGAAATATACAGTGAAATCCCTGTTCGTTTCTTTAAATTGTTTTTTTTTTTTTTTTAATATTGAGGTGTAATCATTCTTTTGTGTGTGTGCTCACATGCTTATGTATGCATGTACCTGTGTGAAGGGGTGCACGTGTGTGTGTGTGTGTGTGTGTGTGTGTGTGTGTGTGTGTGTGTATACATGTAGAGACCACAGGCTGATAACAGGTGTCTTCCTCAATCACTCTCTACTTCCAGTGTTGGGGCTACAGATGCATGCCATGGTGCCTGGATTTTAGGATCCAGCTCGGGTCCCCAAGCTTAGCTCTTATTAACTGAGCCATCTCCCCAAACTCCATGACCATTCTTTAAAAATTTTTTTTTTAATTTTATGTTTATTGGTGTTTTACCTTCATGTGTGTCTGTCTGAGCATGCCAGAAACCCTGAACTGGAGTTACAGACAGTTATGAGCTACCAGGTAGGTACTGGGAATTGAACCCAGGTCCTCTGGAAGACCATCCAGTGCCCTTAACCACTGAGCCATCTCTCCAGCTCCGTAACCATTCTTTATACATTGGACAGCCATGTCTTACTAGACCTATGATTTGAGAAAGCTCTCATCTGTGAGTGAGATGTCTAATTTTCCTCTTATTTCGCTGCTAGCGGTGTATGTGTATCTAAGCAACCACTAACTAGTCCAAGGACATAAAAATCTGTATCTTGCTTCTTCTAATAATATAATTATCTTTTCCTTTTAGAAAAAAAATATTGTTGGTACTTAAGTGTAAAATGAGTCCAGGCTGGTGAATAAGACATCAGACTTATACTGGAGACCCCAGTCACCAGGACAAATGCACTTGGGTTGTCATCTCCTCCCTAGTCCCAGCGGCACCAACCAGATCTGGTTGCTTTTCCAGCCCTTGCTGACTATTTGCTTCTCACTGCGTTCTTCATTTTCACCTCCAAGGGTGTCTGTCTCATGACCTCGCTAGAGCCCAGCAGCAGCAGCAGCGTGGGCTTCGCTGCACCACTTCGTTGCCAGGGAACTAGGATCTTCACTGAGCTTGGGTGGCAGGCAGGGAAGAAGGCTGTAGAGGTCCTGCCACCCACAGCAAGCCCACACCCTGGGCTCAATAGAGTGGGGTGCTGGCGCTGCAGAGAACAGCAACCATCCATGGCAGCTAAACCCACTCCGGGTGCCCGCCCATCCCAATCCGTTCACACGGCTTCCCAGGGATTTCTGCTCCAACCTGAAGCCAAGTTGCTCTGTGCCTTTTAGGATGGCAGAGGGGAGAGAGCCTTGAGAGGCTCCACGTTGTCCAGCCAGATGAATTTTACCTGGGAAATAAGTCAGTTTCCCAGCCTAGCAACCATGTTGCCATGGATCTGGGGACAGCAAAAGAGATGGAGGCCACTTTACAAGGGTGCTTTAAAAAATAAAACAAAACAAAAAAAAACCAGTGGCTGGTAGTCACCCAGCAGTGACCTGAACATCACAGGAGGCTAGATGAGAGGCCACACAGGTGGCAAAGGGCTAGAGCACCTCCCCACCCACAGCGTCTGAAGATGACAAACTCCAGCTGTATCTCTAGGGTAGGAACAACCAGAAACAGGAAGGTCTGCTGCTTCCCTGCAGCCCAGGTCACAAGCTCCACACATCATGAGACCAGTACCACCAGGACAGTTGAGTCAGAGCAAATGCATTCATTCCCAGGAGAGGTCACTCCCCAGCACAGTGCACTTTGTGGTCAAGGTCATGTTTGTACCGTGTCTCACTTAACCTTCGCATTAACATTTCTGAGTCTGCATTTCCTCGATCTACCTACTGCTCAGCATGACCAGTGACTTGCCCAAAGTCACACTGGGAATGAGTGGCATTCTGTTTTAAACCCAGAAGCATAATAAACTCAAGCCAAGTGCTCTTCCCAGATCCCAGGAGTGGCCTCTGTGGTTAGGAAGCCAGGACAGTGTCCGCTCCCTTGACTCCTGGGCACCTCCAAATATTCAGGCTGCCCAGGACTTCCAGGGACAAAGGACTTCCTAGGAAATGAGAGTCCATGGAACAAGCTTAATCAATAAATGAACTTGCACAATCAATACTTCGGCTGGGTGTCTTCCATTGTATGCCAGGGATCCTGGGAAATCATTATCTACATTAATTCACTGGATCATATCAACCCTAAGAGGATGATGTAATTATGCCCCTCTTAAGGCTTGAAGAGGCCACATCAACCACCCTCATAAAATTTTCAAAAGCATCTGACTTTTTTTTTCTGAGAAAATACAGATTCATCCATACCTCATATCTCCCACCATCTCTTCGAAGGACCATGTGTCAGGACAACAGCTGCGACCCATGTGTTTGTGCTAAGGGCTGAGCCCGGGATCCTGAGCACTCTACCACTGAGGTACTTTAGATTCCCCAAACACCATTTCAGGAAAACAAAAACAAAACAAAACTCCATGAGCCTTGTACAGACTCAGGACCACAGAGGCCAACATCTAACATGTCCGTCATTGCCAGTCAGTATCACTTACACCTTCAATTTAATTGCTTGAAAACAAAAAATCTGGGGCTGTGGGGATACAGCTCTGTCAGTAAAGTGCTACAGGCAAGCACAAGGACCTGAGATCGACCCCCAGAGCATCCTTAAAAGTTGGGCACATTGGCACATGCTTGTAATTCCAGTGTCAGGGGGTGAAGGAAGATCTGTGAGGTCACTGGCCAGCCAGTTAAGGAGTTATGCAGCTCAAAAAGAGTCTTGGTCTCAAAAATCAAAGTGGATCATGACTAAGGAAAGATGACATCTGAGGGCATCCTCTGGCCTCTGCGTGCACACGTGCATATGTGTCCCTGCATACACACAAGTGCACACGTACATACTCACATATTAAATAAGCAACCACTTACTTTTGAAAACATGCTCGCAAAGCAATGGAGCCAAAGTGGAAACTCAAGATTTCAAAGATGAACTGGGAGTGTCTGTTCCCAGGAAGGACAGACTGGCTTTCTCTGCCAACCAAGTATAAGATAAAAAAAAAAACACCCCAAGCCAGGGGAAGAAGGCCAAGCCTATTCCAAAGAGCCACAAATTTAAAACCAATTATGCAAGGCTTGCTAAAAATGTCAGCGGACTGCCTTTACGTTTCAAGTCTCTAAAAACACTAGCAAGCTTGGGCCAATGTTTACCCAGCATGGCGCTGGCTTGACGCAACTTCATATGCTCAGGCTAGAGCAAGGATTATGTCTTGGTTCCTTTTGTGAATACTCCCTAGAGGACCACTTGTGCTGGAGAGTGAACTGTCTTCTGAGGTCACCCTGGGCCCACAGACTCCAATTCACCTCCATCCAATGGGGGAAGCTTTGGAATTTTCCACAGGGCCCTGGAGATGGTGGGAAGTCACCAGGTGAGATTTGCCAACAGCAGACTTCCTCTCTTGCTCTGAAAGTAACAAGGAAGTAGAGCCCGCACTGGAGTTGGGAAGGACATGGATGTTGGAGGTATAGATACCTGAGAGTCACTCTCCAAAAGATCTGAGAGCACCCAGAACCTGCTAAGTATATAGAGCCCCTAAATTCTACACCCAGTACATTCCAGGGGGTGGGATAGGGCTGGGAAAATCCTCCCAAGTTGTGTGGATGATCCGCCAAGTTTGAGAGTGGTTCTATTGATTCATACTCTCTCATTCACTTTCTCTCCCCTTCCCTCCCCCCCCATTTAAATTAAGAAATAGAAAAACAAGGGAAAGTAAGACTTAGAAGACAGAGCACAGAGAAAATCAACACAGTTAATAATGTTCAGCCCAATAGGCCTGGGACCCAATCCCTGTGAGGAACTAAAGGACCAGACAGACGATGTAAAATGTAAGATCAGAGCCCTGCACCTGAACCCAGAGCACACACTCACAACTCTGCTGCAAGACAGCAAAGAGGGCAGTGCAGAGTGGGACATGGTGACATGGGAAGTGCCTGTGCCTAGCCGGGTGTTGGCCCGGAGTGGCCAGAGAGGACTATTTTAAAAGAGAAATCTAATTATTGCAACCCATTCAACACACACGGGGGGGTGGGGGGCAGAGAGAGAAA
Source organism: Uromys caudimaculatus (assembly GCA_028551405.1). Lineage (NCBI taxonomy): Eukaryota > Metazoa > Chordata > Mammalia > Rodentia > Muridae > Uromys > Uromys caudimaculatus. Next base: position 89,352,033 of record CM052705.1, on the reverse strand, counting down.
GAGAGAGAGAGAGATACAGACACACAGATGCAGGTGCACATATGGATACACACACAGATACAGACACACACAGAGATACAGACACACACACACATACACACACAGATACAGACACACACAGAGATACAGACATACACACACATACACACACAGATACAGACACACACAGAGATACAGACACACACACATACACACACAGATACAGACACACACACAGATACAGACATACACACACATACACACACAGATACACACACACACACAGATACAGACATACACACACAGATACAGACATACACAGAGATACAGACATACACACACATACATACACAGATACAGACACACACAGAGATACAGACATACACACACATACATACACAGATACAGACACACACAGAGATACAGACACACACACACACATACACACAGATACAGACACACACAGAGATACAGACACACACACATACACACACAGATACAGACACACACTGTACACAGATACATACACACAGAGATACATATATACACATAGATACACACATACACACACACGCATATATACACACAGATACAGACACACATGTTGCACACATTGGGGGGTCACTATAATGTCAATGCTCAAATCTAGATGGGAGGAGGTTTATGAGTTCAAGCCTGGGCTACATAGGGAGGCCATAGTTTAGGAAAAATGTCAAAATAAAGACGGAGGAGGAAGAAGAAGAGAGGGGAAGGCAGGGGAGGGAGGAGACCACTGGCTGTTTAGATAGTTCACAGCACCAACAAGACTCAGTCGCAGGCTGATCCCCAGGTCAGTCTGATTGATGGTTTACAGTCCCTGTTCTAGATCACCCAGACCAGTCTCCTTTTGAATCCTTAAGCTTCCTTCAGACATTTTGGAGCGGTGGGGGACGGTGGAGGTCCGTCCAACTCGGGTGAGTGAATGCGTGGTGTGTGACTGAGTGTGCAAGGGAGAGGCGTCTGGCCTCCTTCCCTCCCAACTAAAAATGCATTCCAGGTCACAGCTGCCCACTGTAGCAGGGTTGACATTTCCAGGTCAGAAAGGACTAGCTGGCCAAGGGGTACCTCCATCAGAGGACACAGGATATAAAATAACAGGAGGAAAATAATCTATAGTCTTCTAGAAAGCAATGGTGCCTTGAGAAGAAGGGAGAGACAAGAAAGAAGCATTGTCTCTTCACACACACACACACACACACACACCCTCAACAGGATGGAATGTCCCTAGAGTCCTTGGCCAGTCACCAGAATGAGCACATAGCATTTCACCAGATGAGAGTAACTGACCACTACCTGGCCTTTAATACTATGAATTAATTGCCTTCATTTTTAGTGATGCTCACAACCATAAATAGCTCCAAGAGAGGAAGGAGTCCATCTCCTTTGCTGATAGTTCCAGCCTCGATGCATAACACAGTGTCTAGCATGCAGGAGATACTTAGTGGATGGACTGCAGACAAGTAATTGACCCAAACCATTTTCATATCATGTCACCTGCTAATACTGCCAACCTCAGCACAAAATGCTTCGTAATTCACAACCTGTTGGTAATCCCTTTGACCTTCTCTAACTGAAATTCTGTGTGTATTTGGATGTGGTGCAGGAGAGCACTGGTCTTTGCAAGGTGGATGCAAAAGCCAATCCTGACAGAGCTACATACACAGGGCTTGGCCCATGCTTCCTTGGGACCCTGAGACATTGTCACTGCTGAAATGACCTCTTTGAATGGATGAGTGTTTGGGGCTTGGTGTATCTGGCATCCTCAGGCCAAGAGAGGGCTCAGTAAGAAGTCTGGCAGAAACCCAGGACTCGGGAACAGCCTGTGTAAGGTTAAACCCATTGGTTCCAAAGTCGCATTGCTTATTTGTTCTCCTAGTGGGTGACCTTGGCCAGTAGACCTCACCTGTACAACTATAATAGCAGTCATGACTTCAGGGCCTGGGAACAGGCTTGGTGGGTAAAAGCACTTTGTACTAAGCCTGGGGGCCTGAGATGGAATCCCTGCAACTCTTGCAAAATCCGGACACATGGCCCGAGCATCCTACTGCTCCTGTGGGGAGATGAGAGGTGGAGACAGGAGAATCTTCCCAAGCTTCTGAGGCAGCTAGCCTGACACACACAGTGAAAAACAACACAGACCCTGTTTCAAGATGGAATGTGGAGGACTGATGCCTGAAGTTGCTCTCTAACCTCTGCACACAAGCCATGACATGATAGCACCTACATCCACACCCATGGATGCACAGAGAGCCAAGGGGCAAACCGGGAGCCTCATAGAATGACTATGCCTGCTGCCTAACTCAGGGCAAGGGAGATGGAGTTGTAATGACCGTGACTTAGCCACCAAGTCCGAGACCTAGCAAGCCCCTGCTCAGCAGCATGAGCTAAGTCATGTCACCTCCTTCCTAGACCTCAAATTCCTGTTCTGTTATGGGGAGGACATGGTCACATGACTAGCTAAGGCATGGAAGATCAAGTGTGGTAAGAACTCCGCCCAGGACCTGGCCCGGTCCATGGATGTGATCGGGTGCCTTAGCATCACTGTATAGAGCTGTATAAGCCTCAGATGCCAGTGGGAAATCCACAAAGGCTGTTTCCACACATACACCATAGGTCTCCTGCAGAGCTTCGTCAGCTGCAAGGTTCTCCACCAGCTCCAAGAAAGGGTTTCTAACCCCTCTGTGTGACCTAGGGAACATCCAAAGTTCTAGAGGCACGGCTGGCCTTTCCCCAGGAGGCACAATTCAGCAGGTCCAACTGCCTCTCTGCCCCCACAATGCTGCAGCCTGACAGTGAGAGAGGGGACATGCAAATACGCCCTAAAAAAGCTTGTCATCTTCACGGCCTGGATGGTACATGTCTGTGGGTGCCTGTGAGGACAGAGTGTCACTATCAGGTACAGGGCATATGCCACCAGTCTGGGGGCGGCTGTGAAATATAAAAATACCCAACTCCAAAAAAAGGAAGTTCCTCCAAGGCCTTTGGGGGAGACGACACGTGGAAAGTGTTGCTCCCCAGGCAGGTCACAGCTGGGCCAATGCTCACCAGAGACTGCTGGTTTCATCATGGCCTCAAAGTTCAGTTAGTGGCTCTCCTAACAGAACCATCCAGAAAGGACCACTTTCAGGCAATGGGCCTAGGAAGGTAGGGAGCAGAGGGACAAAAGACAGGGTCATCCTTTGCAGAAGTGCTATTAATAGCACAGCGTCCACTGACAGTGAACTCAGGGGAATAGTCAGTCAATTCCCATGTTAGTAGACACCTCTGATGTCTTTAATCCACGCCTCTCAAGCCCAGAGGCTCCAGCAGGGAGCGTGCAGTAGAGGGGGTAAAGACAGCTAGTTGGGGGGTAGGTGAAAATGAGAAGCAGAGTCGGCGATCTAAGGAGGGTCTACGATAAATAAGAGTGAGCCAGATGGTGGTGGCACAGGCCTTTAATCCTGCACTCGGGGTGGGAGGGTTGGGGCGGGCAGAGGCAGGAGGGTCTCTGTGAGTTCAAGGCCAGCCTGGTCTATGGAGTGAGTTTCAGGACAGCTGGGTCTATACAAAGGAACTCTCTCCCGAAACACTGAAAGCGTGAAATGACTCTATTCGCTTGGCCTTTGTGATGCCTGGCCGAAGCAGTGTGTGACCAGATTTTCCAAATTTTTTTTGTTGAAAATTTTAAGTGAAATATCGGTTTGGGTTGCTCTTAAAACACCAAGCAGGCCAAACCAAACACATCTGAAAACCAAATCCAGCGTGCAAGGAGAGAGCTTGCTAACAGGGCAACCCCCAGAAGCCTTTCTCTGCAGCTTGCATGGTACTCACACCATGCAAGGGTGACCATGAAAGGGACCAGGGAGAACAAAGATCAGTAAATGCACACAGTGTGCAGCCTGACACCTTCTCCACCCTGAAGCCCCCATCTCCATAGCTTCCAGCCTTCCAAGCTATGAGTTTCCATTGAGGCTCGCTCATCTTTGCACATGAACACTTTCTCCAGGCAGGAACACACACACACACACACACACACACACACACACACACACACACACGGTCACTTTTTACTCCCAGCCCCAGCCCACTCTGGCTTCCTCTACCTCCTACCCCTGGCTCCTTCCAGGTGGTAGCTCTTTGGAAGAAATAGCTCTTCAGGAGCCTAGCCAGGAGAGGCCTCCGGACAAATCACCAGCTCTGGGTAAATGGCTGAAGCATGCACTACACTGGTACCCGTGCTAGGCACTGCTGCCTTTCACTAGTCACTGGGGAACAGCTGCCCTGACACAGGGCGGTCCTGAGGGCAGCAGGTGCAGAAGATCTCAAGATGGGGTGCTCCTAAGTCAGTCCTCTGCAAGCCCATCTCCCGCAGATGGTGCTGGGGATTGAAACCACAGCCATCTTTGCATGGTAAAGAGGAAGGCCACACCATCCTTTTCCTAAGTTCCCTTGTTCAGCTCCAGATTCGGGACAAAAAGGGCAGAAGATGTGATGTGACCAGTGACAATGACTTTTATAAAGAACTCAATCCCCTCCTACACTTTTCAAAACATGTGCACATCTCCATGACCTCTGTTGGTCCTCCCGGCACCCCAGAGAAACTGCTGAGATAGTATTCACTGTTCAGAATTATCACTCTCCTCTCACCTCCTAGACCCACACAGGCAGGGTAATCCTCCTTCCTGCCCTAGCCCAGTGCAGCTCAAACTTGAATGCATGCATGAATCCCCCAGAGCTTGGTAAAAATACAGGTTCTGACAGAGCATGGCTGGGGTGAAGCCTGAGCCCCTGTCTCTCCTGCTCATTCTCAGACCACACTTTAAGAGCAAGACCAGGGGTCCAAGGTGTGCTTAGAACCAAACCTGGAAACACGAAACACGGGCTTTGTCTGGAGAACAAAGGTCTCACCTCACTCTTCACAGGTTGGGGCCTCTTGCCCAGTTTCACCTCCAGGAAGTGCAAGGGCGCAATCATCGCCCCAATGTTGCGGATGTCAGCGTATTTCAGCTCCTCTGTGGTCAGAGCAGAGCTGGGAAGTCCAGTGAGAGGGCCGAGCCCTGGCAGAGAGCCTGCGGTCACTGAAGGGTCTGGGATCTGCCCAGGCATCATAGCAGGAGGAGTGGCAGGCCGGCCTGAAGGGGCTGGAGAAAGCAGGATGGGAAGGTTAGCGTGAGGAGAAAAGGCTCTGTGAGCTGCCAGGGCCCATCCTTTCTCTCACCAGGGTTCCCCCAATCCTTTCTCCTCCTGCTCTTCCTGTCTGTAAGCTCCAAGTCCCTGTGATGCTAAGAAACGCAGCCAATTAACTCACACTAAGGCCATCCATCTCTGGTGTGCAGGAGAGTTGGCCCTTCCTAAAGGCATCCTTAACCCAACTGTGGGTAACATTTATCCGGCCCTGGCTTGGCCCCAGACGGCTTGTAGTCTTCCCACCCACCTCACCAGACCTGGCCAGAATCCCTTGTAAGACAGAAAAATAACTCCTTGGGGTGCTGCACCGTTAAAGCTGCTGAGCTGCATTTAAACAGCAGTGGCAGCCTCGGAAGAGACAGAGCGTAGCCCTGGAATCTGAAACACCTTCACACCTGTTCAAGAGGCAGCTATTTTTGGTCTGGCAGGGCGCCTCCCCTCAAATCACACATCCCACTCTGCACACTTGTTAAGACAGCATGAATACAAGATGAACCTAAGCAAAGTTAAAGGTGACTATGTATGTGTCTGAAGCCCAAGGAAGAGTCTAGGGTAAAGAAGATGGAATTAATTTTCATGTACTTTCTCCAGGCACCACCAGAAAATTCCTTCAAGAATTCTCTAGTCCCAGAGCCCCATACAAGGCAAGATAGAAGCAAACTTGAAATGGGAATGCATGGCCAGGAAATTCTTATTTCTTCCTTCCCTTTACTGAGGGAATCTCATGGGTAAGACACTCATTTCCAGGCACAGACAGAAAGGAAGAAGTCTGTCTGTCAATACATGCAGATATATCTAGTCCTCCAGCCCATCCATCCATTTATAATCCTTCCATCCATCCAATTACTGACCAGCTATCAGGAGCCAGCAGGCACTACAACATAGATGTCACAGGTTCAAAGCCTCAAAGCAGCCATGTACAGAACATTCTAAAACAAAACCGTTCATACATTCCAGTGCTGTAAGGGAAATAAGCTCTCCTTTTCCCCACCAGTTTTCCCAAGTCCATAAAATCCAATCTTTGCAATCTTAGAAATCAAGGTTGGTTGGGCAACCGATGTACATGTGTTCTAACCACACCCATCTGTCTTTTTGTAGAGGATGCACAGGTGAGGGGACGCAGGGGAGATGGACATCTGCTGGGCCAGGCTTCTCGGCTGTCAAAGTTCAAGTACTCATAAGGACATAATGTTTGGGGCTATCTGTCCTCATCTGTAAGTGACCCTGGAGAGTGACCCGCCCTGTCCTTATTCAATTTCTCAGATCTAGGATGAAGACGAAGGTACATCTGGAAGCCTAATATCCATGAATACAAAGCACACTCTCCATTTCACTTCTGAGGAGAGAATCTTCTTCTCTGAGTTTTGGGCTTACTTATTTTTAGTTTTCATTTTACCTGATGTGTAAAAGTGTCTTGCCTGCATGTGTGTCTGTGTACTGTGTGAGCACAGTGACCTTGAAGGCCAGAAGAAAGTGTCAGATTCTTTGGGACTGGGGTTATAGACAGTTGTGAGCTATCATGGAGATGCTAAGATTCAAACCCAGGTCCTCTGGAAGAGAAGCCAGTGCTCTTAATTGCTGAGCCTCTCAAGTCCCCTGGGCTTGTTTCTTAAAAATACACAAGAGATTGGCATCTTCAGGCTACAGACTCCAATGAGTGTCACTTTATCTAAGTCAGTGGTTCTCAAGCTTCCTAGTGCTGCGACCCTTCAACACAGTTCATCATGTTGTGGTGACCCCCCAACCATAAAATCATCTTTGTTGCTACTTCATAACTGGAGTTTTGCTACTGTTATGAATTGTAATGTAAATACTGATATACAACCCTTGTGTAAGGCAGTCGAGACCCACAGGTTGAGAACCACTGATAAAGACACACATGGATAGTGGGCTGGTCATTCCCTCAGTACTCACAAGGCCTCTGTCCATCAAATCATCTACACAGAGTCCCTTCCTTGTATCCAGGTTGGTATTTGTACCCAGGTTCTTTCAACTGAGCTCCACCTAATACACCCTCAACATTTAGTCCCTCAGCTCCCTGGGTATAACACACCCTCTTACTACCCCCTGAGAACCCAGTGTACCCTGGGCCACCTCAGAAAAGGATCTGAGATGATTCCCATTGAGCAACAGTCTCAGAGATGAAGAAGGCCCTGAACTGGTCTAAACTACATTCTGATTTTAAACAATGAGACTGAAGCTCAGAGACTAAATGATTTGCCCAAGGTCACACAGCCAAATGAAGGCAGAACCAAGACTAGACTCTGCTCCCTAATTTCATTTCCCCTCAGGAGGTTCAGGAGGCATTAGTGCCTTCAGTAGAAGACGGTGTCTCCCAGTGACAACCTTTCATGTAGGAACCATGGTATAGGACACTCTGTTTCCTATGGAGACCCAATTCTAAGACGTTCCTCATAATAGCACCAAAGCAGCATGAGTAGGAAGAGGCCATGTAAAACAGTCCTGAGGCCTCTCCCACATGTGACATCCTAGCCCCAAGATGGGATCCAGTGACAGAGAGGGGTCTGTGGTATAGAGGCTCAGAAGGTAGAGTTGGAAGAGGCATCCAGGGCACCTTTAAGCAAGCTGCCATCTCCCTAAAAGAACAGGGAAGGGGCAGGTACCATGTCTTCCTCCTTTATGGCAAAGCTAGACCAGTTCCCAGCTATTCTCCCATCTGGAAACAGGTCATGTCATGACTGATTGTTACTGCCTACTATCATTTCTGGGCAGCCAAGGAACAATAAAGAAAGTCTTGTTGAATGAGTGAATGTGTAATAGATGAACAACAGCAATTCATGGCAGCGGGCTTTAGTATACAGGGGATGGAATCTTCCGGGTTCTCTGTCAAGCCATATTTTCCCCTCCAGGTCATTCGGTCCCATAGAAGAGCCCAAGAGAGAGAAAGCCCCAATGGCTTTGATGCTTTCTTGCCCCAGCCATCCCTTCAAGACGGAAGCCAGACCTCATTCTGTTCCCAGAACAGCAGGCTCTGTTTGCAGCTTCTGTTTATGTTCATACAGATGATATACATGAGATACTAACAAAAGCTCCCAACGAATAATGACTTCTCTGCTACCGAAGAACCCCCCTGGGATGAGCTGCCCCCCATATTCTCAACATTCCCCTATGAATCCACCCCAAAGACAAATGTTGGCCAGGGGACCCAGGCACCAGGCTTTCTTTGTAGAAGCAAAAATCAGTCTCTCCTCCCCCTCCTTGGAAGCCCCTAACTGCTCAGAGGCAAACCACAAAGTCCTTAATACACGCCTTTCCTGGGAGACAGCCGCAGCACTGACATTCACCAGGGAGAAGTCATCCCAGCTGTCTGGGGAGGCAAGGGGGAGGGAGGAGGGCAGAGGCACTGCAGCAAAATGGAAACCCATTAACTGCAAAGCCACCGGTTGGCCATCTGAGGCCCAAAGGAAGCTTTGGTGTTTGAGAATACAAGATAATTCCACGTGATTTAGGAAATCTGTAAGAGCAGAAGGCGCTGGAGATGGAGCTCTTTACAGTGAAGAGGAACTTCCCACTTCAAGGAAGACACAGGAAAGATGACATGAGGCCAAGTCATCCACGGTGCTTGTTCCAGATGGAAGCAATTAGAGGGAGAGAGGTGCACACTGGGTGCTAAGGAAGAAAGGCCTACCTGTGTTTTCCTTCCCTTCAGGCCTAGGAGATCTGCAATGCAGACACACACCCTCCATGTCTCCATGACTAGCTAGGATCATGAGTATAGACCAAGCTCCCAATACTGGCAAAATAGCCCATTTGGGTGTTTTGCCTCAAAATACAGGATAGAGCCTAAAGTGACTTTGGTGATTTGGGAAATTGGCGATAAATTGGAAGTGGGCCAAGGAAAGAACCCAAGCCAGGCATGTATCACGGCATCACCCACTACTCTGTATGCAAAACCAAAATAATTTTTAAAAGAACGGAAAAAAGCAAAAAGAAAACCTGGGAAATCCCAAAGCCCAGTATAAAGACTTTTAGAAAAGGTTCAAAAAGTCACAAGGACCCTCCTCGGTTGCTGTGGAGCTAGGTTAATAGGAGAGCTGACACAGCCCCCTGAAAGCCAGCTTGAAGAAAATGGGCCAGATGGGCTCAAGGGGAAAGCAGTGGAGGAAGTATCTAGTATTTATATGTCTGCGCTGACTTCCTCCGGGACTTGGAAGAACACAGTTGGGTGCTGCATTGGATGTGCAGAATAAAAAGCCACAAAGCTTTTCCAGGCCAAAAATACCCAGTGGCAGATACTAACACAAAGAGTGCTTCCACTTAGAGAATAAAGGTGGTAGCGATTTACTCAGGTCCCCGCCCATTTCTCATTTACCATATGGAAAGCAACACAAAACCCCATGTCTGTCTGTATGCCTGTAAGTCGTGGTCTTACTTTGACAAGCTACATTCATAAAGGTCTCTCCTTAAATAATCAGCATCTTCATCCAGAATAACAAAAATACTTAAAAAGACGACAGGAGAGGAGCAGAGGACCTAACGTCTAGAACATCAGAAAAAAATGTGAACTCCCTGGTCCCTGAAGACAGAGCTCTCCAGATAAGCAGGCAACCTGGACTGGCATAGAGGACGGTTTGCAAATAGTACGCAAGATGACCTCAGGTCTGAGACTCTAGGCTGAGAGAAGAGAACAGAGCAGGCAACGAGGGAAGTTGCCTGTAATCCCAGGAGCAAGAGTGGAGCCCAAGTCACCAGCAGGGAGCAACGATCCAGAATCAGGAAGACTTGGGAGCTGGATTCTGGAAGATTCCCAGGAGGGAGGAAATGGAAGGGGAACAGAAGGTGCAAAGTCCGTGACCACAGAGCGCAGGACCAAAAGTTAGGAATCTCAGAGGGAGTGAGACATGGTGGGTTAGAGAATCTGGTCAAAGTCACATAGCTAGCAAGTAACACCAGCTGTTCCTTGGAGCTACAAAATCAGGAGGTGATTTATTTCCTGCGATCTGAACGGCACTGCCAAACAGCTTTCTGAAACCAAAGTGATCCAGAGGGCAAGGAGCAAAGGGCGGAGAAGGCGCCTGGATGACAGTAACCCAAACCACAAATGCTGCTCTTGCAAAGGCTGCCCTGAACTCTACAGGCAGGTGAGAGGCAATCAATGGAGCAGGATGGCTGAGTGTGAAACTTTGCTCTCTGTGTGACCCAAAACAGTTCTATGACCTCTCTATGTATCACTTTCGCCACTATAAAGTGGTAGTGACATCATTTGCCTTGTAAGGCAGTAGAGAAAATCAAAGTACTTAGCTCTCACAAAGCACGTGAAACAACCTTTCACCTGATAAGCAGGAAATCAGGGTAGCGGTCTTCCTTCCTGTGGAGGTGCCAGGACCAGATGACCCCTTAAGACAACCTCTAGATCATTTCTATCTAGCAATGGTCTCTCTTTCCATAGTCACAAACAGTCTCCTCTTAGGACTCCCTGTTCTCCCTCTTCCCAGTGCTAAGTCCCAAGAAGGCAGGACCATAGCATATGCTGACAGTAAACTACAGGATAGAAGGGAAAGGTGCTGAGTCATGGCTGGCTACCACAGGACAGAAAGGAAGCCTGGCACCTGCAGCTTCCTCAGTTTCTCCTAAAGTGTCCTGAAATTTGCAGGCCAAAGTACAGCGGCACACGCTATTGGCCACAGGCACCACTGACTGGCTAGGACTCTGGCCCTGATCCAAAAACAGAGTGCCAGTATCTTTTACCTCTTTGGCTGGTCATTAGGAATTACTCCCTGGGTAGTCGTGAGAAGATGGAGAGAGGCAGCTGGGATCAGGAGAAGCCACAGCAAGCTGGCAGGAATGGTCTCTCTGCAGAGCTGTCCCAGCCATGGAGGAAACTGCAACTATTCCCCAATAGACTCCAGCTCTTCCCTGGAGACCAGAAAGATGTCTTCCACAGGGCTCTGCCTGAAAATACAGCTCTATCCTCTGCCCAGAGAGGCTTAAAAAATGACACCAAATCATTTCTGCCAGAACCCAGGGAGTTCAATTGGGAACTAAGAAGGACCTACTGCTATCTCTCTCCTCTCCTGCCTTCCCTCAGCTCTGTCCCTCAGGGGGACAATGCAGGTTATAGACACCATGGTGTATGATGGCTTTGGTCCATGAAAAAAGAGGCACTGGCCAGCCAAGTTTTGGAAGTGAAGCCCTACTACTAAACCCCATGGGCTGTATCCAGCAATCAGATTTAATGGTGGGCTCTGGCCAGGTCTCCCACTACCCGTGAGTGCAAAGAAAGACGAGAAATACCAAGCCTAGGTCACTAAGACATTTGTCTCTGCTGAGTCTCAGCAAACCACACACACACACACACACACACACACACACACACACACACACACACACAGAGGCACACACGAACACACACACAGGCACACTGAGCTTGGCAGCCCCTGAGCTCAGAGAGCTGGTAACACAAGCCATGGAGCTGACTGCCAAGACAAGCAACAGAATGAGCCAGGCCCAGTTTCATTGGCCACCATACGTTGCATATGGCCCGGGACGCAGCCAAAAGAGTGTTCTCACCCTCCTCAAAGGCATAGGAGACCCTCTGTTTTCAAACACACCTCCACAGAGCCTTAATTAAAGGAAAATGGAAAAATAGCATGCCTGTTGCTCTCCCCCTGCCTGTAGGGGTAGTCACACACAAACCCCTGCACGGCTATTCCTCTTCTCTTCCTCCCCTTTTGGGTCTCAAACATAATTCATTCCCATGGAAAGAAAGTCCGCATTCTGCTGAAGAAAAGAATAAGAGTTGTCCCCAGCCCTGGAGGGTTAGAGGGGTCAGGGAGAGTTAGAGCTGAATGAATACAAGGCAGGCCAGCCTAGAGTCTGTGCTGGCTTCCTCCTTTCCAGAGTGGATAGAGAGAGAGGAAGTTAAGGAAATGGGGAGAGGGAGATGGGGAGAAAGGCTATAAATTGCAGTTGTAACAAACTGAGGCCCTGGAGGCCCAGTTCTGCAGGTTGGGAGACAGAACATGCTGCCAACAGGTGGGAGAGATAAACAGATCAGGGAGACAGGGCAGTTCCCTGCCCTGTCGCTGCAAAAGTTGTCAGTGGGTGAGTAAGGGAGACATGTCCCAAAGCTTTTCCTAAGTGACAGAGTCACGGTGATAGACTATCTCCTTGGAGGTGACTGTAACCAATTTATTGACAAAAGATTCGGAGGCCTTCTCCCCCAGTTCTTCCTGCAACCTTTCAAACCACACAGCACCCAGCTCTTCAGGAAGATTCTAGAGCTCCTCTGAACTGAAGCCAACGTGGAAGGGAAACAGAGGAGTCTTTGAGAAATCCATCCTCCCTACTGCTTTAAGCAAAGTGAAACATCTAGCACCCAGAGGCACAAGAATGGTTGTTTCTATTCCCGGGACCTCACTCAGGTTTCTGCAAAATCAAGAGCCTGGCTCGCACCTGATCCCATTAAACTCTCCCCTAGAAACCTGCACAGGAAGATAAGCCTGCCATCCAAGCTGAAGCCAGATTTGCTGAAAAGCAGTGAAAGCAAGAGGGGGTGATTTTTAAACCTTGGGGGAAGGGAGGTTTGGGGACTGACAGGAGGGATGAGGAAGAAGATAGTTGCTAACAGTCTCCGGGACAGACAGGTACCCAGCTGGGGTGCAGAGCCTGCTTCTCATGCTACCTGAATTAAGATCCTGGGTAGAGTGGCCCAAGATTTAACAATACACAGACCTATGCCACAGCCCCCTAGAAGGTGCCACTCCAACACACAAGGGCTGGACAATCTTCTAGCTAGAGCTGACTCAAACAGTCGATTGATTCCCTCCTTGCACCCGCCTCTCCACCTCTATCCCCAAATGGCCCATCCATTTCTGCAAATGGGCCAAGGCTTCCCAGGCTTGTCGGCTCCCCCAGATACCCAGGCAAAGCCTGTCTCTGCCGCTCCAGGATCCCGGAGTCCAGATGTAAGGCCTAGCCTTCTTGGATAAGAGGGGCAAAAAAGTGCCTTCTAAACTGGGCAGGTTACCTAAAGAAGCCTGCTTACCTTCTTATGTAACCTGATGTGCCAGACGGAATCCCAAGGGGACTCGGGACTACCCGTGGTTCCCTCCTAACCCAGCCAGAGCCTGCAGCAATGCTCTTAAGCGAAGGAAGCCCTGTTGGTTAGATGCCTTTCCCAATACCCTCCTGCAGGTCTTGCGGAGCTACGGAAGAGGCTGGGGCGGGACCTGTCAGCAGGTCTGGGGCGTGCATGACCCCTCGAGTCCCCCCGCAGTCCTCTACACAGTTTTCTCCCGCTCACCCCGCCCTCTCCGCCGTCTGTGCACCTCCCAGCACGCGCACTGGGGGAGGAAAGCAAGGAGGGAGCGCCCCGCTGTCCCGACCACAGACAGACAGGACTGCCCGGCCCAGCCGGGGAACCACGGGTGGGCAGCGGCTGCAGCGCTCCGATAGAGTGCTCCGGCCCTGGGGTGGCGGGAGCCCCAGCGGTAGCTACTATGGGGGTGGCCGCCCCAGGTGCCCGCAGCCCCGCCTCCCCCCCTCCGTGCACCCACCGTGCAGAAGCCGCTGGCGGAGGCGGCGGCCCCGGGCCCAGAACCCTGCTGCAGGCGCCGTGCCCACTCCGCGCTGCTGCCGCCCGCTGCCCAGGCCCGGCCCGGCCCGGGAGCCGCCGCGGCGCCAGCCCCGCCGCCGCCGCTGCAGCGTCCGCTGCCGCCAGCGCCCCCCGTCGCGGCTGCCGAGCGTCCCTCCCGCAGGCTGTGGCGGGCGGCGGGACGGGTTGCATCAGCCCCGGCTATATAGCGGGCCCTGAGTGGCGGGGAGGGGTCGGGAATGCGGAACCGGCCGAGCTGCCAGCTCCACACGTCAGAGGGGGACGGAGAGGAAGAGAAGGAGGGGACGGGGAGGAGGGGGTGTGGATCGCGCGCTTCACACCCACTGACCTTCACCTCCCCCGCCGCCGGCGCCCTCCTCCCGCCGTTGCTCGGGCTTCTCCGCCTGCGGGGCCGACCCGGGCCCCGCCGCGCTCGTCCCGGCAGCATCGCGGTCCGGCGGCGCGCCCCGCCCGCGGCTCCCGAGAGCGCGAGGCAGCAGGACGCGACGAGCGGTTATGTAAGCGCATCCCCTGTTCGGCCTCGCGGCCGCCACCCCCAAAATACTGTACAGCCGGGGAGGCAGCGACGCGAAGGCGGCGGCCGGATGAGCAGAGAACCCTTTCCAGCTCAGCCCACGCCGAACCATCCTCCTCCGTCCAGTGCGCTCTCCCCCAAATCCAGAGCGAGGGTGGCGTTCCGCGCAGTGGTGTCTTCGGACGCTGCAGGATCTCGCAAGCCCGTTTTGTTTTTCCGTGGAGGAGCATGGGTTGGGGATTAAAGCGTTTGGAAGCCTCAGTCCCTACCCACTGTCCACCAAAGCGTCCTGACGTCCTGAGGCCATGCGGTGAGTGGACTGAGATCCAGAAGTGGAACTGCACCCCGAGGCCACCGTTGTTGTCAGTGGCTGGCCCAGTTTGACCCAGGGCTCTTTGCCCAACTCCAGCAGGCTTTTGCCTCCCTTTGACAGGACCCAGCAGTGAGCTGATCTGACTTCTGCCAGACCTCCAAAGGCCTTCTTCCTCAAGGACTCCAGAGACAGCTTCGGTGCCCTCCTCCCACCCTCCTATAGAGGTAGATGGTAAAGAACACTCCAGAGAAAATAAGACAGTCCTTCGAAGGCGGGTACACAGAACCCTCAGGCAGAAATGCATGTGGCATCTGAGAACTATTTGCACACGCACATACACACACAGGTCTCCAGATCCTCGGGTGACCACCCCCCCTTTCCCCTTAAGCCAGTGGCAATGTTGATACTCAGTGACCTTCGGCCTCCTTCTCAGAGAGGCAGCAGGTCATCACCCATAGAAGAAAGGAAGTGAAAGAAAAAGTTCATGTCTTCATAGAGTACAAATGCTGAGATCGAAAGACCAACAGGGAGGGAAGGAAGTACATGGGCCAAGCCGGACAAGCAGGTCTCCACGTGTGTGCCTGCCTGCAGGGTGGAATCAAGCTCCTTTTTACCCTTAAGTCTCCCTGTAGGGGAGAACAGGTTGAATGGAAAGAGACAGACCAACCTAATGACATCACTGTCCATCTTCCAGGTCACCATCAGCAGCTTCCCTCACAGTACTGATGAAAGAAAAAAAGAAAGACTCCAAAGGAACACACACCGCAAACTCAGTGGTATTGTGATAGTCCTGTAGAAGAACACCATTCTCCATCCCAGAAAAGCCAGCAACACCTTTACAAGGACACAAAGTCCAAAGCTGGAGACTGGAAACTGACTTACATGATGTTTCTCCCCTAAAATGAGGGTCTGGACATTTATGCGAAAGAAAACACTGAACAGGGGAAGCATTACTTTATGTGTCCTCTGTTGGGACTCTGAAAAAGCTAAACTCATCTTAAAGCTGGTCTTCTCCAGGGCCTACTTTAGATCATGACTAGGTGACAGTAGTCCTGCTGGGCCTTTACTTCCTCCACAAATTAAATATGCTACAGGAGAGGCACTGGGTGGGGGGCCCTAAGGGGTCTTTATTTCCTTTCATCTCCCCATAATATCTATTAGGCTCCTCCATTTTGATATAGTTGTTCCCCAGTTTTATATAGGATGCTACACAAATACATACAGCTCAAGACCTCCCTCCCTCCCTCCTGTTTCCTACCAGACCTCTCTGTGTAGTCATTACTTCTGAGCCAGGCTGGAGGGAAGGCCACAGCTGGCTCCTTTACAGTCACCTGATACAACTGAGCTACCTTAGGCTTTTAGGAAAACTATGATCTAGCCCAAGGCAGTCTGAATTAGTTGTCTTGTCTCTTGCAACTAAAAAAAAAAAAAAAAGTTCCCATTAAGACACACATCCATGGCTGGTGGGCTGATTCAGAGATAATCGCAAACCCCAGATAAAGTGGATGAAACCAGGAGTTTTCTGGATTGACCAGGAAGAGAGGCTACCAGAAACTAACCTGAAACTGGCAGATGCCACCTTAGCAAAGATGTTTACTAGTAATAATATTCATGCAAATAACAATAGAGAGAAACTGAGACGCTAATGGAATACTGGTGACACAGTTCCTGCATCCAGCCAGGCTGACTTATCCTCCCAACCTCTAGAGATTTCATTTAAAGGAGTCTGTAAACTGTGGCTCATCTGCAGTAACTTGGGTTTAGATTTTCTACTATTTGCTAATAAAGTCCGCATCAATGGAGTGGTGCTGGGGCGTGGATAAAGCCTAGTTAGTAGAGTGTTTCCTAGCACACACAGCCCCCAGCACCAGCACACACTTAGCATGATGAAGTACGCCTATAAGGTCAGTGTTTGGATGGGAGGGGCAGGAAAATCTGGAGCCCAAGGTCATTCTCCATCATTGCCTTAGTTTGGGTTGTATCTGCTTTAAGGAGACACCATGGGGAAGGCAACTCTTATAAAGGCAAACATTGAATTGGGGCTGGCTTATAGTTTCAGAGGTTCAGTGCATTATCATCATGGCAGCGTACACGCAGATATGATATTGGAGGAGCTGAGAGCTCTACATCTTGATCCGAAGGCAGCCAGGAGGAGACTGGATTCCACACTGGGCAGAGCTTGAGCATAGGAGACATCAGAGCCCACCCCCACAGTGCCAAACTTCCTCCAAGGCCACACCCACACCAACAAGGCCACACCCTCCTAATAGTGCCAGTTCCCATGGCATTGAAATGCAGGAGTTTCTGGGGACCAAACCTATTCAAATTACCACAGCCTTGTAGTGAGTTTCAGGCCAGCCTGGTATACATGAGACTCTAACTAAGTAGATAAATGTACATCAGCTGTTGTTATCTCTTATTTGGATTATCCTGTTTAAAAGTTAATGCCCATTAATGAGTCCCAAGCTCTTGGCAGAAGGAAAGGTGAATTGATGAAGTAAAACAATTCCCCAGAACTGTCCCTCCAACATTAAAAGAGGAAGCAATAGTTCTGACTAATCAACCAGATGGCTCATCTTTACGCTTAGTATTTACTGAAAATCTGTTATATGCCTGTAACCTGTGACATGCACAAAGACGTGGTTCCTCACCTGTTCCCACCTCCTATCTAGTTAGGAAGAATAAGTTAAAAGCAAGAAACGAGCAGCAAGGTCAAGTGTAGCTGAGAGGAGATTCCATGGCAGGAACCATAGGCACTGTAGGAGCCAGGCAGGATTCCTGCTTCAGTCTCCATTCAAACTGTGTCCACCGAAATCATAAACTGCTGATGCTTCTTCACACAGGATGGAGTTATGCTGTGGCAAACCCACCATGAGCTGAAGATTCCATAAGTCAAAGATGCACTTAATTCATCCGGTTTACAAAACACCAGGGCTTAGCCCAGCCTACCTTCAGTTTCCTCAAAATACATATTTTGGTCTACATCTGGACAAAGAGCTCTAACACAAAACATATCCCATGTGTTCATACTTCATGCAATTTACCAACTGCCGGACTGAAGGAGAGAAACAAAATGGTTTTATGAAGGAGTGTTAACACCACCACAAAGCTGAAAGATGGTATATCAAATCACCCTAAGTCAGGGGTTGTGTGCAGCCATACCTGGACTTCTGCATCAGCCTTTGTATTACTGATTTTCATTGCTGTGATCAATATCTGCCAGGAAGGAAAGGGTTATTATGCCTCATGTCTCAGGGGAAAACGTTCATCTTGGTAAGCGAGGCATGGTGGCTGCAGAGTCTGGGCACATCTGGGCACTTTAGGAAGCAGTGAGAGGAGCCATGTTGTGCCTCGCTTGCTTTCTCCTGTTTTCAGTTTTATTTGGTCCAGAATCCTGAGCATGGGATGGAGCCTCAGCACCCACATCCCTGTAGGCACTGTTTTCTCAGTTAAAGCTCCTTGGAAACCCTCTTCTTTCTGCTTCTCCCTTTCTTCCTCTGCCTCCTTTTTCTCATTCTCTTCTCTATGTACCAAATATTTCACTCAAACTCTGTATTTCTACCTTCTCTTTAAAAAGCAAAGCCAAACCTGGCTGGTGACACGCACCTTTAATCCCAACTCTCAGAGACAAAGGCAGGTGGATCTCTGTGAGTTCAAGGCCAGCCTGGTCCACAGAGCAAGTTTCAGGACAGCCAGGTCTACACAGAGAAATCCTGTTTTGAAAAACCAAAAAAATAAAAATTAAAAAAAAAAAAAGCAAGCCAAGGCTGGAGAGATGGCTCAGCCATGAAAGACTAAAGCTCACAACCAAAACCTCAAAGTCAGGCAACTTTGGGTACGTATCCAGGAGTGAAAGCAGACATCCACCAATCCACCAATTTAACACAAAAAAGGTTACTCCTCACTGCTGTAGAACAAAACTTTTCCTGAGGAGATGCAACATACAATCTACTCACTCCAGATCGAGAAGCCATGACATACCAAAATAGAGTCCAACTTGGTGAACCATGAGTTTTATTGAGGTTACTCACAGGAGCAGAGATGACTCAAAGACAGCTGCATCACCACAGCCCACCCCAGCATGGGTGACAGCTGGGAACCTGGAGCACACTACAGCCTGCAGGCAGCTCAGCGGGTTGCAGAGAATCCTCTTCAGGTACTTCAGTTGGTTTAAACCTCTTCCAGGAGGCTCGCTGATTTCTGCTTCTCCAAGGCAGCTTTGGTGGTCTCGGTCTTTTTTGCTGCTTTGTTCTGCTCTTCTCAGAGGGCTTGTATTTCTTACCTCTGGCAGAGAGGGGCCTGGCGAATCTGGTCCCTTTCAGGGACTCCCTGAAGCTCCTATGAGTTGTTTACCTTTCTGCTTAAGGAGTTTCCCGGCAGGAGGTAATGTTTCCATCTGGGAGGAACCTGTTACACAACCCTCACACAAGACAACTCTGGATCTGAGAGATTGCCCAGGGCAGCTATCCCACAAATGAAGGCATGGTATTGTACCTTCCTGTCAGCAAGGCCACCATAACAAAGAGAGGAGAGAGGACGTGGTGGCAGCAGCTCAGTCATCTCCTCTTGGAGACCATCACTTTAGTTTCATTTCTTTGGCCAAAGTAAGGTGGTTCTTGATTTCCAAGTCCACGGAGAAGAGAAGCAGGAATTAGTGACCAAGTAATATCTACCACAGCATGCACTCTCTTGCGGCAAGGATGGGTTGAAACCGCTAGGAAACCACCATCCCTTGGCATGAGATGCAAATACCCTAGTTTGACACAGTCCCGTCTGCTTTAGTCATTTACATGACCTGCTAGATTTTCAAGATGTTTGGTTTTGAAAATCTCAATATAGATAAAGCTAATCTCAGTATCCATCTATTGTATAGCCCTACCGTTATGGGATTATATTCATCCCACCCCCACCCCACCCCAAGCTCACATTTTGAAATCTTGATCCCTAGCTGGTAGTGTTACTATGAGGCTAGCTGAAGGAAGTGACTGGGGATGAGTCCTTGGGAGTGTTATCCCTGCCTACTTCCGGTCTCCAGAGCTGCACTGTGAACAGCCTCTCTCACACACGGTTGCTGCTGCACCTTCCCCACCACAGTACACTGAAACTCTGAAACCGTGGGCCAAAATAAATCTCTCCTCCTTCACATTTTTTCTTTGAAGGACTGTGATCATAGCCACCTCAGAATAACAAATTCAGGTTGTGACCTGAGTAGTCCAGTCGCTGTAGTTCATGTCCCAAACTATAGAGATTGGTTCAGGGATAGGTCCATGACTCAAACAGCCAGTCTTCCCTGAGACTTGAGAAATGAGTACTAAGAAAGAGTGGGTTCTTTAAACTCTCGTTGTAGGCATACAGATTGCAGCTGTTGGTGGCCATGTTCCTATCACGTGACAAGAGTCTGACCCAGAAAGAAACCAGTGTATAAAGGAAAAGAAAGTTCAGACCTATAAGAAGAGAACTAGCCACAAGTTCACCGTTTGAGTCACTGAGTCTAATATGTCACGTGCACAGGCTGGATCAGCCTTTAGACACTATAGTGATGAAATCAACCTTCTCTTCCTGTCTTGATAAGCATAGCTTGGGTCAGGGTTTTTGGCACTCATCACTAAGGAATGCTGAAGGATATAGGCAGAAGATATCCGAAGTCAAGCTTTGGAAGGAATGCTGAATTGGCTCCTTGGAAGTCTGTTTCTATTCTTGCTCATCCATCAAATGCCACTCAACCCCTGATTTGAAACTAAATGCAGAACCGTTGGAACTGCTTTCTCATGGTTCACAGTTGAGTTAGTCATTTAAATAATTTAGTCAGACAACCTCATTTGAATATGTGCTAGGAGCTGACACCACCCTTATAAAAGAAGCAAAGTGAAAAGAAAATATCATTTCTTCTGGCCCATAAAGAATGACAGCCCATAGACTGGGAGTACAGACCAGATGGCAGGATGCTTAGATAACACACACAAAGCCCTAGATTTGATCCCTAGCACCACAGAAACCACATATATTGGCCCGCCTGTAGTCCAACACTCAAGAGTCGGAGGCAGGACAGTAAGGAATTCAAAGTCATTCTCAGCAACATAGCAAGTTGGAGGTCAACCTAGGATATAGGAGACCCTGTCTCAAAAATAAATAAATAAATAAATAAACACACACAAAAGAAAACAAACGAACAACAACAACAAAAACCAGCCTCGAGGTCCAGGAAGACAAGTATTATTCATAGCATTGAGGCAATAAATGACTGGGGCCCAAGACGAATGATCCCGGAAGGCTATATTAGGATTGTAGGTAGATTCTTTAAACTCTGTTAGATCAAAAATGATGTCTCAGCCATACTTTCAAATCAAACGTTACCAACAAACAAGTGTTGACTAAATAAGTGAATGAATAAACAGATTCTGACTAGGACCTAGTCTTAGAGCAGGCTGAGCATCATTCAGCATGAAGCAAATAAGAAAAGGCGTGTGTGCTGGGGATGATGGCACACGTCTGCAATCCTGGCACTCAAGAGGCTGAGGAAGGACAAGGGTGAGTTCGAAAGCATCCTGGGATACATGGTGAGTTCCAGGCCAACATGGGCCACATAGTAAGACCTTGTCTCAAAAATAAACAGGCAAAACAGAGGAAGAAAGGAAGGAAGGAAGGAAGGAAGGAAGGAAGGAAGGAAGGAAGGAAGGAAGGAAGGAAGGAAGAGAGGAAGGAAGGAAGGAACACAATTGAGTATAACATAGAAATAGGATCTGAGATGAGTCTGTGGCACTTGCTTAGATCTGGAGAGCACATTAAATGAAGAAATGTCGGGGTGTTTTTACAAGAGGGAGTCTAATAATATCCCCACTTAACCCCATACAATGATGCTTCTTGAGATACTAAAACTTCTCCAATTCTTCCTTCCTCCTTTATCCCTGCCTCCCCTTCCCAAGAAGATGTTGCTGCAGGCCAACCAGATCTTAAAGTAAGAAGTCTAAACCTAGTACCAGACTCAGTGGTTCATACCTGTAATCCTAGCTCTCAGGCAATAGAGTCAAGAGGATAGGGAGTAAGTAGCCTTGGCTATTTACTGAATTAGAGGACAAACTGGGCCACCTGAAATCCTTTTTGTAAAAAAAGAAAGAAAGAAAAGGAAGGCAGAGAATAAATCAGCCGGACCTTACTTTCTCCGTTTGTAAAACGAGGGTCTAGAACCACATCAATATCTGCCAAGTGCTAAGAGATCAATACATTTTTGCTATTTTCATGAACACCATCATTGTCTTAGTTACTTTTTTTGTTACTTGATAAAATACCCTGATTAAAGCAACTTTAGAGAGACAGAGTTTATATTGGCTATAGATCAAGGGTACAGTCCATCACGGTGAGGAAGTCAAGGCAGCAGGAGCTTGAAGCACCTGGTCACATTGCATCTGCAATCAGGAAGAAGGAAGTATTGAATGCTGGTTCTCGGCTTCCTTTTTTACCCAGCCCAGCATCTCAGCCCAGGGAATGGTGCTGCCCACTGTTGGCGAGTCTTCTGACCTCAACCTAATCAAGACATTCTCCCACAGGCATATCAAAAGTTCCATATTCCAGGCAATTCTAGATCTCATCAGATTGACAATTGAGATCAACCTTCGAAATCATCAGTCCCATTGTACCCATCAACATGATGTGCCATCCTGTTGCTATGCAGCCTTCTCAGATCTGTCGGGCTCATGGTGACTCCTCCCTCTTCTGAGCTGAGTAGCTCTTCCCCTCTAATATCTGATCATCTTTGATTTTAAACTCTGCTTCTTATTTCATATTCACTACCACCCTCATCTGCTTAGACCTGCTATACAGGTGGGGGGGGGCAATAGGTTAGATTTTCCTAAACTTCCAGAATACCAAACATCTGATTGGCACTTGACAGACATTTAAATAAACAATGGGCAGGACTCTAAACAATTCCTTTTAAATCCCTGCGGAGGCAGAAACCAGTCTGGGTTCTGGCATTTAACAATCTTCACCAGGCAGGTACAGAATTATCAGCCATACCTCACAAAGCACAAAAACCTAGCCTGTTAAAGCAAGGAAGGTGCTGTATTTCATCGTGGACAAAATTAGGGCCCACACCGATGACACAGATCTAGCTGAACAAAAGTTACAGTGGAAATAATTCTCAGGCCTCCTTTTCTGCTGCAGGTCTTAAAACAACCATCAACAGAAAAGTTATTTCAGTAAATGTTTATGGAAGGGGGGAAAGTCCCCCAGGTTTTCTGCTGTGAGGTGGCGTTTCCTCCAACACTCATCAGCCTTGGTGTGCTGGAGAGAAGTGTTGGAAGGTGCTCAGGGGTAGTGACTGGACTAGTGTGTGGGCTCCGGTGGGGGAAGGGTGGAATTGCCACTTCGAAGAAGGCTCTTCCGCTCCAGGCAAGGGAGCCAGGTTTGCCGCCTGAGTTTTTCTAAGCACACACTGCGTGAAGTCAGCCAGTGTGTGCGGTCCAAGGCAACACTCCTCCAGTTCAGCTGAGGGAGTCCCCACATTGGGGTCATGGATGGAAACGCACCCTCAGAGATAGGAGCCGCTTCCCGCATGTGTTACCAGGACAATCTGCTGTCATCTTCAGTGGGGCTGAAATGAATGCACTCCTGTAAGAGGACACCTCTCTGGCTGGCCTCAAGGATTTCAGTGGAGAGAGGCCCCAACCCTCCTTAGGGAGGGAGGCCAGAGGACAAGAGCCTCTTTGGTACCCCAGGCTCGTTTCCAGGCTCCTTTTCAGGTTTCACGACCACACAGTTTCTCTGTCCTTCCCCCTGGCACCTCTTGCCAGCCTTCCCCTATCTCCTAAACCCTAATCCTCCCCTTCCGCCTTTAAAAGCTTGCCTTTCCTTTTCAATACTTCCCCAAACGTGGGCTTGTTATTTTGTGCTTGCCCCTTCAAGCTTTCCCCCAGAGAATTCTGACTGGAGGCAGGTTTCAGACCACGGTCTTGGTCTGGGTTCATTCATCCCTTCATCCAGTGTCCATTCATTCCACAGATATTTGATTAGGTGCAAGGTCATTATTGTTGGAAATCGATGAACAAGGCTAGTCCAGTTCTTAGGTGAATGACTAGTTAGCCAATTAACTAAATAATTACGAGAGTAAGTGGGAGAATTAAGAAGTGTCACAAGACAGAGAAGCCACTGCAACCAACTTCCCCTATTTATCAGAACTTGTTATTCAGCTGCGCTTGGTAGCCTACACCTAATATCCTAGAACTTGGGAAGCCCAAACAAGAGGATCATGAATTGGAAGTCAGCCTGGACTCTATAATAGGTTCTATCACACTCTGGGTTTCATAGAGAGATCTTAGCTAAAACAAAACAAAACCGGAAGTTTTTGCCCAGGACTGTCACTCACTAGGCATGGCTAAGAACCCTTTAAAAGGCCTTCTCCAGAGGCGTTCTCCCTTTCCTTCCTCCCATAGTTTAAATTTTCCATGCTATAGAACCTCTCTGCAGACTCTATGACCCAGTCATGATTCTCCCAGATCCTCTGGTCACCTTGAAAGGGTTTTGTGGCAAAAGAGTATCTCAGCAATAGAGGGCCAAGGAATACCACAAAAATCATACCACACAACAGACCTCAAACAAGAGATTTATGGGGGCGGGGGAGGTATGTGTGCAAAATGACTACCTCTGAGCAGGAAAAGAGACAGCAATGGGCCAGGCTGTGACAGTAGGCTTTATAGAGGATATTGAGCATGTGCATAGAAAAATATGGCGCTGAAAACATATCACCTTGGCACTGAGTCATTGAAGGAGGGGTAGGGCGTGGAGAATGGGAGATGGGGGTGCTCCAAAGAACCTGGTTCCAGAATGTGTACAGTTCTTAGTATGAGCAACATCCTTAGTGTCTCAGCCCGTAGATGCACTTTTTAACAAATAACCTCATCTTTTAAGATTAGTGCAAGATTAGTGCAAGACAGTAAGTCATCATAGGAAAAGGGTGAATTCTGGACCAGGCTCCCCAATTGCATGACTCTCCAAACCATACTAGTTTTGTGGCCTTTGGCAAGTTACTTAAGCATGCTGTACCCCCCATCATTAATAGAGTCTATTCAATAATGCCCAACCCACAGATGTGTTATAAAGCTGTGAGGAGTTACTCACTATTTGGAACAGTGCTCATTGTGTAGTAAGGGCTGGAGGCAACTATTGGAAGCTCTGTTTGGACCTACACAACAAGGTGGCATCTACCCTCGCAGAACGAGTCGAGTCTCAGGATACTGCTGGTCTGGGAGGAGCAGCTAGAACGTTTATCAAAGTGACCAGTCAGGGCTAGCCGTAAAGGCTGTGCCAGAGGTGAAGAGACACAGAAGGAAGGGATTTCTCTAAAACCAGCAGTCACCTCGTGTGTGCACTGCCTCAGGCAGTGAGAAGGGAGCACAGGCTTGGGAGCAGGCCACCCCTGTTCACTGCTTATGTAGTCCCTATGCCTCATTCCACGCTAAGACAGTGGAGAATGATATACTTAGGGCAGTGGCATTGAACAGAATTGACCTTAGAGATTCTGTATTACACACTTCCTGTTTCCTCTAAGGGAACTGAGGATCAAGAAAGCATGTGGTGGAAAGACTGGAAAGGGTCAGAGTCACAGCTTAACCTAGACCCAAGACTCAGAAGAAACCTCTCCAGTAAAACAAGCAGCAACCCATACTCACTGGGTCACGATGAGAACCAGGCTGACCATTTGTGCCTTGCATATGCCCCTAGGCCTGCATGTAGCTACATGGGTACTCAATGAGGACATTTCCTGGTGCCTTTCTTCATTAGGCAATGGGGGGTGGGGCTTAGTGGGCCAGGAGTGATGGAGCAGGAGTTCAGAGGAATTATTACTCCTACAGAGGACCAGGATTTGGTTCTAACACCCACATGGTAGCTCACAGCCCTCTATAACTCCAGTTCCAGGAGATATAACACCCTCTTCTGGCATCTATGGGTACTGTATGCATACAGTACACAGACATAGAGGCAGGCAAACCACCTATATACACATAAAATAAGTAAATTTAAGCAGAAACAGATCTGTAAAGATAAAATTACCATGATGATCCTTCAGTGCCGATTATATTAACTGTCCAGTTGAGATTCACTAAATCTATTTGGGAAGATAGTCAGGATACTGGAAGCTAAGGGGTTAATGTCCATGAACAAATGTTTAGTTTCTGCTTCTTGATGCCACTTAGGACAGAACTTCTCAGAGAAGAAATGCCTTTCCCAAGCCTCTGCATAGCAGCATGGTCTCCAGGGCAAAGTTCCTCATGGGAAGTCTCTCTGCCAACATACTGCAAGGTTAAAGCATTAGGTGAGACACAAGCCTGGGCCTATGGCTTGGCTCCTAGCCTTCTTTAAAAGCAAATGCTGTTGAGGCCACAAATGTCACTGCGGGTCCAGAGCTCAGGCCATGTAACAGGAACAATGGCACCCTTTCCATGTTTCAAGTCAAGATGCATCCAAGTGCATCTAACCACAGATTCGGTTGTGCCATCATCCTGAGATGCCAGACCTAGAGTCAAGGAAATGAGCCTGGTGTTGTTTCATAGATACTGGGGCATTAAGTAGAGTTTCTTCTTTATCTGCTAGTCTGGGAGGAGCACCCGGAACTTCTATCAAAGTAACCAAAGGCCACAAAGAGTCATGCAAATGGGGAGCCTGGTTCCAGAATGCATCCTTCTTCCTCTTCCTTGGACGGACCACTGCATCTCATCTGCCAGCACGAAGCTGCATGCACACTTCTGGACCAATCCTAGTCACCTAGTGCAGGCAGAGCCCCTGAACCTCCTAGACACTTGAAGGCTAGCAGTGGGGAAGGAGAAAGTGGGCTCTTGGCAATGCAACAGGCAATCGTTGCCCCCAGGGACTCATTTTTGTTTGCAACAGAGAGCATTAAAACATAATAGATTAGCCAGGCAATGACAGTGCACACCTTTAATCCCAGCACTTGGGAGGCAGAAGCAGGTGAATCTTTGTGAGTTCAGGACCAGTCTGGTCTACAGAGTAAGTTTCAGGGCAGCCAAGCCTACATAGAGAAACTCTGTCTCAACTCCACACCCCAAAACAAAACAAAACAAAACAAAACAAAAAACAGCAACACCCAAAAACCATTATAAATTGAAGATGGCTTTGAAGTCAGCCAAGTGGGTCCAAATTGCACCTTACAGTGACTAAGAATCCTATCGGACTCAGCGCTCCTAGAGCCACAGATAGACTTACAGGATTGCTATGAGGCTTCAGTGAGGTCATGCGTGTGTGTGTGTGTGTGTGTGTGTGTGTGTGTGTGTGTGTGTGTGTGTGTGTGTGTGTAAGAAAGACAGAGAGAGAGAGAGAGAGAGAGAGAGAGAGAGAGAGAGAGAGAGAGAGAGAGAGAGAGAGAAAGAGAGAGAGAGAGAGCATGAGAGCAAAAGAGAACGACTGCAGATTTCAACATCCCACACTGGAGGGCATCCCCTGTCACTGGGCTCAAGGTTCTGGTCAGGAGAAAATGACCTTGTGGCAGAGCATGGTCCCAACTCCATCCTCCCTGGAGCCACAGCAGACAGAGAAAGAACAATGCTCAGCTGATGAAGGGCAGGATGCAGGCTGGGGTTCTGCCAGGTCACTCGGGCGAAAGATTCTCAAGTGCAGAGGCTGCCTGGTTTTGCTGCTGGGGATGTTGGAATGGTCCTGTCGAGAACATTTTCTGTGGGCCTCAGAGCATGCATGGACTTGAGGTCTCTGCCTCCAAAAGAGATCTTCCACTCTGTCCCAGTGGGGAGAAGTCACTCTTTTCAATCATGCGATCGTGTATCCAGACAGCAAAGAATTGCAGTGCCTAAAGCTAGTAGCAGCCAATCAGTTGGAATTGGCTCTGTAAAGCATTCGTTTTTAAATAGGAGGTAATATTGATCGGGGTCCCACAGGTGCCAAGCACTGCACTGGATGTTTAGATCTGCTCATTCTTCCAGTCTTCACAGAAACCCACAAAGCAGGCACTCTTCCCATGCTCATTTTGGAGTATAGCTAGCTTGCTGACAGTCACAGCCTTGGGAACAGAGTCACAATTCCAACTGGGAGTCCATAGCCAAACCTGTGTTCTTAACCACGCTTGACCCAGGGAGGTTTGTTGTTGTGTTATTGCTTGGTTTTGTTTTCAATAGACTTAACTTTTAAAGTCTACTGAAACTCCACCCCTATCAACACCTCCAAGCAAGATGGTATAAATTATGGAGAAGCTTACAGGGACACATGTAGCTGCTTCAAGTGTTAAATGGTCTATAGTGGCACATCCCAAAGAGTTCGTCTGTCCCAAATGCCCCTTGCTCTTCACCAGCTTGTGGCTTCCCCCTCCAACATCTGGCAAGCATAAGTCTTTTTATTGTCTCGAGACCTTTACCTGCTGTGGGGCATCAGATGATCGGAATGATTCAGAATGGCCTCTGACCCTCACTTGTGACTCCAGTGATCTCCTGAGTCTTGGTTCAGTAGCTCATTCCTTTTGGTCACTGAACAAAAGTTTATTGTCTGGACACAGAGTGATGTATTTATTTACTCTCTTTGTTGCTTGTGAGGTTGGCCAATCATGAGTGACAGCGGCAAACGTCTGTGGACAGGTTTTTGTGTGACCTTAAGTTTTCAACTCCTTTGAGTATACACCTAGGAACACAGCTGCCGAACCATGCGGGAAGAAGATAATGGATATCCAAGAACTGCTAAGGTGTTTTCCAGAGTGGCTGTATCATTTTATAACCCTACCAAGGATACCTGCATTCTGGTTGCTCCACGTCCTCATCAACATTTGATACGGTCAGCGTTCTACAGTTTGGTTCTTCTACCTGCCCTCTAACTGCATCTCCTTGCTGTTCTGATTTCCTGTTTTCTAAGATTTCAAGTTTAGTGTCAGCGTCTTCTCACATGCTTATTTGCTCTCTGTGTCCTGGGTAGGAATCTATTCAGGGATTTTGCCTTTGTTGTTGTTGTTAGTAGTGGTGGTAGTGGCAGTGTGTGTGTGTGTGTGTGTGTGTGTGCGCGTGTGTGTTTGGGGGCACACATGTGGAGCCCAGAGGACACTGGGTCAGTCCCCTTTTCTATCATCGTCTACCTGCTCCTTTAAGACAGCCTCACTCACTGAACCTGGATCTGAACTGAAGGGGCAGCCAGCAAGCCCAAGCAATCCTGCTAGCCCTGTATCGAACAGTACTGAGGTTATAGGAACACACAACTATACCCAGATTTTTTACATGGGGCCTGGGATCAGAACTCAGATCCTCACACTTACCCACCAATCCATCCTTCCAATCCTACTGGTTTTTTTGTTTTGTTTTTGTTTTTTGTTTGTTTGTTTGTTTTTGTTTCTTTTGTTTTTGGGTTTTTTTTTGTTTTGGTTTGTTTTTTGTTTTGTTTTGGTTTGGTTTGGTTTGGTTTGGTTTGGTTTTTTTTTGGTTTTTCGAGACAGGGTTTCTCTGTGTAGCCCTGGCTGTCCTGGAACTCACTCTGTAGACCAGGCTGGCCTTGAACTCAGAAATCCACCTGTCTCTGCCTCCCAAGTGCTGGGATTAAAGACGTGTGCCACTACTGCCTGGCATTTCTATGAAGCCCTGGTCCACCCTGAATACTAGGTGACTTTACCACTTCTTCCTCCCAAATGCTGGGACTTAAGTGTGCTCCACCACACCTGGCTTTCCCCGGATTTTAATGACGTTGTTGGTTTCCCTATTGTTGGGCTTTGCAGCACAGCATTTCCCAGCATCAGGGATGGGATGGCTTCAGAAGTCACCCATTTTATACATTTGAGAGAGCACCCGCAGACAGGCCAGAGTCCTGTGCCCTCCTCCATCACGGCACAAATGATCAGGCCATTTCCTTTGTGGACAGTTGGCTCCCAGTGACAGAAGTCACACCTGACCACCTGTCACCTACTGCACAGTGTTAAGCATGTAGCCCATGGATCTCTGTGGTGAGGAGACAAATGACCTTCTTCTGACATTTCTGCACCTTTCCAGGGAGCTGCCCTCTGACCTCTGCTCCTGTCTGTAGAAGAGGAAAAAGAAGAGATTAGCATTCCACATCCTCCATGGTGCAGTTGTAGGGCAAAGGCCACGTCAGACAATAATCCTTAGCCTTGGCTCGACACTAGCCTCTCCCACTGGCTGCCAGAGCCCGAACCCCAGGCATTCACAGTGTGTTTGTGTTTACTGTGGACCTGGTCCTTCACTCAGCCCCTTATACACATGACCATGCTTAGTCCTTCCTCATGCATGCTGTGATGTAAGCCTAGTTATCATCCTCGCTCTGCAATGAGAAAGCAGAGCTCAGAATGATTAAGGAAGCCACACAGGGTCAACAAAACTAATGTGCTCAAGAACCAAGATGTCATTAAGGAGAGTTTGACTGCTTTCTGATCTGTTGGCTAGCCTGAGCCCTGCACATGTGTGAGCATGCACATTTATACAACAAGAACATGTCTTGCTCCCTGTCTGAGTTAGGGTTTCCATTGCTGTGAAGAGTCACCATGACCAAGGGAACTCTTTTTTTTTTTTTTTTTTTTTTGGTTTTTCGAGACAGGGTTTCTCTGTGTAGCCCTGGCTGTCCTGGAACTCACTCTGTAGACCAGGCTGGCCTCGAACTCAGAAATCCGCCTGCCTCTGCCTCCCAAGTGCTGGGATTAAAGGCGTGCGCCACCACTGCCCGGCCCAAGGGAACTCTTATCAGGACAACATTTACTTGGGGTTGGCTTACAGGTTCAGAGATTCAGTCCATGATCATCAAGGCGGGAGCATGGCGGCTCCCAGGCAGGCATGGCCCTGGAGGAGTTCTATATCTTCATCGAAAGGAAGCCAGGAGCAGGCTGTTTCCAGGCAGCTAGGAGAAAAGTCTCAAGGCCCACACTCACAGTGACACACTTCCTCCAACAAGGCCACACCTACTCCAACAGGCCACACCTCCTAACAGTTCACTCCCTGGGCCAAGCCTATTGGATCCATCACACTCCCTCAAGTTCTTTGATTTCTACCTTACATTTCATGGTGCCGAGAATTGTACCTAGGGCCTCACACACGCTAGGCAAGCCTTCTACACTTAAAACACACACACACACACACACACACACACACACACACACACACACACACACACACACACACACACGGGCTGCACACTGAAGTCTTTGCGCCTAGGCAAACCATACTTAGCAAGCTCCTAGAAGCTGATGGTAGGAAGGATCAGCTCCCCCAGAGCTTGCCTTTAGAAAACAATGCTCACTATAGAGGAGTGGCCTCAGGGGCAGCCCATGAGGGATGCTGACAGCTCTGCTGGAGGGCAGGTTCAGAGCCCTTCAGCACCACCAAAAAAACAGACAAAAGATCAGGGTCCCTTGCACTTTTGTTTTGTTTTGGTTTTGTTTTTGTTTTTGTGAATACCACACAGAGTTCAGCTGGGCTCATCATCTGAGCGACTGGGACTACAGGAAATGTGCCATGTTTCTCTCTCTCTCTCTCTCTCTCTCTCTCTCTCTCTCTCTCTCTCTCTCTCTGACAAGTTTACTATGTAATCCTGGCTAGCATTGGGATTTGATAAACAGACCAGGCTGGTCTTGAACTTATGCAGATCCTCCTGCCTCAGCCCCCCAACCAACTACTAGGAAAACAGAAGTGAACCATCAGGCCTGGCTGGCCCAGCTTTGGATAATATATACATATACATCATATCCCTATCCATACTATATTTATATAGCATCCTAACAAAAAAGTACACAAGTGCTCACTGTACCGCTCAGCGGATTCTCACAAAGTGAACCCCGTGTGGCGGTCCCTTCCAGTCATTATAAAGAATCCCATAGGTCCAGGCTGAGAAGCAATTGGATTATTTCTCACGGTGCTGGAAGCTAGGAAGTCCAAGGGCAGGGTGTCATCATATTGGGTGTCTAGTAAGGGCTCCTCTATGACCCATACACCTGTCTTCTCCAAAGCAGGGGCCAAAACTGTGTTCAAGTCTCTTTGATAAAGGCAGCAGCCACATTTGTGAGGAAGCCACCCTCCTTACCCCTCAAAGCCTCTGCCTCCTAAGTGTGTGTGTGCTGATTTAGATGTGTGGGTGGTGGGGAGAGGGGATGCAAACATTACCTACAGCTCCCAGGGGTGTGCTCCATTTCTTCTGGGTACCAATGTTATCACAATGGTTTCGGGACATATTTAAGTGTCTCCAGAGTAACAATGAAGACTTTACAGCTGACATTTCTTAAATTGAATTTTACATCACAGACCGACATCCTTTTACAAAGGATATATTATAAAAAAAACAAAAGGGAAAAACAAACATGAAAGCAATAGTACATCACACACTGGAAATCATCCATTGCTATTTTAAATACAATGTGAACCTTCTAGGAGGCAGGCTACTATTTATTCCAGCTCATTAAACCCCGGAAGGGGTGCCTCTCCACATTTAGACATGTTGGTTTTCTCTCTGGGGAAAGTGCGGAAAGTGACAATGAAGGGGTGGGCTCTCTGTCCTTGGCCACCTTCATGCTCCCTCCAGCTCAGGATGTACCTCCCTTGATTTCTAGGCAGCTCCGAAATGGGTGTTAGACAGAGAGACTGCCTAATTCTAGCACAGGCTCAACCCTCAGATAACCTGGGCTCCAATCCAAGTTTCATCACAGCCTTGCTCAGTGACCCTGGGCAAGCCACTTATTTCCTTAAACATCAGCGCCCTCAGGTGTAAAATGAGTCCTTCTCTAAATGGGATGTGATGGTATCAGAGGGAAATGGGGCGTGCCAGACACTTATCACAGTGCCTGGCTTGTTGATGATCTGCGCCTCGGTTATCACGATAAGCTAGCACCTTCCCTCCTGGAACATAGGCAAGAGATACAACAGTCAGTTCGGATCCATTTTCAAGGCAGGAGGAAGGGAGACAAGGAAGGGGAGTCTGGAATGGTCCAAGCAGGAAACCATCACCTCTTGCCTCCAGGCTGTGATTCTGGCTGATTCTGCTGCACAGAAGCTCAGGAATGTGGAGGGGCAGGTTTGTTCCTGTGGATCTGACAGACTTCTGTACCATGCCAGGAATAACAATAGTGAACCCCGAAAGCCTGCAGCATCCAAGCTAGTGGTGGCATGGTCCCTTCATAAAGACGGCTCCCACCCAGCTGAAACCAGCACTGTCAGCCTGGACGTTATTCATCTTTGGAAACACTCAAATCAATGTGAGAGTTGCTCCAGGAGAGGTCACCATGACAACCAGGAGCCAGTGGCTGATAGGATCTGAAGCCCTTTCTACTCCCACCCACCCACCCACCACACACTCAGCCTTATCTGGTAAAGAGCCTGACTCTGGGAACAGCAGCATTTGGGGTCCCCTGGGTAGGAGAGAGAGCACGTGGCTTGCCCATCCTTCTTATGGCTCCCCAGAAGCCTTCTGTGCTGTGCTTGAAGGGGTGAAAGTACTCTGGATAATTGCCCTCCCAAAAATAGCTAACTGGAAATGATCCCCTTAGGGCTCCTGGGAGCCAGGCAGGAAGCTATCACTGGGCTCCACACAGCACCAGGGGAAAGGGCCTCAAGATGAAGTATCTTTATACTGTCTCTCTCCCATCCACCTTGGACTGTCCTCTCTCAGTACTCCTCTATTTACATCAGCACTTAGGTGTTTCCAGGTGAAGGCATGGGGTTTAATCTTCCAAATCACCCATGACACTTTGAATCCTAGTGTAGACTTTCCCTAAGTGGAAATTCTAAAGTCAGAGTTCGTAGTTCATAAGGGAGACCGAAGCCAACAGATTTCAAGTTCAGTGTTAGCCTGAGCAAGAAAACTCTCTTTCTCTCTCTCTCTCTCTCTCTCTCTCTCTCTCTCTCTCTCTCTCTCTCTCTCTCAGACAGGGTTTCTCTGTGTAGCCCTGGCTGTCCTGGAACTCCCTCTGTAGACCAGGCTGGCCTCAAATTCAGAGATCCACCTGCCTCTGCCTCCTGAGTGCTGGGAGTAAAGGTGTGCGCCACCACCACACCTACCCAGGAATAAAACTGTTGATAAAGGAGCATCCAGGTAAGATGGAAAACTCCAGGAAGATGGCTTTAGGGTATAAGACAAGTAATTTTATTTTTATTTTTTACCAAAAAGACTAAATAATTCAGATTTAAAGTCCAACAGATCTGAGGCTGGGCTCTCCTGTGTGCCCCTGAGTAGGAACATCAGTCCCCATGTCTGTAAAATAGGATCCTAGAGCTTAGTGCCCATGGATGTAGGCACAGAGTCCAGTGCAACTAGTTAAGAAGGCTGTAGTCGGGCCCAGCCAGGAGCCAGGGCTGGTTCTGAACATCTGGATGAGGCTGGGGTGGTTATTAGTCAACCAATGTCTGGCTATGAGGATTAGACAACCATAGGAAGGCTGGAAAGAAGGGCCATATTTAAAAACCAATACTTGGGCGTGGTTATGCTTAGACGTGTGTGTGTGTGTGTGTGTGTGTGTGTGTGTGTGTGTGTGTGTGTGTTGGAAGAGTCCTCCTAATGGGAAAACAGATGTTGAAGACATACTGGGCATTTAAAGTCAGGAAGAGAGATGCAGTAAGGATCCTCTTTGGGGTCACAGCTTAGGCTGAAGACTCCCAACACACACACACCTGCACAGTCCCACCTGCCAAGAGAAAAGACGACAGCCAGAGGACTTGCTTTCCCAGCTGGGCGGCTCTAGGGTGGCAATGGGTAATTTTTTATATTGATTCAGTATGAGCTTTGGCATGCAAAACTATCCTTGGAGATCGTGTTGGGAACACACCTGTAATCCCAGCTCTTAGGAGCCTGAGTCAGGAAGATCAAGTTTGAGGCCACTTGAGGCTACACAATCCTATCTATAAAGCCTGGCATAGAGGTCCACACATGTGATCCCAGCACTAGGGAGGCTAAAGCAGGAGAATGGCCACAAGCTCAAGGTTAGCCTGGGCTACATGGTAAGTTCTAGGCCAGCCTGAGCTATAGAGTGAGATCCTTTTTGAAACAAACAAAAACCAAGTCTGTCAATCGATCTACCAACAAATAAAGGTAATTCATAACACTAGCTTAGAGGGCCCTGAGCTAGATGAATCTTGCCCATTTCAGGTAGACCTTGGCTTGCCCAACCTGACTCTGTCAGCTACATAACTACAGCCATCCAGTCAGGCCTCAAGTATCTGTCTATGTCATGACAGGTTAATTCCACTTGGGCAGACCTGGGAGTTAATTGTGACTTGCTTATGAAGTAACCAGGAACTCACAGGCGCTCAAGAAATATTGTTCTTCTTTGGCAAGTCAAAAAATAGATTGTTCTCCATTATCACTCCCAACCCCCCTGGTGGCAATCCAGGGAGAGATTTTATCAGGCAAGCTGTCAGCTGCAAACAATGGAAAATCCATCCAACAGTGGTCCAATTAGGTGTTCGTCCCCATCAACTGAGGACAAATCTTAGGGCAGAGACTGCTGGTGCCAGCATCACGGCTCCGCATGGTGCAGGCTGTTGTCTGGCTCTGTTAGCCTTGCTTCCATGGCTAACTCTGGCACGAGGCAGGACCAAGATCAGGGAAAGCACATTTCATAAATGTAAGTCGTCAGTTCAGTACAAACATAGCAACGAGAGGGAGCTAGGGAGATGGCCCCTGCAGTAAAACATCTACCACACAAGCATGAGCACCTGAGTTCAGATCCTCAGTTCCCCTCAAATCCAGGCACCCCAGTGCACACTATCTGTAACCCAAACATTGTGTGTGTGGGGGGGGGTTTGAGGAGGCGGGTCCTGCAGCTCATTGTTGAGCTAAGCCAATCACTGAGCCCTAGGCTCCATGAGAGACCCTGTCTCAAAAACAGCATGGAGAGTGATGAAGAAAGATACCTCACATTGACCCCTGACCTCCACATGTGCACACATACAGAAGTACGTACATATCACACAAATGCTAACACAAACACACACATGGTTTTTCTAAGAGCCCCCATCAGATGGCCACTACTATGTTGTATAATCACTTCTAGCTTCATGAGAAGCTGAGGCTGGGTAGTGGTGGCTTTAATCCCAGCACTCAAGAGGCAGAGGCAGGGTGATCTTTGAGTCCAAGGCCAACCTGGTCTACAGAGTGAGTTCCAGAACAGCCAGGGCTACAAGGAGAAACTGTCTTGGAAATCCAAGAGAGAGAGAGACAGAGACAGAGACAGAGACAGAGACAGACAGAGAGACAGAGACAGACAGAGACAGACAGACAGCCACAACTGTGGATTATGATAAAGTAAGCATTTCCTGCACTTATTCAGAAAGCAGTTGTTGAACACCTACTGTGTGCTGGAGAATACTGATAAGTCAAAATGCACTTGGTGCCAGGGGGTGACAAGTGCTTCATGGGGAGGAGGACACCCTCTTTGGTGGTATAAGAAGACCTAGGTCATGGATTCCGTGTTTCTCGCCTTAATCATTAAAATCTCTTCTAAAAAAAGAAGAGTTGGGTTTCTGGCTCATTACCATGACATCACTGGGTCTCCCTGCATCTGGAAAGGGAGTTGAGATGCTGTCCTGTATAAATGGGGCAGAGTTCTCCTGATGCTCGAACTGTTTGTCTGCTATTTGTTTTCTCAGCTGCTATTAGATATTATTTTGCTTTCTGAAGCAGAGGCCATGGGACAGAGCATGACCCCTTAGACCCATTGAGCTTAGCTTTCTTTGGTATCCTTTAGTTTCGTACTGTGCATGTAAGCATGCACACATGAATGTGTTGTGTGGTACTGAGGTTTGAACCCAGAACTTCCTGCATGCTAGGAGAAAGGCCCTACACTGAGCTATCTCAGCAGCCTCCTTTATTGTTTATGGTCTTATTAAGTTGTCTGGGAAGGCCTTCAACTCGAAGTCTTCCTGTCTCTGCCTCCTGAACACAGTTGAGATTTCAGGCCCGGCCCACATGGCCCAACTGGTTTTGGTTTTGTTTGTAAGATAGGGTTGTTCTATCTAGTCTAAGCTGGTCTCAAAAATCCAAATCCTTCTGCCTCAACCTCCCATGTATCAACCTCCCATGTACAGCCTCGCCTGCTCTTTTTTTTTTTTTTTTTTTTTTTGTCACTGACACCTAGACATTAAGAAAACAACTGTAGTTGATCAAATGTTAATATAAAGTACCAACCAGATATCCTAATGGTACCTTACAAAAGTCCTTCCCTAGTACACACTGACTGTGTCTTTGCCATTCTTTATTGATTGACCATATTGACAGCTTTAATTGTCTTGTTCTTGGACTTTATACTAATGAAGTTGTATATACGTTCTCTCTCTCTCTCTCTCTCTCTCTCTCTCTCTCTCTCTCTCTCTCTCTCATATCCTAAGCTGACCTCAAATTCATTATGTAGGTAAGAATGATGTGGAACTCCTGATCCTCCCGCCTCTACCTTCTGAATGCTGCGATTATAGGCTCACACCACCATGCCTAGTTTACTGGGGTTTGC
Source organism: Uromys caudimaculatus (assembly GCA_028551405.1). Lineage (NCBI taxonomy): Eukaryota > Metazoa > Chordata > Mammalia > Rodentia > Muridae > Uromys > Uromys caudimaculatus. Next base: position 89,315,015 of record CM052705.1, on the reverse strand, counting down.
TGGGGAATCATACCCAGGGCTTCATGCACGCTACAGAGCCCTCTATCAACTGAGCCACACCCCTTATGTACGTTCCTGTGATTCCTTTCTTTCATGTTTATATTTATCCACATTGACAGTGGCTTTAGTATATTCATTTTCTCTACTATATAATAGTCCATTATGGATGACACCACAACGTCCGCTCAGGGGATTTTGAGCACAACAAATGGTACTGCTGGGGATTTTCTGGCCCAATTCCTACAGCTAAGGTAAGAGCTGTCCTCTGCACTGAGCTGCAAGGAGCCACCGAACCTCTCCTAACTGGTTGCTGTCCAGTGATGGGGGCTCCCCATTACCCACATGCCCAGCAGCAGTGGAGATTATCCTGCCGGTTAATTTCCCACAACTTTTCAAGATTTCCCAAGGGAATGCAAAACCACACATACCTCTCTCCACAGTAAACTGAAGCACAACGCTGTTCTCATTGCACTAAGTGGGTTCAGATGCTGCCTGTCCTGTCTGTTGGCCCTTCCAATTCCATCTCTGCCTTTGGAACAAACTAAGAATGGTCTTCTAGCTCCTGGTGGAGAGGGGCTGCAGCAGTCTTTGCTCCTTCTCCTTCTAAGGGGATTGAGAAGTCCCTCCAAGTTAGGAACAGCCTGCCTGCCTGCAGGCAAGTCTGTGAACTAGGGTGTGTTCTACAGCGTTTGTGTTGGCTGTGAACAATCTTTCTGTGTATTGTTTTTCTTTGAGTGCTGTTGGTTGTATGTTCATTTGGTTTGAGGTTTTGCTTGATTTTTTTCTTTCCCTTTCTACCCCACCCCGGTTTTTGTTGGTTTTTGTCTTTTTCCTCATTCCTAACAATGTTTTAAAGAGCTGAGGTTTTGTGTAAATCACTCTAGGACAAATGAAGTGTCCCTGCCCTTTGGGTGTGCTTCTGACCAACTCTTATGCTGCGTTTAATTTGGTCCTTGTAGGTCCCCAAATATCAAGGCTTCTGCTAGCAGATGGCACACTCCCTCCCGTACAACAAGAGACACCAGCTATTTCAAAGAACCTCGTTCTGTCCCAGAAGTATCTATAGAAACAAAGGTGTGAGAAAATTCTGACTTTTAAATGGGACTCATGCCTCACTTAGATTTTTAACACATTTTATTCAGTGACTAATTTGATGGCAGAGTCAACTAACTGCCTTAGGAACTTTTATTGAGAAGTCTTTGGATAGGGGTTAAGACAACGTGGATGACTGACTGGCAGAATTTATTAGAAGGATATTGGGTCACCCACAGAATCATTGGGTGAGCTGGAAGACAGTGGTGGGAGCCATACCCCCCAAAATAGTACCCAGCAAGGTCCCAGTGCTGCCAACAAACCCAGATACTTCATCCTGCCCCAACCCTACTCCGCACTGGATGTCACCACCGCTGTCTCAGGACCTTGAGCTTCCCCCAAAGACTGCCCTTGGCAAGAAGGCTCTCTTTAATTGAACTTGGTTGTGTGTCCTTTCTTAGCAGTAAGAGAGGCTGAGAAAATAAATATGCCATTTAAGTTTGTGTTTTGCTCTGTGTCAGAAAATGTTAGATAACTGTAGTGTAAACAAAATACACATTTATTTTGCCCCTGTAAAAAATGCAAATAGTGCATGGCTGTTTATAATCTGCTCCCTCAATGAGCTATGTGCGTGCATGCTGCCGAGGGCCTGCTTGAGATCTGCCACCACACCCATGTTCTAGCCATTGGGAAGAGAATAAGGTTGGATGGGAAATGAGCCCCACACACTCGTGTTTGAACACATGTATGGTTGCAGAACTTTAAAGAGGTAAGACTTGCACGGCGGAAGTAAGTTGCTAGGTGCCAGGCCTTAGGGTGAGACTCAGCCCTGCTTCTGGCTAGCCAGGATGGGAGAGGTGCCAGCCGTACCCTAGTGAGCCACACCTTTTCCATCAAGATGAATTCTACTGTCTGAAACCAAAAGCCAAATGAATCCTTCCTCCCTAGAGGTGAGCTCTCGTGTGTTGGGTTACAGTGAAAAGCTGAGTAATAAACTCACTATCTACTTCCTGGACCGTGTACACACCCTTTACAGCTCAGTAGTTGAATTGCTCTCTAACAGAGAAGAGGTCTGGAGATATGAGCTGTGATACAGCTAGCCAAACACCCAGCTACAAATTGGAAACTCTTTTATGAAAGAAAAATGGGATGGCTGAATGTTCCTTCCTTGAGGACTAGCTTTCATAGTACCAGAAAGCACCAGGAAAGCTTCCAAAGGAGGGAGATAACCAACAGTCCTAGGCAGCTATTTTGCCTATGAACCATATCAATGGCCAGCATGGCCTGACATGGACCTACAGGGCAATAGTGACACACACAACCAACAGCTCTCTAATTGGACTTATGGCTTACTTAGCAAGAGGGAAACCATGCCTGATACTGGAAACCTAGCTAACTACTCAGGCTAATGAAGTCATGGTTATTAGAGGAGAATCTACAACCACTAATTTACTAAACCAGCACAATCCCTAACAACAATCTATAAACATTTGTTCTTATGTCTGCAGATAAGTGTGGTCTCCGCCCCTCATCAAGGAAACTTCTCTTTGCTACAGATGGCGACCGTTACAGAAAACAACAACCAATCAGAATGCAGAGTTGTCCAGTCTCAGTGGATACATCTACAAAACATTCTTGCACCCAAATCTCAGGGAACTTTGCAGAAGAGGAGGGGGAAAGATTGTAAGAGCCAGAGGATCAGAGAATTTGCTGTGAGATTGTGTCTCCTAGTAGTGTCAGAAGCTACACCCATAAAGTCTCACCAACATGGCTGCCAGATGTGAGCTAAACAAGGCGGACACCAATGGACATGCCACAGTGGAGGGGGAAAGCCCATGAGGCCTCAGTGCTAAACAAGGAGCGCTAAGCAACTTGGGAAAGGTGGGAGCCAGAGAGGCGGTCTCCCCAAAGAAGAGCACACCAACTGGATGCCCAGTGTCGAGTGCTCATCCCTGAAAACGTGCATTCAAGTAGCATGATCTGGACTGAGCCGGTTACATTTAGGAATATACATGCATGCAATAACAACAAAAAAGAGCCCATGAGTTTGAAGGCCAGTGGGAGGAGCATATGGAAGGCGTCGGAGAGAGGAAATGGAAGGGAGAAATGTAATTACACTATAATCTCAAAAATAAAATAAAACAAACTTTTAAAGGAAAAGAAAAAGGGGAGAGTGGGATCAGAGAGGCAGTGACAGCGTCCGTCATGGGAGGTTCTAGCATGTGTGTCGTTGGTTCTAGGATTCGAGCTCTATTGCCTGTCAGGGCTCAGGAAACGTGGGTGAGGAGGGCAGAGCCACCCTCCAGACAGAACATACAGTTACTAAACATTACAGTTTGGATCTTAAATGTCCCCCAAAGGCCAATATGCATAGGGGCCTCAACCGGCCCACTGCCACCAACTAGTGACGTTCTTGGCAAGTCCTAGAACCTTTAGGAAGTGGAGCCTGGTGCAAAGATGTTAGGCCATTGTAGTGTTCCCTTGAAGGCTGTTGGGACCCTCAACTCCTCCCTCTCTTCTTTCTTTCTTTGGCTCCCAGCAGCCACAGGGTGAGAAGCTTTGCCCCAGCCTGCCCCACCCCACACTCTGGGCATCATAAATGGAACCCCATGACCTTCTGGAAGGTCAAAGGTGAAGTCAGGATTTTCTGGCTGCTCACGTGGTATCACAGGGAAAGACAGCCTCAACTCAGGGCCTGTCCCTCCTACCTTCTACCATGGCTAGGCCTGAGGCCAGCCTGTATCTCCCTGTTCTGTGCGCTTCCCAGAAACTGTCCTGAAGCCAGATTGTTGGAACAAGCCCATATGAGACCTGGAAATGAGATTGGGCCATCCAGGCAGACGCTGGGGTCCTGCGTGCTATGAGAACATCTGGAAGCGGCAGCTGTGGTCATGGACACTGTTCAGATGCCTTCCTTGCTCCAAGGACTTCTCATACCAGAGACAAAGGGAAGGCAGGCAGGGGTTTCCAAACGGCAGCACCTTCTCACTTGTGGGGGCTGTCTTGTATTCACCATTGATTGGACAGGCCTGTCCAGAATGTGACTCAGAACTAACTGGAAGCTGTTTTGAGAAGTTTTGTTTGAGGTGCTGGGAGTTAAACCCAGGGCCTCCTGCATGCCAGGCAAGTGTCTTACCACTGAGCTCTACCACCACCCTCAAGAGTTTCTTCCCTTAGACCTGGGATCTGCAGATGGCCTCAGATTTCCGACCACTAGCAAGAGAGAGATTTCTTAAGTGTGACTCTGCCCTGGGGAAGGACTCAACTCCTAATGTATTTATCACTCCCAACAACAAATTCAAACCAGATCAGAACAAAGCAAAGGAGAGCCCCCACCCTCCCAGCGGCTCAGCCAGCTTGCCTCTGGCCGGCTCCTGTGAATGCCCTCCAATCAGGCTCCCTTCTCTGGCTCCCAGCTCACTCCTTCCCACTGCCCGCCCTGTTTGGCCCAAGCCCTAATCCCTGCCATGGCTACAGGAAAAACAACACAACAGTGAGGCAGATGAGAGCCCGGTGGCAGAACCCTTCTGAGAAGCGTTTGAACCAGGAATTTCCGTGACAACACAGCCCAGAGGGAGACCTTGGCATCTCAAAGTGCAGATTGGGAAAACCTACCTCAAGGGTGGGAGGAAGAAAGACCTTCCAAAGAGACCAAGAGGCTGCTGGGAAAATAAGATGGGGGCAGAGTTCTGTGGAGGTGGAGGGAAATTAACACTCCTGCTGCCCTGACAGCATCTGGCCCTTGAATATTCCCAAAGGCCCTTAACAGCCTCAGGTAAGGATGTACAGAGGAAGGAATTTAGAAGTGGGGACAGCAGGCAACTGAGAGCCTACTTCTGAAAGGAGTTGAAAGATTCATATTTCAGGACCACAGAACTCACACATCTTACAGGCCTGAAGCCATGTTAATGGGTTAACACTTCAGGGTATGAATCTGAGGTAGTCTGGCGGAGTAGGCCTCACCTCTGTTTTAGAAGCAGAAAGCTCATGGATGTATTTCTGGACCTCAAACAGGATAGGTATAAAGGAAAAGGAGGCTTGTTTTCTGTCTGGGGTCGGGGCTGGGCGCAGGCAGGTTGTGGCTTTTTCAGGAGCACACACACACACACAACACACACACACACACACACACACACACACACACATCATAAATGCCTGTGACCCAGATGACCTGGCTGGGTTCCCCACCCTAGCACAGTCCCCCAACCCCCACCCCTCCCGGCTCTGGCTCTGCGGCTGCCAGCACCTGCCAGCACCAAGAAAGCTGGGTACTGGGGCTGCAGCTTTTCGAAGCTGCTTATGAAACCGATGACTAAAGGAAAGAAGAAGGGGGCAACTCGTGCCTAGCTCAGCAAGAATGCGTACTGTCAACTTGGTCCAAGTCAATGTGGGCTGACTGCCAACCTTATGTTGGCCCAGTCCCCAGGATGTGAAGATGGCAGGGTATGGTCCTAGCTGTGGAGAACCAGACAGAATCATAGGAATTGCAGTCAGAGGCACAAATCCACCAAAGATTGAAAAAGGAGCCTGGCAGCAGATAACTTCCCAAGGAGTCTGTGATGGCGGGAGAAACAGGAAACTTCTCCATCTGCGTCGTTCATCATTCAGATAGCGTCAGACTCTTCTCAGACTCCCTCGACCCCATGCCTCCTAATCCAGTCAGCCACTATAGCTTCTGGCATCTTTGTGGCCTTCAAGTGTCTCTGTCTGTTTCTGACTGGTTCCGGTGCTCATTTCAAGCCACGAACCAGACTTCATGCACTCAGGAGTCTTCCCAGGCAACTTCTTACAGCCCAGCTCCACTCATCCCACTCTCTTTGACAACCGTTTGTGACTCCCCACCCCACCCCACCCCACCCCACCCCAGGATTCCTCACACTGCAGTTCAGATCTGCCCAAGACCTGGAAATAGAGCAGTGTAGGTTTGATTCAAAGGCTCATCAAAGCCCCTCTGCTGTCTGGATGCTGTCTTCTGCCCCTTTTGCTATGTCCCAGTGCTTAGACAGGCTTCCGATGGTGCCAAAAGGCAGCAACAAGCCCTGCCTTTCACTATGTAGAACTGTTGAATGAGAAAGAGACAGAAACACACAGACACACAGACACACACAGAGAGAGAGAGAGAGAGAGAGAGAGAGAGAGAGAGAATGCTTCATTCAAGGCTGCCTTCTTCAGTTTCTTAGGTCAGAATGAGTCACTTGCTAGCCTTAGACGAGAAGGATTTTGCGATTAGTTTGCACTGGGGTTGTTTGCCCCACCCCTAGGGTTAAATCAGCATTAAGTACAGAATGCCAGGGCTGTCTAACCTTTTTGACATTGAGTTGTGATATCCTGAGAGCGGGCCGGTTGGACATGCCTGGGGTCATTCTAGTGAGACAGTCAGTCGAGTCAGTCCTCACTCATTACCTCTGACTCTGCCATCCACTGACTTCCTCATCTGCTGCATGCCAAAGTCTTTCCATACATGACTCCAAGCACAGAGGTGGAACCAAGACCCAGAGGTGACAAGGAACTTACCCAGTGTCACAGCTGGCAGTTAGTGGAAGCAGAATCCAAGCCTAAGCAGAACAAATATTTCTATTTATTACCACCTCCTGCCTTACCCAGTTGCTCAAACAGCTAGGGCTTAGGATAGACATGCAGGTGGCTGAGTCAGCATTCTGAATCAGCAGTGTGAATGCTGGCCGTCCTTCTGAGGAACAGTGAAAGAGCAGATACTGCATCTCCCTGCAGTAGGATTCCGTGTGTACTGCAAGACCTCTCAGAAAAAAACAATAAACAGCAACGGGCATCCTAGTACCATGGAGCCTTTCGGTCCTTAGAGATCTGGACGCTAAGGACAACTGTTGTCTCAGCAAGGCAGGCAAAGGAGCGGCAGGAGGAATCTGCTCACCTCCAGCTGAGCAGCAACAGGAAGCAGAGGCTACCCAAAAGTGAACACAATTCCTGGGCCCTGCAGAGCTGAGCACACAGACAGAAACCCAATCCTGCAGCATGCTGTCAGCATCCCCACTGTCAGCATCTGCAGAGCCTTCATCCCCGTAGGTCTTGCTTGGCAGAATCTGGAGCTCAGGTGTGATCAAAGGTAGGCAGATAACCTAGTGAGAGGTGAGGACATAGAGCTAGGCTTAGTGGTTCAAGACTGTAACCCTAGTACAAGGGAACCCGTGGCAGGAGAATCTTGTGTTCAAGGCAAAGCTGGTCTACCTATAAATTTCAGGCCAAGTTAGGCCACCTATAAAGACCCTTTCCAGTATTCTCCTCTCCCTGATCAATACACATACCAAATAAAATAATAATAAAGGAGAAGAAAAGATGAAAACATAACTTAGTGTTCATCCTGGACTTTATGTGAGTGTGTTGATTTTTAAGCACTGGATATTATTTTCTTTTAATTTCCTAAACTCATAACAGGGCAAGTAATATACATGAATAGCCCAGAAATAGCAAGTGGGTTCTCTTGTTGCCATTCCTGTTTTCTGAGGCATTAGCAGAAGCTTCTTTTACTGGGCGAAACAGCAGAGCTCTACAAAAGCTTTCTCCATTGACCTGCAGCCGCTGCTGCTGAAGAGACTGAGTAGTGGCTATACCAACTAATTCTCAAACCCTACTGGGCCTAAACTATCTGGGGACTCAGTCTGTCCCCTCTGTGGAGATCAGTGTCCTATGGACTATACTGGGACAGAACAGGGACCCGGACGTGAGCTCCAGAAGTGGGTACAGCAGGGATTTCGGGGACCCTAGTTCCCTTGTAGATAGGAGTAGTCTGTATAAGGGACCCTGAGTAGGAAAGGCAACCAAACAGGGATGGAAGTGTTCCCACCCCGACCTTCTCTGCCAGGAGCTTAGGGGTCAATTCATTGGTAAGAGCCTTTAGCCCTCTAGGCCAAAGGGTGAACCTGCTATTGCCAGGAGGAAGCCATTCTCTAAGCTGAAGACAGAAGAAGGTTCTCGATGCTGCAGGGGTAATCACAGGATTGCCAGTACCTCAGAGTGAAGAGAAGACACTGTCATTGTGATTCTGAGATCAAAAATAATCCCACACCTCCAAACCTGTCAGCAGACATTCAAAAACTTTTGAAACGTTTGTTGTTCCTTATTTATTCTGGGTGTTTTGAGACAGCTGCATCTCACTATGTCAGAAAACCTGGTCTCTAAATTGTGACCCTCAGCTTCTGTAACACTGAAGATTGCAGGCGTGAGCCACAATGCCTGGCAAAGTCGGGTTCTTTTAAAAGCAAATGGCCACACGTTGGCTCTGTGGAACTCAGTCACTTCACAGGTCCCTGTGAGCTAAGCCACCATCATCTCCTGTCTGAGAGTCATTACCTTCATCTGACAGACTGAGCAAAATAATATGAGATGTGCTCTCCCAACCCAGAAGCACTCATAAATGTAAATTGTGATTATTTTAAGCCTGCCACATCCGAGGGTAAAGATTAACCCCCCTAAAGTCCTATGAAAATCCAAATGGCTGCCATAAATGACATGTGTTTATGTATATCACTTTCAGGAGAACATCCAGGCCCTCTCTTTGGGCCCATTTTTTCTTCTGGCTTTATGCATGATTTGAACAAACTTGATTTCTAAGTTGGCAGATCAATTACAGAGGGGCGAGAAGTTGCCCGAGACACTCAGATCGCAATCTGAAGTAAAAATTGCCCAACAGCCGTATACAGAATACATACACACACATTATGCCGATATAAATATGTATGTCCAAGTAGGTAAAACCTGTACTTTCTTCACATTTTCCATCTTTACTTAATATTCCTTTAGGATTCCAGGATGTTCCCAAGGGTGTCACAGTACCTTTAATTGGTTCGCGTCCTTGGATCACCTTTCCACCCTGTACCCTTTGGAAGGAATTCACGACACAGCCCCGCCTCCACAAAGGGGGAATGTCTCCGTTCATTATTTGGAATTTTTCTATGCAGAAGATTTCTGTCTTCTCCACAGATTTATTTACTTAATCATTTATTTATATGGACGTGTCCACATGGATATTTACTTTCTTCTTTGGGGTTAAAATTGTTCAGATCGTCCCCGCTTGGCCGTGAATCCTTCCAGTTGGCTCCCATGCCCTTGGGTCGGATCCTTTCATTGTGCAGTTTGGTATCATTGTCCTTGTTTTATTTCAGGCATTTCCTTACTTCCTGGAACATTCTCTAGGCTCATTTTGTGTGTTTCCTGCCCAAGTCGTATAGACAGTCCTTTCCTCCAGGGGAAGGGTATCAGAAGCAGGGTCTGGAAGGCACTAAGTGTGCTCGTTGCTATGGGGTCGTTGCTATGAGGCTGTGGCTGGGCTTAGGGCCCCTCAGGCAACAAAGCGTGTCTTGTGTGCAGATATCTATAAATGATTCTGGAGGCAGCTCCGTTGTCGATATTGACTTACGCTGAGTTTAGACAGACGTCTCCAGTTGGTGTCTTTTACACACAGACCGTTCTAAGCCCCAGCCCAGAGGGCTGCCTGCCAACAACTGCTGCCTTCACCGATGGTTCAGGAGCTGTGTGTATATGCACATTCGAGTCAGGGTTGTTCACCTGAACCTCCTGGGGGTAGGGGCAGCTTTTTCAGCCACATACAGTCTCCGTGTGGTCTTCCCCCGCCTCTCCTGTGCCTTTATTCTCCCGGTTCCTCTCATTTACAAAGCCACGTAGCTTAGTACTCCCTTCCTGCTCTCTTAGTGATGTTTTTAAAGCCCTGGTCTGGGGGATTCATTGACATGCCTTCAAGCTAACTGATCAGCTAACAAGGTCTTCTCATGAGCCCATCCAAGGCATTCTTCATTTCTATTACAATGGGTTTTTTCCCTTTTATTTCTAACATCTTCTGTTTCTTGTTCTTAGAATCCCTACCCTTCTGATTACTCTATGCTTCTTCCATGTTCCCTGCTTTTCCATTGCAGTCCTTCATAGCTTACTTATTTTAAGTTCCTTGTCTGGGGCCTGGAGAGATGGCTCAACAATTAAGAGTGTGAACTGATCTGCAGAGGATATGAGTTCAGTTTCCAGCACACATATCAAGCAGTTCACAACTGCCTGTAACTCCAGCTCCAGGAGGATCTGATGGGTGCTCTGGCCTCTTCCAGAACCTGCACACAGGAGCATCCACAGGTATGCATAATTAAAATAAAGTAAATTTAAAAAAAAACATTCCCTCCAAAATGTATGTCATATATGACTCTAGAACTGATGCTAATGCTTGCTTTGTTTATATACACCATATACATATACAATCAATATATAATCGTATATATATAATCATATACATTATCATATACATCATAGACATAGACAAATTCATTGGTATTTTCCTGAATGTATGCCTGGGTGAGAGTGTTAGAAGTCCTGGAACTGGTTGTGGCAGGAGACCTCTGCCTGGGCCACCAGGGCTCCATAGTCGAATAGCGTCAGGAGAAAGCTACCCTCCCAGGAGTGTGGAAAAGCCGTGAGTGGGGTTAAGACGAGCACCACTGCTCAGTGGGACCCACCTAGAATCTTCAGGACACAGGGACTGAGGAAAAGCCTAGGACAGGAGCCTTCCGGTTTCCATCTGTGGCTGAGGACTTCAGCCTGTGCCACAGGGCTCCATAGCCAAATAGTGCCGGGAGAAAGCTAGACTCCCAGGAGTGTGGAGAAGCCTGTCTGCTCAGCGGGACCCACCTGGAATCCAAGTACACAGTGACTGAGGAATAGTCTTCTGGTTTCTTTCGGTGGACGGGGAGCTGATCCTGTGACACAGGGTTCCATACTCAAATAGTGCCAGGAGAGAGATGGTATCCCAGAAGTGCCGACACACCTTCGAGCACAGGCAAGACCACCACTTCTGTTCAAATTCACTGGATCAAGAGGGACCCTTGCAGAGCCATCAGGACACAGGAACCAAGGGACAGCTGGGGACAAGATCCTTCTGCTTTCTATCTGCACCCCAGAGCTGACCCTGTGCCACAGCTCTCCAAACCCAAATTCCTCTCAGAGAGAGCTGGTCTTCAAGGAGTATTGACACAGAGGCTGGCAGGAGGGAAAAGCCACAGCCAGAGAGAGTAAGACCAGCTAACACCAGACTTAACCAGATGGCGAAAGGCAAGGGCAAGAACATAAGGAACAGAAACCAAGGCTACTTGGCACCATCAGAATCCAGCTTTCCCACCACAACAAGCCCTGGATACCCCAACACACCAGAAAAGCAAGACTCAGATTTAAAATCAGTTCTCATGATGATGATAGAAGACTTCAAGAAGGAAATAAATAACTCCCTTAAAGAAATACAAGCTGTTGTGTTTATAAAAATATATAGAGAGATATATGTACTGTGGGGTTATGGGAAGGTAGGTGTGGGGGAAGGGTGTGCCTCAGTAGGCCCGAGCCCAGGCATCCCTTCCCCCTGAGGAACCAGCCACACATGAAGGTATAGTATAGAATAGAGTTTATTTAGGGCATGGGAAGGGGAGTTAAGAGGGTAGTAGAGGCAG
>CM052705.1:89273354-89303011 GCA_028551405.1 Uromys caudimaculatus | reverse complement strand
GAACTCAAGAAGTTAGACTCTAGAGAACCAAATAACCCTATCAAAAAATGGGGGAACAGAGCTAAACAGAGAATTCTCAACTGAGGAAACTCGTAGGGCTGAGAAACACCTAAAGAAATGCTCAACATCCTTAGTCATCAGGGAAATGCAAATCAAAACAACTCTGAGATTCCACCTCACACCAGTCAGAATGGCTAAGATCAAAAACCCAGGTGACAGCAGATGCTGGTGAGGATGTAGAGAAAGGAACACTCCTCCATTGTTGGTGGGATTGCACGCTGGTACAACCACTCTGGAAATCAGTTTGGCGGACCCTCAGAAACATGAACATAATACCACCTGAGGACCCACCTATACCACTCTTGGGCATATATCCAGAAGATGCTCCAACATGTAATAAAGACACATGCTCCACTATGTCCATAGCAGCCATATTTATAATAGCCAGAAGCTGGAAATAACCCAGATGTTCCTCATCAGAGGAATGGATACAGAAAATGTGGTACATTTACACAATGGAATACTACTCAGCTATTAAAAACAACGACTTCATGAAATTTGCAGGCAAATGGATGGAACTTGAAAATATCATCCTGAGTGAGGTAACTCAGTCACAAAAGAATGAACATGGTATGTACTCACTGATAAATGGATATTAGCCTAAAAGTTCAGAATACCCAAGTTTCACTTTATAGAAACAGTTGGACTAAGTGTGAGGTCCCAGATAGAGGAGTTGGAGAAGGGACTGAAGGAGCTGAGAGAGTTTGCAGCCCCATGGAGGGAGCAACAGTGTCAACTGGCCTGACCCTCTGGTGCTCCTGGAGACCGGACCACCAACCAAAGAATACACATGGAGGGACCCATGGTTTGGACCACATGTGTGCAGAGGAGGGCCTTGTTGGCCATCAGGGGGAGGAGAGGCCCTTGAGCCTGAGGATGTTAGAGGCCCCAGTATAGGGGAATGCCAGGGAAGGAAGACGGGAGTAGGTGGGCAAGTGGGTGGGTGGGAGAATACCCTCATAGCGGCAGGGGGAGGGGAGAGGGGATAGGGGGTTTCCAAAGTGGAGACCTGGAAAGGGGGAAACATTTGAAATGTAAATAAAGTATCAAAAAATTTAAAAACAAAAAAGAATATAAACATGCCAGAGACCTGGGTTAGAGGGATGGCTCAAGGGTCTATGGGCGAGCGACTCTAGCTGAGACTCCTAGAGGTATCCAATATGGATCCTGAAGTGGACACTGAATCACCAACCAAAGAGTGATCATGGGCTGGACCTAGGCCCCCTGCACATATTTAGCAAATGAGCAGCTTGGTCTTCATGTGGGTCTCCCAACAACAGAAGCAGAGACTGTTCCTGAGCCTATGTGTCTGTGGGTCCCACACCCCTAATGGGCCACCGTGTCTGGCCTCAAGTGGGATAGCATGAGCCTAGTCCCCCAGCAACTTGCAGAGGATAATGGGGGGATAGTGAGGATGGATGATGTACAGAGGGGGCCTTCCCCTTCTCAAAAGACAAGGGGACAGTGGAATGGGGGTAGGACTTATATAAAGAGGTACTGGGAGGAGAGAAGGAGCTGATATTGGGTTGTGAAGTGAATAAATAAATAATTTTTTAAAAAATGAAAAAAAAAAAGTCCTGGAACTGGAGTTATAGACCATTGTAAACTGCCATGTGGGGGCTGGGAACTGAACCCAGATCCTCTGGAAGAACAGCCAGTGCTCTCAACTGCTGAGCCATCTCTGCAGGCCCCATTCACATGGCTTTTTAACATGCCTTGTGACTTTGCTGCCATTGTTGTTTATAGCCAGATATGATCTGTAGGGTCTTAGAAACTAAGGTTAGTCTGAAGTTTCGTATTAATCTGGCTAGCTGGGTTGTATTTACTGATTTGCTATAACTGGTTATAGGCACCTGGTCTCTTCTGTGTTTGGGGAATTCCTAGGAACAGCTCCTTATACAGAGTCTGGACCTTGAGGCTCTCAGCTATAATCTAGACTGGAGCCCCGTTGCCATGGTGATAAGGCATGAGGGGATATGGTATAACTTTTGTTTAACCTCAGTATTTCAGTGGACTTGTGTCACTAGGCTGTGACCTTCACAAATGCATCTTAGCTTCTGCCTCCTTTTGGCAGGAAGGTCAACAGGCCAGCGTTGGGTAAAAATCTATTTCCCAGGCAAGCTGAACTTCTGGTAATGTCTTTTCTCCTCAAGAGTTGCTTTTGCTGCAGGGACACTCTTTATATATTTCATAATGAACACTTTCCTCACCTTTCTGCCAAAGCCATAAGGGACTTTTCTTAGTTCTTTCTAGTGAGAATTTGGCTGAGTTCCCGGGGTAAAGCCCATGACCGTGTGGGGCTCCTAGTTTGCAGGTCCCAGGACCTTCACAATAGTTCATGGTCGGCCTCCCGCTGTTCCCTGAGCTCCAGCTACATCTGCTGTAGGCAGACTGATCTTGGCTGGCTCCTCGGCAGTGCCTGTGTAAATAAATAGGCTTTAGGATGGAGATCACTGCACTGCAACCTCAGTTCCATGATGGTTCCAAGAAAATTCAATGAGTTGTGGTCTCCCAGCTTCTTTGTTTTATAAAGACAGGTGTGATGCCAGCTAACTTCCAAAGTCTTCCATGCCGGCGTTGCACCAAGAAGTCTGTTGGGTTTTTTGTTTTCAATAAAAGCACAAAACTCAAAATATAAGCAATTCTTCATAGCCATGACTTAGGTGTCTCTGAATTCTACCAATCACAGTGTGGTAGTTTGTTTAAGAATGCTCCCCATAACCTCGGATGTCTGAATACTTGGTCTCCAGTTGGCAGCACTATTTAGGTAGGTTTAGGAGGTGTGGTCTTGCTGGAAGAAGTATGTCACTGGGGTTGGTCCTTGACGTTTCAAAGCTTAATGCCATTCCCAGGGTGTTCTTTGCCTCCTGATTGCAGTTCAAGATCCAAACAGGCTCCCAGCTTCTGCCCTAGCCTTCATGTCTGTGGCTTGCTGTCATGTCCTGCTTCCTTACTGTGATGGACTCTATAAGCCAAATAAATCCTTCCTTCTATACGTTGCCTTACTTATGGTGTTTATCACAGCAATAGAAAAGTAACAAATACACAGAGATTGAAAAATATATTTAATTGCATCTGAACTGAGCATGTTAAGATATTTTTGTCATTATTTCCAAATAGAGTATAAAAACTGTTATTTGCAGTGTTTCCATTAGATGGTCAATACACACAATCTTCAGGTGGTTTAATGTCTGCTGAAGGATAAATATGGATTACACACAAATATGTGGCATTTTATATGAGGGAATTGAGCATCAGCTGTTTTTTGGTACCCTGGACCCGATATCTATGGCTACTGAGAGATGGTTATGCATATATTCTGGACCTACTTAGGAAAAGTCAAGGCATCCCAAACATAAAATCCTAACCATAATGGAGTACTCTGATAAGCACCCTACTTCATCAAGAAAAGTCCAAGCTGCGTTCTAAACACTGCACCAGACAAAGCAACAAAGAAAGGGTTCAGTTTCAAAAGCCCATGAGACTAATCCTTAAGCTTTGTCCCCAAGGTTCAGCCTTGAAGCCTTTAAAACCTTTCATCCTTCTACAGTGCTGGCTCGCCATCCTGGCTCAGTAGCTGAGGATGAGAGGCTCAATCAGGTTTGCATCCTCTTGGCTATTATATAAGGAAATGATGACATTAGAAACACACGTAAATCAACCTCCATGGGAGTGGCCTCAGAGACAGACTGCGTCTGGTGTCAGAGAGTCGGGGTCTCCGGTCCAACTGCAGGGAGATTCACCCAATGCTGCTGTGACTCGGAACTTCTCCACATGGCTCTTTCCCTCCCTGACTGAGAGCCCTCCCCTCAGAATCCTCTCTGCTAAGTTGCTGAGGCCCAGCGTTCTGTAGCTAATGTGCTAATGAATTCATGGAGCTGCCTGGTGAAATGAGGCGACAGGAGGTGCTGCAAAAGTTCCCTTTTTCTCTCTTAAAAAAGGTAGCCACTCTTTTTATGGGTGAGTCTCTACGCACATATACACAACACCATGCTGCCCTAAATAGTCAGGGTAATTTTCCCATCTCTGAGCTCTCAAGGTCTGGCCTGGTTTCTGCTCTCCTCCTCCTGGGATCAGCCTTCTTTCTCCAGATTCAGACTTGCTTGGCTTTCTCTTGCTTCAACTGCTTCCCTTCCTCACAGTTGTCATTAGAAACGCCTCTCTTCTTCTAGACTGACAGCCCTTATGGCAGCATCTGACTCTGTTTCCTTTTAACTCATATATTGCCCAGTGCCTAGAATCTGCAATGGCCTGCACAGACACACTCAGCAATGCTTATGGTCTCCACTTGCTACTCCTCTAATAATAATAGAGAGCACATACTGAGCACTTACTGTGTACTAGGTGATGTTTTAGGAGATGTGTGTGTGTGTGTGTATCTCAAGCAACAAGAAAGTAACTAAGACAAGATTAAATATATATAATTTATATATATATATTCTTGTCTTAGTTACCTTTCTTGTTGCTTGATAAAATATCCTGACAAATGCAACTTCAGGAATGAAGAGTTTCTTTTGGCTCACAGTTCAAGGTTGATGTCCATCAAGGTAGAGAAGTCACGTGACAGAAGCTTGTGATGACTGCTGACATCGAATAAACAGTTCGGAAACCCAAAGCAATGAATGTGTGTGCTCTGCTCACTTTCTCCCTTTTATACAGTCCAGAACTCCAGCCCAGGGAATGGTGCTGCCCACAGTGGATGGGTCTTCCCATCTCCATTAACTTAATCAAGATAATCCCCTGGAGACAATCTCCCTTGTAATTCTAGGTCTCATCCAGTTGACAACTGAGATTAATCATCACAAGTCCCAACAAACCTAATATCATCAACTGACAGATGAGGCATTAGTGGAAAGGTCAGGTGACTGTCCCAGGTCACAGAGCCTATGAGTCCTAACACAGCTGTACCTCAGTCTGTATCTGGCCCCATGATCGTCTCATCTTCTTGGCTGCATTGCCTCCTATAATGCTTGTAAGATCCTGAAATGATTTATCCATTTGGTCCCCCATAAAGCTGTCCTTTGCTTTCATCTCTGCCATCTCTGTTGGGATGCAAGACAGTGTTCCCTTTGCCACAGGATTTCTCTGTTACTATAACAACATCACAAATGAGCTCTGGATTTTCTTCCTAGCCAAGCAGTTCTTGTTCCTCTGGGAAGCCCCAGGTGTGTGTGTGTAGAAGGCATAGCAGAGAAGAATAGCTCGAGTGAGATGCCTGGAGAAGGGGAGATTCGTGAGGATGGTGAGTAGCAATGCTCTCCCTCAGATCATTTCTCATCTTACTCTCCAACTGTCAAGGCTGAGACCATGTGACTTCTCTTCAAGGCTTCTTCCATCCCATTAGAACAAGACACAGTGTTCAGCACATGGAAGCTCAGTCACAAGAGCTGCTCTTTGACCTTCATTGCAGGGCTAGGAGAGGGCTCTGGCAACTGTGGTCCACACGCCACCCTGAACCACCTCTACCTCAAACAGGTTGAGAGGGTCCCAGCCCCTCTAGGCCTACTCTCAACCATAGCTCCTCATACATTAATATGCATACGAACTACTGGCTATCATGTAAAAACTTAGAATACCCTGTCCACAAGCTAAGTGAGGGCTAAGGCTTTGCCTTTTGGACTGCTGTGTGGGACTATACTTTGGCAGCAAAGGCCTGGGTGAGCTAAACCTGGTCTAGCTGCTTAGCTGTTTAAGAAGTTGGGCCTACAGGTATGGGAACAGCTTCAAGTTTTGCTGTGAACACATAACAGCAATGACATCAGCACAGGGGAGGACTTTGGCCCTGGTGGAGCAAATGCTGCTGCTACTGGTGGTGATGGTATTCATGGGAATGGTGGTGTTTATGAAGAGGGTGATAGTGCTGTCATGGTGACCATGGTGTGATGGATGATGATGGTTGTCTTAGTCAGGGATTCCATTCCTGCACAAACATCATGACCAAGAAGCAAGTTGGGGAGGAAAGGGTTTATTCAGCTTACACTTCCATGCTGCTGTTCATCACCAAAGGAAGTCAGGACTGGGACTCAAGCAGGTCAGGAAGCAGGAGGTGATGCAGAGGCCATGGAGGGATGTTTCTTACTGGCTTGCTTCTCCTGGCTTGCTCAGCTGGCTTTCTTATAGAGCCCAAGACTACCAGCCCAGGGATGGTACCACCCACAAGGGGCCCTCCCCCCTTGATCACGAATTGAGAAAATGCCTTACACCTGGATCTCATGGAGGCATTTTCTCAACTGAAACTCCTTTCTCTGTGATAACTCCAGCTTGTGTCAAGTTGACACACAAAACCAGCCAGTACAATGGTGGTGGTAGAAAAGGTAGTGTGGGGTCATGGTGAACTGGGGGTGGTGGTGGCAATATAGAGAAATTGATGGTGGTGGTGCTGACGGTGGTGTGGGAGAGTGGTGGTGGTATTAATGGCAGCAGTATGATAACGATGGTGTCTGTGGCAATGGTGCCGGATGCGACAGCAATTGCACTTACAGTAATGAGCATTATCCCATCATGCACCGTTTTACAGTGTTCAATGCACCTCTGCATGGTTTCTTGTGGTACCAAAGAAAGAAAATAGGATTCAGAGTCTAGGACATGGCTTTCAGACACAGCCACCACCCACAGGCTGTAGCATCTAGCAACTGCACCCTCTCCCTTCCCTCTATTCACCTCATACATTGCTATCTAAAGGGATAGTCACAAATCTCTTAGTGCACGAGATAGCCGTACACTCTTGTAATCCCAACACTTGGCAGGCTAAGGCAGGAGGATTGCTACTAGCTCAAGACCAGCCTAGGCTACATAGCAAGACCCTGTCTCAGCACACTCATGTACACACACACACACACACACACACACACACACACACACACAATAGTGCAAGCTTTCTCACGGTTGTTTTGAGTTCCACATGAGCTTCATCTAAGAGCTCATGTGTTACAAACACACAGGACACCTACCTGAGTCAGGTCCAAGCTAAGGAAGGAAGGCTCTCCAGGTAACACCTGTGTTGTGACTCAAGTGACAGGGTGCCCTGTCTCACAGGCTGCTCACTCTGTTCTGAAAGCCTTCATCCGTTGGGTCTGTGGAGCTAACTACCACTTTGCTTTTGGGCTTTTCTTGAAGCATATACATTTCTGGGAAAAAAAGTGATACCTGGTGTACACCCAAAGATTTCCAAACAAGGAACAGGGAGATCTGGAGTCTGGCCCCAGTGTGGCCACTGGCTCTATAGATGAGAGCCTCAATATTTCCTTCTCTGTACCCCACTGTATAATAAAAGATATACAGGGTTAGATTGGCTCTCTCCAAGGACACTTCTGTTGTAAGAATGGGTGGCCTCTTACTTGGGTGAGTGGGCTCCTCTAACGTCCTTCCTCTGGGATAGAGCAGTTACTACAGAGGCCTAATTGGAATGCTGAGTTTGTAAGACCCATTGCCCAAGCCCTCATCTACCCTGAACTGGCTCTGGTGGCCAAAGGCAAAGAGAACCAGGACTGGAAGGTGGTACTGGGCCCAGCTGCACCCACCACATGGCCCCATGGCTCCACACTAGTCAAGCTTTGTTTTGAAAATGTCCAGGGAGAAATTTATAGATATAAGCTAGAAATTGATTGGCCACATTAAGAACTCCACTTCCCTCTTCCCACTATCCCAGTGGCTACAAAAGGAGCTTTGTCTGGTTCGGGGCAGCCAGGATGTGACCACCAGACATGGTGACCCTGAAGAGGAGGATCTGACATGAGTCTCAGCTGAGGCCACTCTTCTTCCATGCCTCCCATGCTCACTCTGGAAACGAGTGGAAGTTGCTAGGAAATCAAATGATGAGCAGGGTTGGCCTTTCTTTCTCTGTGGTCACCTCAGGAACACTCCAAGATGCTGTCCAGTCTTCTCTCTCTCTCTCTCTCTCTCTCTCTCTCTCTCTCTCTCTCCCTCCCACGTGCACGCTCTCGCTCTCTCTCCTGGGTCAGGTGAGCAGGGCAGGTGAACGGAGAGGGGTAGAACTGTGTCTTCCACACTTGCATCATGCCGCCTTCCACCTTCTCCTTGCCTAACCTCGTGGCCAACAATGCTTTATTGTGCCAGAAAGCTAAACAGTGAGGCGGATGAAATTCTGTCACCTCACCTTTCTGTGGATCCCCTTCCACTCAGGTTTCCAGAACCTTTGGAATCTTCTCCTATGTTATTCCAGTCCATAAACCCAACCCCTTGGCTGGAGGTGACCTAAGTTGGTCACAATGGTTTCCTTATGGGCAGGGATCCTACCTCTATCCTCAAGCCTTTCCACAAAACCTGAACTAGCCAGAGCCATCCATCCATGTACAGACTCATTGACTGAGTGGCTGGTTAAGGACCTGAGGGGGTGAAAGATTGATAGCGATGCTAAGAAGCCATCTTAAGGTGCTATGCCTCCCCTGAGTATGTGCATATGGTTCCTTTACCTAACCCAATCGGGAGAGATGTTTAATGGAGGAACATTTTCCCAGTGGCCAAAAACTCTACCTAATCATGGCTTTCCTGAAAGCAAAGTGGAATGGGCTAAGGGCCAGTTTATGGGGATGGCTGTGTTGGTGAGAGAGATGAAAACTGTAAGCCTTCGGCTTTCTGAAAATGTTGTCAGGAGAATCTGCCCAACTTGCAGAGTAATCACTCAGCACAGTCCCTTCCTCAGCTGCAGGAGTCTGCTCCAGCCAGGGGCAACCCACCAAACGTGTGGGTACTTGGTAGAGAGGGTGCAAGCCAGAAGAGAGCGGGGCTGGCTTGTAGTGAGGATCAGAGGGTCCTGGGGGCAGGAGCATCTGGGGAGGGAGCTAGAGTTTGAACCCACAGGCTTCATAGGAAGGGGGACCACAGAGAGCCAAGGCGGGAGGACTCAAAGTGTGTTGGGCAAGGAGTTTAGCAGAGCTCAAGGTCCATAAAGAGAACAGAAAATAAACTGAAAAACCACCTGAGAGCCGACTGCAGAGGAACTACAGAATCGGAACTTCGACTATATATAGCATTTTAGGTCTTTCACCAGAACAGTGGCTTAATTAATGAAATCGACTGAAATTTGCTCAAGCATATCACAATGTTACGAAGCACCATACTTACAAAACTTGCAAGTTCAAAGGAAATACTTGATTTTACAGCTTGTATATACCTTATAGATATTCTAAACAATAAATCTCTCCAGAGGAACTGGAGGGGACATCTAGGGAGCATAAAGGCAATGTGAGAATGTAAGAAACAATGGGACACACCCAAGAACGCAATGAAAAGAAAAACCAGGGTGACAGTAGCTTAGTGAACCTCAGAGGAAACTTATAGCCAATAAAATGTCACTGGGTCCTAAGGAAAATGTCTCCTAGAAGACTAGGGAAGATTCCAACCCATGCATAAAATGCTTACAAAGCTTAGAGGTAACTGGGACTGAATGACAAAGACCAAATTTTCTTTTCCTAAGAGCAAGAGAAAAGAAAAATAAGAAATCAAAAACTCTTGGGAAAACAAATCATTAGACAGGAAAGTCCTGATGCAAATGAGCAGTATTAGAGATAAGATTCGATTCACTTATTGTACATAAAACAATAAAATCTACTTGATCCTAAGGCTAAGAAGATTGTCCTCGCAGTGACAGATGAATCAGCTTTTGATATATAAGGAAGAAAAACCACTCACAGCCCATCTCCAGGCTCTGTGCCAGACACCCACACGAAATTCACTACTTCAGACCTTGTCTGATGGGTTTTGTAATGGATCATAGACAAGAAGGGGAAAATTCACTGTGACTTTCTATGTGTTCACTCACTTGACAGTGTAAAAATAAATAGTTGATAGAAGAGACAAGAAGGGCAGAAGATTGTGGGGAGTGTGGGTGCTGATATCTACCTCACAGAGTGAAAGGCCAAGCCATGATGGCCGGTGACACACTCTCATCAGGGGGACTAAAACAATGACAGTACCAGCCAGAACTCAGTGGGGAAAAAAAACTGTGGTAGGGATTAGATTTCATGTGTTGATGGAATCTTGGTTAGATGGTCTACAGAAAATGGGTGCCTCCATGTCTAGTGTTGAGCCTGAGATCAGCAGAACTGGAAACTTGGAAGAACAGACAAAACTGGAGAAGAGAAAGGTAGAGAAACTGGAGTCTGCATCCGTCTCTCTGCTTCCAGGCTCCACGTGGAGACCTTCTACACAAGCTGATGCCCCGTCGTGGACCTGGATATGTGTGTGGCTCAGGACTCAAAATTGTGGAAAGGGGGGGGGAGAGTGGGAAAGAAGAGGGAGGAGGGGGAGAGAGAGGAGGAGGAGCCAGGGGCCACAAGTATGCCTGCAAGGTGAGCTACGTACATGTCAGTGACACACATGGGAGACACAGCAGTACCGGGCCCAATGCTGACCTACAGGCTGTACTGTTTCACCTCTGTCTACCAAATTTGCACAAACTCCTGTCATCACTAACTATAACTTGGCACCAAACTTGGGGAGGTATCATCCATATTTAATTCATATCAGTACACTAACTGGGAAAGAGACAAAGGGGTTTATTGCAGGTTGGGGTATCTGAAGGGAAGGGAAGAAGAGAGGAGAGTAAGGGGGTTTATTGAGGTTGAAACTTCTGAAAGAAAGGAAGGGGGAAGAAGCAGGTTATGCTGAGGGACAAGTCAGTCTGATGCAGACCCACACAGACCTGCCCCGACCTGGCCTGAAGCACTAGAGTGATGTTCAGGTATCCCAGGTTGTTCCCTGTCCTTTGAAGTCTCCTCTGCTTAGTCCCTAAAGGTAGGCTGCCCCAGAAGAACTAATAGGACTGGAGCCGATGAAGTGGGCCCCCAGTGAGCTGTCTGCTAGCTACCCTCCAAAGCTGAACAGCAAGTTAGCGTTTGAAGGGAGTTTTGGGTCATACATCTCTGTGTCTTCAGGTAACCTACATCTTTTATCAGAGCAGGGTGACACTAGACATTGTCCCTGGCTGATCTACCACAGCTAGCAGCTCATCCAGTCCTCCATATCCTAAGGTTCAACACATTGCAGGCAAAGGTCAATCTAGGCTCTCAAGAAAATGGCCTACAGGCATTGTCTCAGTTGAGGCTCCTCTTGGTGGAGAACTCTCTTGTGTCAAGTTGACAAAAAACAAAACCAAAAACTAACCAAGCAGGGCATATCTGCCGAGTCTTCCCTGCATCGCTCGAATAAACCAACTTGATAGATGTCAATGATCTTTTTAATATGTTCTTGTATTTGGTTTGTAAATACTTTGTTTAAAATGTTTGCATTTATGTTCTTTGGGGGAACTAATATTTAATTCTCTCTCTCTCTCTCTCTCTCTCTCTCTCTCTCTCGTTCAATTTTGTATCTTTATCTGGTTTTGTTATGTGGTTAATAGTGGCTTAGTACAAAGAGTTTGGTAGTGTTTTTTTTCCCCCTTCTTGGTACATAGAATAATTTAAGAAGCATTGTTGTTAGTTTTTCTTTGAAAGTCTGACAAAATTCACCAGTGTGTCCATCTTTGTCTGGACTTTTTATAGTTGAGGGCTTCAGTTTGGTTTGTTTTTAATGTGTGCGGGTGTTTTGACTGCATGTATGTCTATGCATCACATGCAAACTTGGTGCCCGAGGAGGTAGAGGCAGACATCGGGTCTGGAACTAAGGTTGGAGATGGGTAACTTCATACGAGTGCTTGGAGCCAAACCCAGGTCCTCACAAGAATGAGTGATCCTAACCACTGAACCACCTGTCCAGTTCTTTATCTATAATTTTGTTCATTTCGGCCTTCTCTTTTTTTTTTCTTTTGATTATTTTGGCTACAAGTTTATCAATCTTGTTTATCCTTTCAAAGAACAAATTTCTGTTTCATCAAGTGTGTGTGTGTGTGTGTGTGTGTGTGTGTGTGTGTTATATGAATGTTTTGTCTACATGTATGCTTGTGCACCATTTGTGTGCCTGATGCCTGGGAGGCCAGATATCCTGGGACTGGAGTAACAGATGTGTGGGCACTGAGAACATAGCCCAGGTCCTCTGCAAGAGTAGCAAGTGCTCTTAACAACTGAGGCATTGCTCCAGCCTTCAGATGTCTTAGTTGAGCATTTAGAGCTATAAATTCTGTCCCTGTTTACCTTTCTATTGCTGTGATAAAACACCCTAACAAAAAGGTGTCCTGATTACACTATGCCAGACACATAAACAAACATCTTTCCACAATGTCAGAATCCAGTGAATAACAATGTTACTTAGGGTTTCTATTGCTGTGATAAAGCACTGTGACCAAAAACTGACTTGGTGAGGAAATCGTTTATTTTAACTTACAGGTCTGGGGTCTCAATCCATCACTGAAGGAAGTCAGGGCAGGAACCAAAGACAGGAACACAGAGGCAGGAAATGAAGAGAGACCACGATCCTGCTCTCCATGGCTTGCTCAGCTTGCTTTCTTATACATCCCGGACCACCAGCTCAGGGAGGCATCACTCACAGTGAGTTGGTCTGTCACACATTAAAATCAAAATAATAATACTCAAGAAAAAACTTGCCTATAGGCCAATATTATGGAGGCATTTTCTCAATTAAGATTCCCCCTTCCCAGAAATGTCTAGGTTTGTGTCAAGTTGAAAAAAAAAAAAAAAAAAAAAAAACAGCACAGACAATAAATTCACAAGGGTTAGGAGTTTCAATGACACCCATGTGTCATAAAATCCGCCTGCCTTGGTAGCCTGGCTAAGGCAAATGTAAGTTCCTTACTGCAATCTTAATCACTAGTATTAGCACTCATATCACACTGCACACGGTAAGCCTCTCTACATGTCTCTCTACATATGTATGGATTCCGGAATGAATACAGTAAAGAGGCTTGAGAAGGGGTCTGAAAAAGAGTCTGTATAAGTAAGAGAACGGACCAGTTCGGAGGGATCTGCTGGAGGAGACAGCCTAGGGAGATGCTGCAGGTGGGCTTAGAGGAGCACTGGAGGATTCAGCTGTAAGGCAAAAGGGCGGTGCTGAGTCTGAGCAGAGAACTGGTCGGGAGACAGGTCCAGGTGGGAGAGCAGATAGGGACCAGCAGGCAATCAAGTAGGCTTCCTCAACAGTGAGGGACTGAGCTGAGTCAGTCCTTGATACAAACCAGGTATCAGATGAGAGGTTGGTGTGGAGACACAGCATCTCAGTGTTAGGGGTCCGTCAACCTGGTGTATCTGGTAAGGTCTTAGGCATCGTTTTTAATATGCTCATGTGTCCCCACAGTTTCAGGTCTCCTCAATAAACTTACAGCATGGTTCCCTTTCTAGTCTCAGAAATAAGCACTGGATGGGAGGTGCCTGCAGTGTCTGGGTCCACCCAGGGTCTGCAGTCATATTCTTCTTCCTCAAAATGGAGTCAAAGGCTGCTTGGAAAGGGAGAGTCTCCTGCAGTGATGCACAGTCTGAAAAACACTGTTTTCTGCAATATGGAGTAGCCTTGGGTAAGCCATAGCTTTAGCTCAACAGTAAAATGGTTAGGGAAGAAAACAGTAAAACTTTGGGAAGAAAGGGTTTATTTGGCCTACAATTCTGGATTTTGGTCTCTTATTGGAGGGGAAGTCAAGGCAGGAACTTGAAGCACTATGTCCACAGTCAAGAGTCAAAGTGGAAAGTTAAGGGTTCTTTGGAAAGTCCATCCGATGGTGTTTTGCTAGGGCAAACACATGAAGGAAGCTTTTGTTAAAGTGGGCATAGTTGTGAAAGGCGAAGGCAGACTCGTGAAGGAATGTTTAGCTGAAGCAGACACAGGAGAGAGGATGTTCTGCTAAAGCAAACATGTGAAAGGACACGTGATGAAAGATTCTTTGCTAACGACATGCATGTATTGGAATGCCTTACATTAGATAGTTGAGCTGCATTTATCAGGACTCCATAGAGAGAAATGCACCCAAAAAACCTTCTGGTGGTGTGCTGCAGTTTGTGGCAGCTTCCATGGACTTGGGATGATTGGACGTACGTGCTGAGGCAAGACCTGTGCTGAGACAAGGCACTGGGGGACACGTGATGTTTGGAGGGTATAAACAGGACCCCACGGAGTGACGGAGACAGAGCTTGGCTTGCTGCTACAGCGAGCTGTGCAACGCTTGTGGGTCTTGAGTCTTCACTGATCTTCACTTCCCTGGGAGAGACAAGAGAACTTCTCCTGGTGTTCCTCCTGGTCCCTCCTGCTGATTTGATCTGAGGCTGAGGCCTGGCTGTCTCTGCTAGATCATGTCACTGTTGTTGCTAGCCTGACTCTACCAAACTAAACCACTGGTGTAACCATGAGGTGTTTGCTAGTGGATCGAGCTGCCGCTGCCTGCTAACCTGAGAACTGAACTGTTGATTTCCAGACAACACAGATGGGAGTTGCTCCAAAGAACCTTTCTAAACAGGTCCACTTCCCCGTATCCTTTCTTTTCCACTACCTCTGGTGGGTGGTGGGCTACAAGGAAGGTTGAAGCGTTTAAGAACCATCATTAAAAATAGGATTTTTTTGTAACTTGAATAAATTAAAGTTACGAGAGCAAAGAAAAAATAAATGCATGGACCCTTGCTGACTTGCTCTCAGTTAGGTTCCTCCACTCTTATATGGCTCAGGGTTCTCTGCCTAGGGAATGATGCCACCCAAGTACTGTGTCTGTATCAATTAACAATGAAGAGAATCTCCCCCCCCCCCAGACATGCCCACAGGCTAACTTAGTCAGGACAATTACTCACTAAGACTTTCTCCCCAGGTGGTTCTAGGTTATGCCAAATTGCCAGTTAAAACTAACCAGTAACAACCTCCCTCTTACAACTATTTTCCTGGTATCCTATAGGTTTTTGGAATATTGGATCTTCATTCCCATTTGATTACAGGATCTTTTACTTACTTCTTGAGTTTTTCAACGATCCACATATCATTCCATAGTGCCTTGCTTAATCTCCACGGACTTGTGTATGTTCTGTAGCTTCTCTACAAGGAATTGGGTTAAAGAGTTGGCTCAGCAGTTAAAGGCGTGAACTTGACCTTCCGAAGAACCAAAGTTTAACTACCAGTACCCTTACTGGGCAAGCAGCTCAAAAGTGTCTGTAACTCCAGCTCCAGAAGAGATCAGTCACCTTTGGTCTCTATGAACACCTGCACTCATGTGCATAAACACACACACACACACAAACACCACACCACATACACACCACACACACACAAACATATACATAATTAAAAAATAATAAAAATGAGTATTTTAAAAAGAATGTAAATGATCGTTTTAATTTTAATATATTAACTATGATTTGCTTTGACTCCTAATACATGCTCTGTTTAGAGGAAGTCCCATGAGTATGTATCACACTTCAAATTAGGAAGAACACTTTTTCAAAAATGAATGTGATAGGTTGTTGGACCATAATTTGTTTTATTATTTTCCAAGTATGAGATAGTTGCTAAATTGCTTCCTGGTTTTCAGATATATTGTCTGTTGCAGGATATTTGATCACTCTGTGAACCCAGAGATTGTGTTATTTACTAAAAGAAAAAAACCTTGTTTCTAGATGTGGTATGGCTCAGTCTTTAGCACATACCTTTAATCCCTCTGTCTGGAATATGTACAAGCCCTTAGTACAAACTTAATGCCAAAAATGAAAGTTAAAATTAATTTGTAGAAGGAAGCACCCGTGTTTAAAAGTGATGTCTAATTGAGTGGCAGACAAAGTGACACATCAGAGAAAGATTTGAAAAAATAGGATCTGCCCAACTCTCATGAGAAGAGAGGGGAAAGGAGTGCTACTTAGAGAGAGTGCAGAGAAAGGGAGGAGGCAGTTTTACTGGGAGAGTTTTAGAGTCTGGTTGAAGAGAGGACAAGCTAGACACAGGTGAAAACTGAATGTGCCAGAGAATAAGAAGGAGCCAGAAGATTAGAATGGATTGCCAGAGTTAGTTTGAGGCCAAGCAGAGCAAAAAGTCAGAGGCCAGGAGAGGAGCCAGTTTGAATCAGTCATCTTGGAGAGAAATTTTGAGCTAGAACAGCCTATTTGAACCAGCCAGTCAGAGCTCAGAAAGAACTAGAAAGGGTGAGCTTATTCAGTAGCAAGTCTCAGAGGCTGAAAACATTCTAGGTCTAGGTAAGACTGTACAGAGGCTAGAAGCTTCCAGGACTAGACCTGCATTAGCTGACTGAGGCAGTAAGCCTTGGAGGTGACAATTATTACAGAAGAATAAAAGTTACTTTTACACTTGGCCTCTTTCTTTCCTTCACAGTCTTCTTTCTTCTTCCTTTTTAAATCCCCGACCCCAAGATAAACTCTCTAACCTCTACTCTCCGCTGGCTTCTCCCAAGTCACACTTTGGCTATCTTTCATGCATCCCAAAGCAGCCCTGCATCTGGTTCCCTCAGAAGAATCAAGTGGTGTTATGGTGGGTCTGCAGGGTGAGGTTCTCACAGCCCTGGGGGGGGTCCCTCCCAAGCTGCCCCACACACTGCAGAGCCGATGAGCCCTGTCAACATCACTGTCACCATCCAGCACACTTCATGCTGAATTAGTGGCCCAGGCTCTGCCAGTCATTGCGCCTCGATGCTTATGTTTTTCATGGGAATTAAAACATTCAGGCACTGTGAATGTGAAGTCCACACACTTAGCCTGCGTGGCGTTTTAATGAGACTCAGCCGGGTCCAGCACATTCCACACTTACAGTTGAATGAAAGCTTTCTCTCAGGATTATTTCCTTAGGTCTGGCCCATCACAGCCGAGGCAAACTAGAGTTTCTGAGTATATGGAAGGTTGGGGAGAATTGTGTCCAGGCAGATGGTGAATGGCCACGGGGCCTATTCCAGCTCTGATTAACTGGACCAACAGATAAATCGAGGTCCTCACAAGCTCTTGAGGATGAAGTGGTGAGGTGGTGGGAAACTGACATCCATTCTCACTGACAGTGCTCCCCACACCTTTTATCTTGCTCTCTGTGCTTATTTCACTAATCCAGGGTCACCTCTGCAGCTCTTAGAGGCTTTCCATGCACCTAGGAAAAGAGATGTCATCATCCCATCCTACAGATGTGGCAACTGAGACCTGGAAAGATAAGTTGACTTGTCCAAGACCAGTGAACGGAAAATTAGTTGTTCCCATGAATCTCAATAGGTGTGGCACCTGCAATGAGACTTAAAGCACATGTCTTACTGTGTAGACCACAGGGGTGACTATTACCCTCAGTTCAGGACTCCCTTTGCTGGGTTCATCCCCTGTTATAAGCAAGAATGTTGGAAGGGGGGGCTTTCAGTGCCTTTGGCTAAGGTCCTCTGAAGCTTAGGCCAGCTGCATTGTCCTGGAGACCCCTTCTCTTCTCTTGAACCTGCTCTCCGAGCTCGGCCCTCGGCCTGCTGTTTTGGTTCCTGAACTCACAATGAAGGCATGACACTCCACGGTTCATCTTGCATTCCCTGGCTCCTGTCACTATGGCAAGGCAGTGGAACCACATAAGTGCCCCTGCCCCCTGGCTCTTAAGCATAGCAGGGGACAACATGCTAAACTAAAGGACCCCAAAGTGACATACTCATCTGTGCCTGTCACCTCAAAAATAATTTCTAGGAGATGGAGAGATGGCTCATCATTTGATGCTTACAAAGGTTTGGGTCCCAACACCCACATGGCAGCTATGTGTAACTCCTGTTTCAGGGAATCTGATTCCCCTCGTCTGGCCTCCATGGGTACCAGATACACACACAGCGCATAAACATACCTGCCTCGGGGGGCGGGGGGCAGGGTGAGACTGGCACACATAAATCTTTAAAACGTTTAAGTAACATCTGCCTTTAAATCATCAGGCACTTTACACTTAATGTCTTTTCCCACTGAATTAAGAAAACACAAGTGTGGGTGAGCATCCGAGTCCCACCGGCCACCTGCCAGCTGAGAACACATTGTGACTCCTTTGTAAATCCATCTCCTCTGTACAGCGAAGTCAGCAACAAGCCCCCCCCAATCTGTCAAAGAGTCAGAGGCTGTATGTGAAAGGGATCTGTGAGCTACAATGTAACTTCCCAAGCAACTCTTCTTCCCATTTCCTTCTGATCAGCAATGCCAACAACCTCCAGCCCCTAAGCCAAGAAACCTACCGGGTTTTTGTTTTTTTTATTTGTTTGTTTTGTTTTGTTTTTGTTCTTGTTTTTGTTTTTGTTTTTGTTTCTTTCTGGAATTTTCTTCTCTTCGTCCGATACCAAAGTTTCTTTTCTCTGTAAGGGAACACACAGGGATCTACCCTCCAAGCCCACAGTCCTCTTTTCTACTGTGTGATTGGTTCAGAGTTGGGCACGTGACCTAAGACAACCAGTCAGATTTTTTTTTTTTTTTTAAATAAATAAACAGGCTCCTATCTGCTGTGGGGGCGTGAGTCCGAGCTTGCTTGCAATGGCTAATCATGTAATGCAGGGGATGCCTGTCTGACAATGAGGCCAAGCAAAATGAAAAACGAGTAAAGTGTACTGATGCCCTGGCCAGATGTTCCTAAGCCAGCTGTAACCCACTTCCCAGGGGCAGAGAGGAAGACACTCTTCCTTTCGGGCCTGGTTTCTCTCCCTAGAGTTTCCTTCTCTCGAGGTGGGGGTGCGGCGAGGGGGTGAGTCCGTTACTCAGAAGCCACGCGCTCCAAGCTTGGGTGATATGTTCTACTTGTCCCTCCCTATAAATCTCACCATTTGATCTGCTGAAGCTCAGATTGTCCCTCAAGTACCATTTCCTTCTAGTTTTCTTGACCGACACACTCTTCCACATGGAGGGAGCCTGAGAGGCGGAGATGTGTGATTCCACCCAGCCAGAGCTGAAAGGAATCCATTATTCTCTTTAGTCCAGTGACTTAGGCTTTCTCAGTCTTAAGTATCTTTGTCTATGAAGTGAGACAAAGGATGCTTACCGTTGTGGGTGTGGCAGTTCAAGCCTTCACTCACCCACCTTGAGAGACTGGGGCAAGGTGATCACTTGAGTCCATAAACTGAAAACCCCCCCTGGGAAACATGGTGAGATCCTGTCTCTCGCTGAATGGGTAAATCCCTGGAATGAAGGTTTATTATATAGAAAAAGGATATTTATAAGGGCTCAGCAGAGTTTCAATAAAAAAAAAAAAGTATATATATATATATATATATATATATATATATATATATATGCTTTTTGGAACAGAGTCTCATAGTTTTTGTTGTTTGTTTGTTTGTTTGTTGTTTGTTTTTCAAGACAGGCTTTCTCTGTCTTGGCTGTCCTGGAACTCACTTTGTAGACCAGGCTGTGCTCAAACTCACAGAGATCCTCCTGCCTCTGCAAGTAGGGGATTAAAGGCCTGCCAGGCCACCCTCAAGACCAGGCAGTGTCTCCTGTATCTTAGGCCAGTCTCAAATTTAGGATGGAACAGAGGCTGAGCTTGAACTAACACTCTTGCCTCTTTCTCCTGAGTGCTGGGGTTGCAGTCATGGACCACCATACTGAGTTCATATTGGGTTTGTGCAGTGCCGGGGTCAAACCCAGGACTTCATGCATGCTACACAAGCATTGTACCAGCTGAGCACAGCCATGGGCCTTACAATTATTACTGTTTTCAGTTGAGGGCCATTAATCATCTTTCTTTGAGTTCAAACATCAAAACATGACCACAGGCAGGCTGAAAAGACTCAGGCCCAGGGCTGCCTTGATTCTGGGGCTCCAGAATAAAAGAGATGATAAATTGCTATGGAAATGAGGCTTGGGCAGGGACCAACTCCAACAAATGGAGTCTTGTCCTCACACCTGCAGCAGCAATCAGAAGGAAGTACATCCATCAGAAGCAAGTCCAAGCATCCGTCCCAGGGAGACCAGGCTGCTGGGTCTGGTCAAGATCCTGATGAAGGACTGATGCTCACCAAGTGTGACAGAGAGCAGTTAGCACCTAGAGACTTGGAGCGTTCTCTGCTCTCTGAGTGTGTGTCTGGCACCCTCTCTGCTGACTAGGCTTATTCTTCTTGAAGAAATAAAGAAGGGCCAGTGGGTGGCAGCTAAGACTCCATCTTCCGCTGAAGTTGATAAGCTAGTGACTTTGAGAGAGCCTTGGTCTCCTTGTGTGGGAAAGGAGGCAGGTGACTTCCAGGGTCTCCTCTAGAGCTGGAATTCTGAATCCAGCTGAGCCCAAGACCCTATCACCATCACCCCCAGCTACACCAAGGGTGTTTCCAAAGAGTACAAGGCATAGAGCTGGGGAGGGGCAGCCTTCCCCACTGACTGATTTCTATGAATATTTACCCTGGAGGACTGACGGGGTGTGTGCAGGGCAGTAGGCAGCTGAGGGGCTATTCTCCCCACTTGACAGTACTGCCTCTGTGACACCTCTGTGTGGAGAAAGGTGAACCAGGAGCTAGGGGTGAGCATCCCTGCTTAACAGCTCTCCGTTTGTTTACCCAAAAAATATTGTTCCATCATAAAAATTCCCAAAATAGTTCCTTCCCTGGCCAGACTGACTGGCGGGCGCCCAGCTTGGGAGCTACGCCACACTGGAGACATGCTCCAGGGAGGTGAAATTAGCTGGGAAGGTTTGGAGCCACAGTGTGAGGACCACCAGGCCTGCACATCCTGTGGGGTGGAGCATGGAGGTAGAGCCATAGACCCGTCTCTGGGGTCTCTCTCTGGGGACCCTCTCTTGGCAGGGACAACTTATTTTTAGCTAAGAAGGGCTCCTTTGGCTCTTTGTGGGAGGCTGTGTCTCGTGGGCTGGAGGTGAGACAAATACTTTCCCCCTCAGCTGGAATGCTGTCTCCCACACTCTGATTCTGGCCAATACTTCCTCAGGCCACAGTTTCCAACTTAGAGGGTGGCTCTTCAGATAGCCGGTCCCTTCGCAGGAGCGTGAACAAGGCCTCCAGGTATAGTCTAGTAGGATTCTGCATTTTCTCTTTGGAGAATGTAGCACTGTTTTTACTGAAAAATACCCCTGCCAGTCTTTCCCAGAGCCTGTGAGGTCCTAGGGCAGAGGCCAGAAGGCAGTGCGCACACCTCACATGTAGCTCATGAAGTGTGTGCTCCGCTGTCCGGGACCCCGGGCATCGTCCGGGCTATGCCAGTCTATGGGAACCTGGAACAACGAGAGACTGAGAGGATCAATAAGGGGATGACACTTCATCCCACCAACTAATCTGCCCCTCCCCCTACTCAGAGCAGGATCTCATAATGGAGTCACTGCCATTTAAGTGACAGGTTTATCCTCACAGGGAGCCTTCCTACAGCCACCCAGAGCTGCAGTCTGGGTTTCCAAGCATATGTGGGAAGGGATTATAAACAGGTCTATAGACTGTATAGAGAAGGCCCTGCTTTTGTGTGCAGGCGAGCCCTCACCTTCCCATGCCTTTAAACTGTTCATTTTATGCCAGTCAGGTTGACTTACCCCTTAGGCAGCATCATTAAGCTTGATGACCTCCAAGCAGTCAGTTAAAATGATGCTGTGCAACCCGGCCTCATACAGGCATCCATACCATATTTTGGAGAGAAAGAAATTGGGAGAATGGATGAGTCCTTGGGGACAGGCTCCACTATAGGAACAGGCAGATGACCGACATTCCCACATCTGGTCTCAAGGCCACAGGTCAGACCCTTTAACTGGATCCTAAGATTTACGATGTATTCTTCTTTGTATCCTGGCCCTAAACTCAAGGCAACAACTTTGTAATATACAAAACTGTATACCTCTTATTTTATGTAATCTATATGTATGCACATTCATATGTGCAATTTACTGGCCTAGAAATCACAACCCTGGCTTGCGGTCCTTCAGCCTCTGCCCATCCTTGACTTTTGGGATTACAGACATAAGCTACCTTGCCTAACAATATCCTGTTTAATAGGGAAGTTATCTTGAAAGTAATTGTACTGGATACAATGTCTGCCTCCTCTTAGCATCCAGTTACATGTATCTAAGGCAGGGAAGTCAGGCCATAGAACCAAGCAGAAGAAAAACAATTCCTGATATTATACAACTCCTTTCTAGGGGCTGGAGAGATGGCTCAGCGGCTAAGAACACTTGTTGCTCTTACAGAGGACCTGGGTTCAGTTCCCAGCATCGACACTGTGGCTCTCATCCATCTGTAGCTCCCAGTCCGAAGGATCCAGGATCCTCTTCTGACCCCTATGGGCATCATCCAAGCACATGGTGCACATACACACATGCAGGCAAACACACTCATAAAAATAAAATTTTATATATATATATATATATATATATATATATATATATATATATATATACACACACATATATACATATACATATATTTTTTTTTAAATCCTTTCTGTTAGTGCCTTTGAAATACACAATGAGCAAGCTTAGTGACATAGGCCTGTAATCCCAGCTACTCAAGAGGCTAAGGCAGGAGGATCACAAGTTCATGACCAGCCTGAGCAAGTTACTAAGACCCTGTCTCAAAATAAAAAGTAAGGCTTTTGAGTGGTATGCTTGCTCAAGCCTGCTCCTTCCCTGTGCAGTGTATTCTATAGTTTTTACTCTCGTGTTTTATAAATGATAATAATAATAGCAAAACAGAGGGCTAGGAAATGGCATAGTGGTTCATATCTATGATCCCAGAAGTCTGGAAGTGGAGTCAGGAGTTCAAGGACAGCCTCAGCCACACAGCTGTGGGAACTTCCACTCACAGTGTGATTCACTGGCAGCTGCCTAGGGTGCTGCCTGGCACCCACCCAGGTCCAGAAGGGGCAGAAGCCAGATTGGAGACAGCACAGCGTCACTGTGCCTTCCTGGAAGTTCCAGGGCTGTCAATCAGCTAGCTGCTCCTTCTGCAGTCAGGGGAGCTTGTCATTATAAGAGCAGAGACTCCTTTAAATGCCTCGTGGCTGCTCAGGGAGATCCTGACCCAGCAGCTGATGCTCAAAGAGACTTCAGTGCAACTGCAGAAACTGCCGCAGCTGTCACAGCCACTGCAAAAGTCACTGCTTCTGTCTGAGGGGACGTCATGTTGACAGCTCTCATCTGGGAGGTTCTGTTTCTGTCACAGCTGCCCCAGGTACACTGTAATGACTCCAGAGGATGACACTTGGGCAGTGACAGCTTCAAATGTGTCTCAGATGGCCCCACCATCTTGCAGATGTCCTCAGGTCTAGGGAAATAATTCCACCACCCACGACAGCTGTGACAGGCAGGCCCAGTACTAAGTAAAAAAGCTTGTGGTAGCAGACAGAAGGCTGGGCGCACGTGTGCCTGGCAGATTAAACCCTTCCTTCACTCTACCCTGCTGTGCCTCTGTGCCTTCCTGGTGCTGCAGTCTGGGTTCCATTCAAACCTCATCTCAGGCAGTTTCATAGCCTACTTATGGTGTTTGAGCACAGGTAAAGTGGGCAAGTCCTTAGCATAATATACAGATAATTTTTACTAGGTGGTGTGGTATACACCTTTAATCTCAGTACTCAGGAAGCAGTATCGGGCAAATCTCTGTGAGTTCAAGGCCAGCCTGGTCTACAGGACTAGTTTTAGAAATCTAAGGCTGACACTGAGAAACCCTGTCTTGAAAACAAATAAGAAACAATTTTATTTATTTCATTTATGTATTTATTTATTATTTTACCCCAATCAGGTCATTTCAAGCCTCAGATTGTTTCTTTTCTTATTGATGAGAAAGGTCACTATGAAGGCAGTAAGACTCTGTTGGGTGCTAAGTAGGAAGAAAGTCATGTGCATACACTCTGTGTTTATAAGGATTCGGCTCCCTTTCTCTCTTCTGTCTTCAGTACTTGGTGGTTGTGGAGCTCCTCCAGCGTTGCTGTGGATTTGCAAAAGCAGTGGTTTTAATTGAGTATCCGAGTTTTGAGCTTTGAATGGTCACATGAAGGTATTAACCTTAAAGGAAACCAGCTCCACTCAGAGCCTCCTACTCCTGAGTGCAGAGGGGCTTCCACGCCTTGGCCAAACGGACTCCTAAGGAATTTGATAATTGCCTTTCCAGTTAGAATGGCACATATTCACCACTCAGTGGATTCAAGAATCTGTTAAAAATGCAACTATAAATAGCCCAGGTACTTCCAGAGTTCCTTGCAAATCCCCTGAACTTATGAATAGACTGTTGTTCAAAGCCACCCAACTCTTCTCACCAACCGGGTTTGCAAGAGCCAGGCCCCCATCACTTCCTTTGTGTTTATGTAACCATCTCGTTCCCAAAATAGCTTAGGATGGCTTTTAAGAGATGTCCACAATATAATGAAAGCAAAAGTATAGGTAAATGAGGAAATTCACAGGGAAAAGAAAAAAAAGCAAGGCAAAGAGTCTGAGGGAGAAACTTCCGTTCTGAGGTTGGGAGAGTCTTTACATTGGCTCACGATGAAGCTGTATATTTGAACATAAGCTTCCTAGCAAGTTAAGCAAAAGAGTGGGGGAGAGATGGTTGAGTGCATGGTTTATATCACCCAGAAAATAAAGGCTCTGTTGAGAAATACAGCAGCTCCTAGAATGAAGATCTAAGAGACGTTTCTTGCATTTTTCCTTTAAAGCAAACAAGCAGAAAACTATATTCTCATAGTAGGAACATAATAAGGAATCTCACTGGTTCTTTTAAAACAACGCTCGAGGAAGCCGATGGCTTCTGTTAGATGTCAAACCTGGGACAAACAGCTGAGGCACCTACTAGTGGATCAAAGCGCACCTGGCCACCAGATTCTCTCCGCATCCCTCAGCCCCTACCTACTGTAGAGCCCCCCAGCTGGCATACTCTCCAGCCCAGGGGGGTCCGGTGCTCTTCCCTATATAATCTGACAATTTTAGTTACCTGCTCTTTTTGTGCCTCTGGGCCTCCCTGCTGTGCACCGGCTCCTCTGTTCCCCATCCCTTCCTTTCCCCCTTCCTCCAATAGTTCAGGGTCGCGACCACTCTGGACTCTCCCGGATGTCCCTGCCTCTGGCTATGTTCTCCCACGCATCCATAATAAACTCTCTCCTCCACCACACCTAGGACCAGTCCTGCTTCCTTTCCTTTTTCTTTCCTTTTCTTTTTTTTTTTATTCAACTTCTTAACAGAGTAAATTCATTGAACATGTTTCCACAGGAGAGTGAAGGATGGGTTCAGATCACCAGCTGTAATTAGAGGATGCACTTTAAGAACTGAGGGAGGAGGGTGTGGCCTAAGGACCTCCTCATCAACCTCCCATTGCCCAAAGCATACTTGAGTAAGCATGGGGCTGAGTTTACGGTAGTTGTCTCCTAACCTGGGATGCCAGGTGAATGCCACTCCGTTCGCTTTAACTTTAGCAATGCCACAGAGAGGCTCGGTGTCCCCTGTGGGCAGTGCAGAGCAGTCACCATGCCTCCTTCCTACCCCATTTTCTTTTCTTTTAGGAAAGAGTCATCATGTCAAATTCTTCCCTCCCCCCCCCCCATCCTGATTTGCTTTCTGTTGCTGTGACAAGCACCAGGAACAAAAGCAACTTGAGAAGGGAAGATTCCATTTTGGCTCACATGTCCTGATTGCAGCCATGATGGAGCAGAAACTCAGTGAGGAGCAGAGGCCGGGACTACTCAGGAACACTGCTCACTGGCTTGCTCTCCGTGGCCCACTTACCCTGCTCTCTTATACAACCCAGGAGCAACTGCTAGGGGTTACACCCATCACCCACAGTGGGCTGGGCCCTCCCACATCAATCATTAATCAAGAAAATGCCCCACAGACATGCCCACAGGCCAATCTGATGAAGACAATTCCTCCTTTGAGTTTCTGCCTTCTCAACTGACTCTGGTTTGTGTCAAGTTGACAAAAACTAACCCGTACATCCATTTATCATCAGGGCCATGTTGGCCTGTCACAGTGAGTTTCAGTTGTCAACTTGACACACCTAGAAAGAGGGGACCTCAGTTAGGAAATTGACTCCATTGCATTGGCCTGTGGCTATGTCTGTGGGACATTCCAGAGCCTGGGATGTAGGAGAAAGGTAGTGGACCATGCGTCTGGAAGCAAGCCAACGAGCAGCATTCTTTCATGGTCTGTGCTTTGGTTCCTGCTTCCTAGTTCCTATCTTCAGTTCCCACCTTGGCTTCCTTCTTGATAGGCTGAAACCTATCAGCCTAACAAACCCTTTCCTCCTCTGCTTTTAGGATGTGTTTTACCACAGCAACAGAAAAGTAAACTGGGCTAGCTCATTCTCATACCCAGTACTGACTCTCTGTGTGTGTGTATCTAACATGTATGTATTTTGTATGTGTGCACATATGTGAGGCAGTCTCTATGTAGCCCTTGTTAATCCCAAGCTCCCGGTCCTCCTACCACTTGTTGGTTCTGAGCTCAGTCTGCTGAGCTCTGAACCTGTGGCCATGCACCACTATAGCCAGCTGCACAACACTGCTTTCATGAGAAAATGCACTCCTGGCTCCAATAACTACTGGACAATTAAACTTCTAGCACGGGAAGCCAGAAATTCCTATTCAGTATCTTACACACTTATGTGCTCAAGATGACAACGACTGGGAACACTGACACCTCCAGGAATGAGCAATGCCTGGGCATCGAATGCGAGGCTTCCAAATGCTTATTCTGACTAAAGGAATCGATTCTTCCAGAAATGGTCTCTTCCTCATTCATCTGAGCTCTGGGTCTCTGGGTGTAATAAAAGCAATCACAACAACAACTACAACAACAACAAACATTCCTCTGTGTGTGCATTTATACATGCACTGAGAAACATATGTACAAAAAGGCTTCCAGGACATGAGAGTTGGATCAGACATTAAAATTGCTTGAGCCAAGTGTGGGGGCACAAACATGTAATCCTCACGAGGCTGAGGCAGAAGAATCACCAGCTCAAAGCCAGCCTTCGTTACACCACTGAGTGTGACAGGGTCAGAATAACGCACTGGGAATTTGTACTCAGGAGCAGAAGGTCATGAAGGCCTTGCAGAGAAGTGACACAGAGGCTGAGGGAAGTTGTATTCCTTTCCTTTTCAGCTTCTGAGAACATTTCAACCTTTATTTAAAAAAATAATAATACTGTAAATGCTGCGTGAGGTAGTTCATGTCTATACCTCCAGGAGTCTGAGGCAGAAGGATGACAGGTTCAAGGCCAGCCTCACAATGTATCAAGACACTGTCTCAAAAAAGATGTTGTTTATACTTCGGATCATGAAAACACAGACATGAATCTGTATTTAATTATACTGCATGCAGTTAAAGGACTTTTGAGTGTTAAAATGGAAGATGGGTCTGAACACACAGTAATCTAAGGGACTGGACTGAGGTTCTGAGACTAAGTTACCCCACCCTTGGAACCTCAGAATGCTCCCCTATGGAAAGAAAGGGCAAACCAGATTCATACAGAAGACCCCTTCTAAGCCAGCGTCCTGGACGATGTCCCTTCAACCAGTCCGGAGTCACTCTAGGTTGTCATGGTGTCCACCTGTCTCAACCAAGAACCTCTGCCAGATATCTGTGGCAAGTAGTGACCCCTGCCAGCATGTAGACAATTGTCCACATACTCTCCCCTCCTCCCCCAGCTGCTGACACTTGGCCACCTCTTGTACACATGAGCTTACAGGCTGCTTGCTGCTGAGCATAAACAGTGACGTTAGGACCCTGAAAGTATGAGGAAACGGCTGATGGTTTCAAAACAGAAAGCGGAGTACTTGGCAAGTGTGCCCAAACCACACAGCAAGTCCGGGGAGTGGTGTAATGCTGACACCCTGTAGGAGGAGCCCGGGAATTACCCCAGACTGAGCGCTCCCTTTGCCCACCTGCTCTCTCTGAGCTCCTGGAGCCCAGACCACAAGCCTGAGTGGGGTGAAGATGAGTTTGCCCTTCTGGGTCCACCCTCTTAGAACAGGTGGCCTCAGAATGTTTACCAGCTGTGTAGCCTTGGACACAGTAACATGCCCCCCCCCAAACCCCAGAATAAAGGGGAAGGAGGGTGGGAGTTGGGTGGAGTTGTCTGGGGCAGGAGGAAGGCCTCCAGATGTCTGTGCCACATTTTTATAATTCTAGCAAATCCTAGATGGGTTTCTACTACATACGTCTAGAGGCTAATCTAGGGTAAAAACACCAAAAAGGACCCAGCCCTGGGCTGAACCCGTTATTCTGACTCCAGATTCTAAATCTCAGGAGGTCTGGGGCTTTGTCTGTCTGCCTTCTCCATGTGGGTGTGGCTTCATAGTCACAGGTCTTCAATATGTGTGCATTACGTGCTTGTTAATTGCCAAAAAGCAAGCAGATGTTGAGGGATAAGGAATTTATTTTAAGTGAAATAATAAAGGGGCTTGGAAAAAGGCTCTGTGGTGGAACTGCCTAGGGATGACACCACCCACAGTGGACTGGACCCTTCCACAGCAATCAACAACAAAGAAACTGCCCCATGGGCATACCCACAGGCCAGTCCTAGCAAGCACAAAGCCCTGGGTCCCATCCCTAGTACCAAAACAAAACAAAACAAATAAATATACATCACAAAAACAAAGAAAACAAAAGAACAAAAAATTAAAAAGGACAGTTGGCAGGCTGGTGGAGCAGACTAAGAAGGGAAAACCACAAAAATGTGAAGGAGGTGGAAAGAGGGCCACCCTGCACATCTGGTTAAGGCTGGATAGTGAGCATCCACTCCAGACAGCTCAACCTCAGGACCAGTCTAAGTCACTCTTTGCCCCCAAAAGCTTAATGCTTTCTAGACACCAGACTGACAGACTATGGTTCTTGGGATGTCTTGTGCAGCTGTAGCTGGACAGAGCTACAAAGGCTCATGCCTAGGAAGGGAGACTGCCTTTGGCCAGGAGCTGGATGCTGAACTCTGATTCTCCTCGAGACCTCTGGTCAGGCCAAACCCCAGCCCATTCTCCATCCCTGCACCTGAGAAGAGAAGAAGGGAGGTGAGCAAGACAGGTGCCCCAGAACTGCAGTTCCTCTGCAGGTGGCTCCCTCCTCTTTGTCTAGTTGGTAACTTCTGAACTCTGGAGGCTGTGATTGTCCTGTTACCACCCCGTCCCCCGCCCGCTCCCAAGGACTTTTACACCAAGGAAGGTGTGAAGTGCTGGGATCAGATGGCGCCATTAACAACAGCCCCCTGAACACCTGACCTTGTGAGTTCCACAGCCTGTTAATGTTTGTCTGTTCCCAGGGCTTCTAACACCCAGGACCTGCAGGAAGAAATGGGGACAGGGCACCTCTGTCCTCCAGTCTCCACTTCCCCGTATCTTCCAAAACCGGTTCTAGGGCCTGCTGTGGGCAACCAGTATGGGCTTCAGAGGGCTCAGAAGATAAAGCCTGGATAGAATGCAGCACCGTGCTGGAAAAACAAGCAGATGTGCATCCACAGTTACTAGCACGTGCTATATGTTGAGCACTGTCCTAAGCACTGGAGATCTGACCCTGAGCAAAATTAAGTCCTGTTCTCCTGGAGTTTCTCTTCCACTAAGGGAGGCAGAAGAATATGTAAACAAATCAGGCTCTGAGAAAGGATAAGTAGGTGGGTGTGTGGTGCACCCCTGGAATCCCGGTATTTGGGAGATGGGGTCATTAGTTCAAGGTCAGCCTCAGCTACGAAAGTCACCAGATCAGACCAAATTGGCAGCAAATGAGCTCAGATTTATTGGTGCTGCTCTCCAGTGAGGTGTGCAGGTCCCAGGGCAAGGGCCTGAGAAGTCGAGGACCCAAGATGGACAGTCCTGGACAAGGGAAAG
>CM052705.1:89235643-89273254 GCA_028551405.1 Uromys caudimaculatus | reverse complement strand
TTTTTTTTTTTTTTTTTTTTTTTTTTTTTTTTTTTGGTTTTTCAAGACAGGGTTTCTCTGTATAGCCCTGGCTGTCCTGGAACTCACTCTGTAGACCAGGCTGGCCTCGAACTCAGAAATCTACCTGTCTCTGCCTCCCAAGTGCTGTAATTAAAGGCATGCACCACCACTGCCCAGCTCAATCTCCCCCTCTTGCTCTCTCGATCTCTCTTGCTCTGTATCTCTTTCTCTGTCTCTGTATCTCTCTGTCTCTGTCTCAAAGAGTTCCCTCTCTCAAATACCTCCCAGGTGCTGCCTCAGTTTCACCAAGGTCTTTGGAAGCCTACATACCAGACGGAGTTCCTGATCTGGTACTTACTGGCATGTATCCCATAGTGGGACAATTCCCTCATTCCTGAGAGCCTCAGTTTTCTCCTCTGCAATGTAGAAACTGGGACAAGCACCAACCTTGATGGTGGCATGGAGGTAATAGAAGGAGATGATCCAGGAAGGCACTTGGCACAGAGCCTGGTACTCCAGGTCACATTCTCTGTATCTCTGTAAACTAGATTTCAACCTCTCTGGTGCCAAGATAGCTATAGTCTGGAGATTTCCCAGCTCCCACCCAAGAAGCTGAGATCCAAAGACCATTCACAGTGCACAGCTAGAGGAGAGAAGTGGTGAATTGTGTAACTGGAGACCCTGCCAGAGCCATCCTTCTGCAGAGCCATCCTCCTGCAAGACCGAGCTCTCCGGAACACCTGCTGCCCGCCTGCCCGCCTGTGTGCCACCTGGCTCCATTCCTGCTGTTCTCTGATCTCCCCCAAGAGGCCACTCTCTCCCCCTCCCCACTACCAGTCTTAAAGCTTCAGAAGGAAACTTTTTCTGGCTTCAGAGTAAGAGTAAGCACCTGGCTCCCAAGCCATCTGCACATTCCCCTCGCCTCCCCATGGATACTGACCAAGGATGGGATTGTAGCTGCACAGGCACCAGTTAGGGCTGGTCTAGACCTTGGACACAAAGGACCGTGATGATACCAAACTCAGTAACATTTATTAAAGCATCAAAAATATGATACAGAGTAAGAAACTCTGTAGTTGGTGACTTGGTGTGAACTTGGAGTTTGAGCTCAGGAGCCCCGGAAGTAGTAAATACCACTAAGTGACATGTTGCACAAAAGCTTGTCTTGTGAAGACCTTACACATATCAAATCAAGCTTTATCTTTAACCTTACTTTCTATTCCTCCTCCTCTTCTTCCTCCTTTATCTTCTAATCATACAAGGGCCAGCAAGATAGTTCAGTGGGTGAAAGCATTTGTCACCACACCTGACAACCTGAGTTCAATACCTGGAACCCACAAAGCAGAACTGCCCTCTGGCTTCCATGTGTCCCCCCACCTTCAGTTCTCACATGACCACGACCTTTACTCTCCTGTCACATTCATCCCCAGGGAAACGAATCCTTTTTGGCTCTCTTCAATACAGGAAGTACAATCTCGTCAGTGCCCGGCCTTCACCTCCTACCATGCTCTTCTTTGATGGCTTATGGGTCTCCCTGGCCTCCCTTTCCAGCTCAGACCCACCTTCCCCAACTCATCCTACAATCTCCCAAATCGAGAAGGGGACCAAGACTGAGTCCTGGAGCCCTGCCACCTTCCCCTCACAAGCTCTTCCTCAAGTCAGCCTGTACTTCCTTATTTCAGTGACCAATTCTGCAAGAACAAATTCTAACCACACCCCAGGCCTGGCTCCTTTGCATTTGTCCCATCACCACACAATACTCATGCTAAGCAGGAGCCTGAGTCCCTCCTAGGAATCAGCCCTCTCCCACTTCACTGTATCTGTGAGAACATCGGTTTGCTTTCATGCTATGGAAAGAAAATGCAGCCAGGACTCTGC
Organism: Uromys caudimaculatus; assembly: GCA_028551405.1. NCBI lineage: Eukaryota > Metazoa > Chordata > Mammalia > Rodentia > Muridae > Uromys > Uromys caudimaculatus. Next base: position 89,271,376 of record CM052705.1, on the reverse strand, counting down.
CCCACTGGGAGATGTCCAGGTCTACTCTCCTTGCCCTTCCTCTCTGAGTTGAAATGTGTTCCCTGGTAAGATAGCAGCTAATGAGTGCACTGTCTTCACCCCAATCTTGGTGTAGATTTATTTCTTACTCCTGTCATAGATCATTGAAAAACACAGTCAGTCAGGGACCCAATCCCCTTCAAGGCGGTGGCATGCCTTTTCAACTAAGGCCTAGAGTTCTCCACACCAGCATCTCAACACTAAGCCAGCAGATGCAAGGTAAGAGAGAGGATAACAGATCACAGGGGAGGAGTTTTTAAGGGCCAGGCCTAGGTCACATATTCCTGCCAAACTATGAGGGAAGCTGGAAAACTTGTTCTAGCTCTGAGACCTAAAGAAAAGAAATTTAGGACCGGTGGACACATAGCAATGACCTATGGATATGGGCCTAAGTACTTAGCCTGTCCTCCCTCAGGAAGCTCCAGACCTCAAGGAACTCTCTAGAAGCAGCCCAAAGTCATCTGTTCATATGCCCACCTGATTCATGGCGTTGGTATTGCTTGACTGCTAGCAATCTACAAACACTTCTTGGATACAAAGGCGAATCTTCACAGAACAGTTCTGTCCTGGAGATGACCCCACCTTTAGGATCTCACTCAAACTGAAGGAAAACGTTTCTCATGTTTTCCTTTCTGAAATCCCTTTACATTGTGACATGAGGAAGGTGCCTCAAAGTCCACCAGAACCTCACCACCGTGTCTCAGACTTTCAACCTCCAAGATTGCTACACAAACACCCAGCTTGTTATAGCGACAGAAGACAAGCTCGTGCGGCTAGTTTTCGTTACTCACAAACCCTGATCTGCACAAATAGCCGTTCACCTCTGTTGTGCTATCTGAGCTACCACAGTCAGAAACTTGTGCTTATCCCCCTGAGAGGACACAGAACCTGTCCCAATGAGAAGGTAGACACCTACCAGACAAGAAAACTAAAACATCAAAAAAATTTAAGCCAAAGACAATCATTGCCGTCATCTCTTCCTCTGATCTAGTCCTCACCTCCTCCCTTCTGGCAACAACTCCTGGATATCTATTGGAGAATATCTTAATTTGATTCTCCAAAAACAGAGAGTCAAGCACAAGTAAATACTTTAAGAGATAATTCCAGAAAAGACCACAAGGGAATTAGAAAGTGAAGGGGGAAGAAAGTCCACAGAGAATGTTCCCTTCATGGGCTACTCCGAGAACCTGGAACTCTGAGAAACACTGCAAAATGTGACCCTAGCCCCATCCCCCAGTGAAGAGAGAACTGGGGGATTTATACAGCAGAGCTATGGGAACTGCATCTAGAAGAATGAGCTCCCCAGCACTCTGGCTGGGTATTTCACAGTGGTTCTAAGATCAGATAGCCCTCAGACAACATGTGTCAATAGTTGAGAATTGAACCAATATCTACTTAAATGGTAAGAGCCAAGGGTGTAAGGTTGGAGCGTTGCCTTAGCTCATTTTCTGAGGTTTAACAGGTTGCCTGAGCCTGGATAATCTACCAACAATATAAATCTATTATGACCATGCTTCTAGAGGCTGGGATGTCTAGTGGCATGGCACTGCCATTCAGCAGGAGCCTCTGTGCTGTGACAAAGCAGGGCAAGAAAGCCTGTGTATGACAGAGGACATTGTACAAATAGCTTCTTTTCATCAGAAAGTTGTTCCCACATTGATTCATTAGATAGATGGATGAATGGATAGATAGATAGATAGATAGATAGATAGATAGATAGATAGATAGAAGATAGATAGATAGGCAGGCAGTAGTAAAAAAAAAAAAAGGGGGGGGCTAGGGAAATAGCTTGCTGTCAGAGACTTGCCTAACACACACAAGGCTCTAGTTTCAACATTAGATATCAAAAAAAGTGTATTTATTTCAACATGATTTTTGAAGAGGACATTCTAACTACAGCAGGCACCAACAATATCTGCCACAGTGACTGTATTAGTCACTCATTATGACAACAAAATACCTGAGCAGGTGTCTTTATAAAGAAAAGAGGTTTGTCCCTGAGGCAGCACAGAGTATTGCATTCTAAGAGATGGGCGGTCCGCATGTGAATGTGTCTCCATCTGTTTCACCCTCTTAGTACTCTTAACATAACATTTTTAGGATTCAGCACATGTACAGTTGAAGGGGACATGCAGCCGTAGTCACACCATTCCAATGACAGCCTCTCATGTATGTGGTCAGCTGTGTTTGTCCTCTTGGGTCACATCGCAAACCTGGTCAACAGAAGCCCTACATCCTCTTGGCCCTGGTTACAGTCCCGGCTGGGTCAATCAACAGCTCTCAGCTTTCAGAATTACGCTGGAACTATGGCAGATATCGATATACTGTGATGAAGAATAGCCTGGAGTCAGCAGGAACCACCACATGCAGAAAGCCTGCTGGGAGACCGACTAGTATAAACCAACAGTGCAGAGAGGAGGAGTGAACCCCCGGGAGCAATTCTGAGCACCTAGACCTAGCCGCGTACCTAACGCATGACCTTGGGCTCTATGGGAGATGAAAGGATAGGTTCTTTTATCTTAAGTTAATCTAAGTTATGTGTCCAACTCCTTGAGACAGGCAAGACTCTCCAAAACGCATACGGTAGCAATTCAAGTTTCCAGCTTTATCACCTCCAGTTCTCTCGTTCAAAGCAGCCCTGCCTTTACCCACCTTAGAACTGGCTGTCTTCCCAGGATCCTCTCTGCACACACCCTCCGCCCCCTCAAAGCCTTGCTCACCCTGCTCTGCCTTCCAGCTGTTTCTCCCTCCTTCAGTGGCTGGTTAAATCCTATCCATTGCTCAAGATCCAGCTCTCTCCTGCCTCCTCCAAAATCTACCCTGGCTACCCCAAGCTCCAGAGCTCCTGGGTCACCACTTTTTGACTTAGTATTTCCCCATGGGGAGCAGGATTCAAGCATACTTTGGGTGTAAGGGTTGACTGTGTGTTCTGTGTGAGCAGCCAGAACAGGTAGCCCTGAACTGCTGGTACCCTGAAGGGTTTTCCTAGTCTGCCTGGGATTCACCCATTGGCCTTTAGTCTGTTGGAAGATTTCACTAAATAAATGCGAATCTCCCAGTGTCTACCAAAGTTTTCACAGTACTGGGAAGCCACAGTTTGAAAACACCCAACTGTTTCTTCAGTGTGAAGCTTCCTTGAACTCAACAGACCAAGTTCCCCTGCTCAGGTCCTTCTGATTGGCTTCTGACTCAGCTAATTTCCCCTTGCTGTGGGGCCCCTTGAAGATCTTCCTCAGTTCCCCAAGCCCTGCTGCAGCACAGATTTGCCACTGTAATGCATGGTCACTTCCCAATAAATTCTGACCACGTGTCTGGGCGGCGGGAGGATCTGGGCGGCCGGAGGATCTGGCGCTAGTGTCAGGGCTGAGACTCATCCCTCATCCATGCCTGTATCTTCTGGCTGACCTTGAGTTCTTCCCTCTGCTTCCATTCTCCATTCCAGCTGGCTCCAGACTAGGCCAAGGAATTCCCCAGTCAGCACACTGTGCTGCTTGTCCAAACCTTGCGACCTCCTTTAAGGGTGTCATGAAATCAGAGATAAAACAGTCATGGGGATTCCCTGGATGTCACATGTGGAAGCTCCTGCCTGCCAGGTTCATCACCCTGAGATCACCAGAGACGTTTCGTGAATTTTCTCCAACACCCCTTCCAGCATTCATCCATTAGCTATCTGTACCCTGCAGAAAGTGCTCTGCACTGACTCTGGGAAGGAATAGTTCACAAGGGCTCGCCAGTATTTGTCACTGACAGGCTTTTATGGACAAGTCCTTGCCAACGGCTTAAGAGGAAACAAGGTCCCAGAAGGCCCCCAACTGTCTGGTCATGTGACCCTCTTGGCTCTGCTACAAGGACGTCCTGTTCTTGAAGTGATGTTTCTATTGAGGAAGTCACTGTGTCATATGTGGGACAGGAAAAACATCTATTTGAAGTCCCGAAGTAATCACTCTGAGTTAACTCAGTCTTTTCAAGAACTGCCTGGACAGCAGAGAAAGACGAGTTCTGAGGGAAGTGATGGAAGCCCGTGTTGTTAAGTGAGGGAAGACCAACTGCAGGGAAGAGGGGCAGGGGTTTTAATTTTGATCCTCCGGGTAAAATATTTCTGGCCAGCCATAAAGTGATGGGAGCATCCATACATACAACCCCCGAACCATGGTGTGGAGATGTTGGCATAGACCCAGCAGACAGGGAAGGGGATATCCCCACAGGCAGCACAGCTGGGTCCTGCTGGATCTGGAGTGTCTCCCTGAGGCCCATGTGTTAAAGGTCTGGTTCCTTGCTCATGGCACTATTGGGAAGTTCTGGAACCACTAAGATAGAGGACTTGGTAAGAGGATGTCAGACCACTCAGGGTGGACCCTAGAGGGGGACTGTGAGAGCTATGAAGGTCTCGCCACAGCTGTCGGGCTTTCCCAGAGTACAAAGAGGTGTAATGAGCATCGGTTTCATTTTTCCTTCGAGAATTCTAGGAAGCAGACAACAAGCTTACCACTTCCACATCTCTTGGGTAGACCAACGGGAACAAGGGTTTATCCAGAAGGCTCATGGACCACTGACATAAGAGAACAGGATTTGGGGAATGGGGTGGGGAAGGGGGTTGGAGATCATCTGTAGTCTGGGAAATGGCCCAGCAGTTAAGAGCATTTGCTGCTCTTGCAGAGGCCTGGGGTTCAGTTCCCAGTGCCTCCATGGGCACAACTATCTCTTAACTCCAGTTTCAGGGGGATCTGATGCCCTCTTCTGGACTCCATGTACGAAGTAAAATGCTCATACACGTAAAGTAAATAGAAATAAATCTTTGGGAAAGCAAAGGTCACCTGTGTTCTTGGAACCATGCTGTTTGGTTGGGTTGTCTAGCATGTTGGAGGTGTTTGGCTTGTAAAATTCTCGGGAAAGTGGGTTTATTTTATTTAGAGAGTATTTACACATCTCTGTAGTTTCATTTTCCTCAAGAACTATTTGAGTCTTAGGGAACTAGAGCAACCTGTGTCTAGTTTTTACTTCTCACTAACCAATCAACCAATCAGTCAGTTAGTGTTCTGTATCAGCCTGATAAAGGAAAAGGCAGGGGCTGGAGAGATGGCTCAGCTCTTAAAAGAGCACTGGCTGCTCTTCCTGAGGTCCTGAGTTCAATTCCCAGCAACCACATGGTGGCTCACCACCATCTACAATGGGATCTGATGCCCTCTTCTGGTATGCAGGTTTACATACACCACTCATAAACATTAAAAAAAAAAGAAAAAAGAAAAAGGCAGGTAGATAATAAGGGTTACTATAAGCCTGTCTAACCTGGAGCTTACCACTAGAAAATCCTAGCCCCATCCAAGCGATTTCTCCATTATCATACAAAGTCAGAGGAAAGTAACCCTTCTTCCAGAAGTCCCGGGAGGGACATTGTCTTGAGCATCTAAGTTGGTGATGGCAGATGTTGGCATGTCTGGCACTAATTTGCACTCTTGACAAGCATCACTTTCACATACACCACTGACCCTCAGAGGGCCCAGCACTGCACTCCAGCGTCCACCAGCAATCAACTGGGCCTGACTCCCATGAAGAGGTCAGCTCATGGTCTGACTCTAGTGCATGGTGGCCTCTGATATTTTTGTCAAGTGAATCAATCTAGAGATCTTCATAATACTTTTTATAACCTTCAGTGAGCATTGGAATTATAGAATTACAGATGGCAAACGTGCTTTAGAAACTATCCAGTTTAATTCAAAATAAGCCAAGAGCATCTGGTGTCACAGATGGGGCGTCTTAGTTATTTGACTCATTGCTTCAACAAAATACTCAACAAAAGCAACTTAAGGGTACCGAAGGCTTATTTGGACTCATGGCTCCAGACGACACAGTTCATAGAGGCAAGAAAGGTATATATCAGTGAGAGCAAGAGAAATTAGTCACATTGTGTCTTCACCCAGAAAAGACAGCAACAAAGTCTTGTGCTAATTTATTTTCTCCCTTTAATTCAGTCCATGACCTGAGTCCAGGGAATGGTGCTGTCCTCTTTAAAGTGATTCTAAATTATATCAACTTCACAAGTCAACCATCAAGAGTAACTATTATTTGGAGAAACTAAGGCCAAGAGAAGTTAAGCCACTTGCCCAGGGCCTGAGAACCAGCTGATGCATGCATGAACTGTCTCTCACACCCTTGTGCTACCCCAGAGGTGGCAGAGAACTTTCATGGGAAGTCTCTCCCAGGAGCCTGCATTCACTCCTTAGTAAGTAGTAATAGAATTTGTTGCGTTCCGTGAACTGTGCTGGAGACTATAGAAACAGTAACTAGAAAGAAAGAAAAGAACTTTTTTAAAAGGAAAGAAATAAAAGTTTCAATCCCTTCTTTATATCAAGAAGGAAAATGTAAGCGTGTCCACCTCCTGAGTAGGGCAGGTCGTATAGACTCAGTGTTTAAGGTATTCTGTGAATGAAAGAGAAATCTCAGGACACTATGAAAATATGGTAGCTCTGACATACATACCTTCTCCAGTCACTCTTAGATGTGGTGACATGTAGCCACCAAGTTCCTAAAGTCATTAGGCATTTCCTAATCTTGCCATTTGGGGCTGTTGATGGTATGAAGGAACCTTCCTACTCCGCTTATCTATGTACAGGTTGACGGTCTAAGAAGGAGAAAACCTACCCAGACCTGTTCAATCAACTTCAACAGGTTTTCCCTGGAGACCTGAGACCCTCTTCTCATCCCCACAATCCACGTAGTACGGTGAGAAGGACACACATGTGAGAACATGAACTTGCCCCAAGTCTATCTCCTTGAACCACCTGGCTCATCTGGGGCAAATTATATCTCTCTAGGCCTCAGTTTCCCCATCACTAAGGGAAATCGGTGGAGGCAGGAGATCAATAATCTTCCTGCTTAGCACCACATAGCAATTCTGCCAGACCAAAGCAAAAGACAAGCTACCCAACCATGCTTCACTTTTCCTCTGGCATCTGGCTCTACAACCAGAACAACCAAAACCCAAAAATCTCAGAAAAGATACTATGGCCTAGTAAATGTAAACTCCCTACCTACCTCTGATCAGAGATGAAATTGATCATGTGACCAGAACCAACCAGTTCAATCTCCACGTGTCCTGCTGGCTTCTTCCATCACAGAGGAAGCTGGATACTGAAATGCTTTGGAAAAAAAAAATGAAGATGTTCCAGTCATGAAGGGGAAAAAGAATTAGCTTAGGTAACTCTGGAGATGGTGTTTGAATTGGACTCTGTAAGGCTGAAGACAAAAGGATAGATTAGGTTCTTATAAAGAGATGGATAAGCAACTCCACAAATATTTTCAATGTCTACTAGAGTAAAAAAAATTGTAGATAACAGGTAGGTTTCTGCTGTCCAAGGAGGAAGAAGCTCAAACAAATCTTGTAGGGCTCTGACCAGAGTCAGAGTAGTCAGTATGAATTATATATACATGTATGTACATATGTATGTATGTATGTATATATGTATGCATGTATGTATGTATGCATGTATGTATGTATGTATGCATGCATGTATGTATGCATGCATGCATGTATGTATGTATACATATATATGCCGATAGAAAGACACAAATACAGACATGCTTATATATGGGGTGGCATCTATGCATATATCTCCTTCCTTTGAAAGGCTCTAGAAGCAATTTCACAAGCAGCAAGGAACACCCTCAGAACCCAGAAATTTGTTTCCAAATGCCATTCTTGGAGCTGAAGAAAAGACTCAATAGTTAAGAGCACTTACTGCCCTTGCAGAGGACCCGGGTTTGGCTCCCAATACACAGTAGCCTATAATGATCTGTAACTCCAGTTCCAAGGACTCTGACTCTTTCTCCTGGTCTCTAAGGACAACTGCACACATATGGTGCACATACATATATGCAGGCAAAACACTCAAACAAAGATAATAACAAGTAAATCTTAAAAACAAAACAAAAACATTTAAACTATTCTCCAGTCAAAAAAGCCAGGGTTCCTTTGAGAAAGGATCAGTTCTCAGGTCAAAGTGGGGAGATGACGTGATGAGCCAGGAGCTTCTCAGTGTGCTAGAAAGAGAGGAGATGGCAGGAGAAATTGGGGCCAATCCAAAAAGCCAGAACTGGGGAAGGCATCCCAATGACTAATGCTGGGACAATTTGTTCAACAAAATAGCAGAAGCGTTCGATGATAGTTCAAAGAATAAGATATGTGTCTGTAAACACATACTAATGTGAATAAATTATGTATGGGAGAAAGGAATAGTAAGAATTGGCTAACTAAAAACAAGGATGTATGAGGAAAACTTACGGAAACCCACTTCTTTTTAAGCTAATTAAAATATATAACTTTACAAGGAATTTGAACAGAAATATCCTGCATGGGTGGACAGTCCTGCTCCCAGAAGACATGGGTCATGAAATAAAATTCTCAGTGCTGGGCACAGGAAGCCTCCGTAAGCCTCTCCAGGCACATGAGTGGTCAGGTCCCTCCCCTAGGCCCTCCAACCACCAGGCTCCAGCCAAAGAACACTGTAGCTGCCCTAATGGCTGGACCCAGCCCCTGCCCTACAGAGTAAAATGCCCATCAATCCCCGCCCTGGAAATCTCCACCTCCCCCCAAGACATCCTGTAACAGTTCTCCGCTGTTTCTCACCCAGCCAGAGGCAGTCACCCTTCTGGGTTTCTCTCTCCCAATAAATCTCCTGTGTGAGGTTTGTTGTATGCTGTGACTTTATGGTCTTCCTTGGCTCCCGACTGCAGGATACCTTTCCATCCAAGCAGTAACACCTTCTTCCTCTGATATTGGTCAGGGAGGTTCCACTGGGCTCGAAGACAACACAGATTATGTCCATTGCTCTATGTTTCCCACAATATTTACAAGGTAAAACCCTACTGATAAGGACAGTACACATTGGGTTTCAGGAAATGAAGAAATCAGTCTGCAAGTTTCCTATCTGCCGTTTCACTTTAATGGTGCCAGAGGGTGTTATTCAGATCACTGAGGGAGAGAAGACTTCAGCGATTCAGTACTGGGCCCTGAATGCTAGAATACTGAACTGCTGGGTAAAAAGTACCCACCAGTGCAGTAGTGGCATGGTTGCTATAAGGAGACCAGTCACTGATTAGATTGAGGCTAGCTCCACAAGAGGGATTTCATGCCTGGTACTACTCATCTGGTCAAAAGCTTATGTCTGGGGAGGCCATAGACCATAAGGGGGAGGGGACCTACTAAAGTGTTTCTGGTTATACTGTCAAATTGGCTTCTAAATGTTTATGTTTAAACACATAGATTTGTGCTGCTTTCAACCTTGATCAGAGAAGTTTTTTTCATAATAAGCAATGGTTAATGCAGAGACTCACCTGGTGAAAGTGCTAAGAACAGGTGACTGTTAGTGCTCAGCCCTAAATCTCACACACACACACACACACACACACACACACACACACACACACACACACACAAGCACACACACACGCGCGCACACGCCCACACACACGCACACACGCACATGCACACACACATGCACACACACACACACACACACACACGCGCCCGCACACACGCACACACACACACACACACACACACACACACACACACACACACACCCCTCAGGAGTCGCACGATGGAAGAGCAGAGGGTGGGGAGGACTGCTGTGAGATTGTGTCTTCTGGACAGGACCTGGCCTCTGTGCTTATGGACTCTCAGCAGCTGTGGTTATCGTGCACAGTCAAGTCAGGAAAAACCCCAGCGTGGATATGTGGCGAGTCACAGGCTCCAGCTAAGGAACTGCTATCAGTTCATGATGGTTGGGGGACAGAAAGCCATTTTTCTTTCCGAGGACGTGGACACTTGTGGGTCGCTCCTGCTCAGTGGCTAGTCTCACACCCATGCACATGGAGCCGCATTAATTGAACTCAGCGTGTTATTTTTAAAAAGACCACAAGGAGGAGATAAAGTTTGGAGGGGAGGCTTGGGGGTGATGGTGGAAGGGGCCATAGGGGACGGATATAACCGAAATACATTACATACATGTGTGGCATTCTTGAAGAACAAATGAAAACGATTATTTTTTAAAGAGAAAGTAAAATAAAATTATGGACAAGAGATATATTTTCTTTATAGACAGTTTCAAATTCCATCTGTAAAATCTCTTCTAGAGTTGGGGCTTCCCTTTTTTCATGTTGAATATGACCCGGACTTAGTGACTCACTTCAAAAAAAAAAAAAAAAGTAGAATAAAAAAATCAATTCACCATGAAGAAAGACAGCTGACCACCTTAGCCACAGGATCACAGTGAACCACTCCCGCCCTCTGTTGATGGCATGTTTATATCCTGTACATTCTACCACAATTCAATGAAAAACAGCATTTTATTTCTTAGTCCATAGCCACGGTCTGTCTCCTCATGGGAAAACTCTGATAACTCAACGTTGATTCAAGGTCATGAAAATTCACAGCTCAGAAGAGATGTGACAACTGAATGCAATTGGCCTCCTGGATCTGATCCTGGGACAGGAAAAAGAGCATTATATAGAAACTAGACGCTGCGGAGATGGCTCAGAGGACAGTGAAGCACAGCCTGTAGACTGAAGTTCGGATCCCAGGCACACCAGGAGGCATGAGCACATTTGCAATTCCAGGACTCAGAAAGCAGAGTAGACTCCCCATGTCAGGGAGCTCTGGGTTCAACTGGGAGAAACCTCTTCCATCAATAAGCTCTAGAGGCATCTGTATCCCTGAAGGCTCTCAAAGTCAGCCTTGGCCTTCACATGCATATGCACACATCTATATGTGCACCCTCACACACACATGCAAACACACATACATACATGTGTGTATGACACACATGGAAACATGTCATTGTAAGAAGAAAAAAAAAAAAAAAGGCTGGGCGGTGGTGGCACATACCTTTAATCTCAGCACTCAGGAGGCAGAGGCAGCAGATCTCTGTGAGTTTGAGACCAGCCCAGTTTATAGGTGAGTTCCAGGACAGCCAAAGCTACATAGAGAAACTCTGTCTCAAAAACAACAACAAAATGAGCAGAAGAAATCCAGTGTAGTCTATGGTCTGGTTAAGGACACTGTGCCGCATTCACCAGCTCTCCATGACTGTAACAAATTCCTGAGGTGATCTAGTCACAAGGAGAAAACCTCTTATTTCAGTTCCTGGTTTCAGCCCAAGATAGATGAACCCCATTACTTTGAGACCTGTGTAGTCAAGGCAGCCTATTATGGCAGAAATGTGTGGTAGAAGTTGCTTCATGCTAGGAAGCAGAAAAAGAGAAAGAAGAGCAAGCTGTGGTTCCCCCAACACCCTTCAAAAACACACCCAGAGTCCTAAAAACTAGTGGGTTCCACCTCCCAGCAGCACCCCATACTGGGGACCAAGCCTTTAACATGCTAGCCTTTGGCAAACATTCCAGATCTGAACTATCGCATGAACCAATGTTCTTTCTTTTCTCCCTCTTTCCTAATTAACAGAACCCTCTTTTAAAAAATTGCATTGATTGTTATTTGTGGGGACACATGTGCCACAGTACACATTTAGAGGTCGGAGGACAACTTTGTGAAGTTGGTTACTTCCACCTGTAAGTGGGTTCCGGGAGTTGAACTCAGGTCTTCAAGCTTTACCTAACTATAGCAAGTGCCTGACACCTGATAATTTTTCTTTCTTTCTTTCTTTCTTTCTTTCTTTCTTTCTTTCTTTCTTTCTTTCTTTCTTTCTTTCTTTCTTGCTTTCTTTCTTTCCTTTTTGTTTGTTTTTGGTTTTTTTGTTGTTTGTTTGTTTGTGGTTTTTTTAGACAGGGTTTCTCTCTGTAGCCTTGACTGAGCTAGAACTCACTCAGTAGACCAGACTGTCGGCTCTGCCTCCTGGGTGCTGTGACTAAAGGAATGTGCCCCCACCACTCAGATTCTGACATTTTTGTAGGAAAACTTTTTTAATTTGAAAATATTTCAGCAAGGCTGGAGAGATGGCTCAGAGGTTAAAAGCATGTGCTGTCCTTCCAGAGGACCCAGGTTTGAGTCCCAGAACTGTCAGTAACCCCATTTCTAGGAGGTCAGCTGCCTTCCTCTGTCCTCAGTGGACATCAGACCCACATATAATGCACAGACATATGTGCAGACAAAACGCCTATAGACTAATACACCTTTAAGAAAAAGACAGAAAAGAAAAAGTTTCAGAGTAAAATGAATGTCCTGGTGAGCATAAAAAAATAACTGCACCTCACAAAGCCTCTGCCTATTCATTTATGAACATTTAACCATGTTGCTGTTGTCCATAGTTTACTGTGGGAAACAAAAATGATTCAAACAACAACTTTTATGTTTCATGGCTTTGGGGGGATGGGAGGGTTGAAACTGGGGTCTCACTTTGGAGTTCAGACTGGCCTGGAAATTGTAACAGCCCTCTTGCTTCCACTTACTAAGTGTTGGAACTGCAGGTGAGTCGCCATGTCTGGATTTGCTTATTTTCCCATAGAAAGGTGGAAGGAGAGAACCAGCTCCATAGAGCTGTCCTCTGACTTCCTCATGCATGTACACACACACACACATACACACACACACATACACACATGTACACACACACATGTACACACACACATACATACACGTAAACACACATATACACACAGACATACACACACATACACACACATAAATACACACACATGCACACACACATACACACATACACACATACACACATGTGCATACATAGACACACATACACACACATACATACATATACACACACATGCACATACATACATATACACACACATGCACATACATACATACACACACATACACTGGAGTGAGGTGTCTCTTAGCAACAGAATTACAGACAGATTGGGAATCAAACCTGGGCCCTGACTGCCAGGATACCTTCCCATCCAAGCTGTAACCCTTACAGCCTCCCTGTGAGATTGTAGCCACTCCTAATTAAATGCTTTCCTTCATAAGAGTTGCCGTGGGTGGTCATAGTGTCTCTTCACAACAATAGAACATTGACTGAGACAGCCACCAACAATAAAAAAGTGAAACTAAAACTCTGGACCACTAACTTCAGAATGCCTGCCACTGGCTGTGGATCAAGCACGCCATTGTGTAACACAAATCCGGGAGGCTGGGATAATAGCAGAAAGGCTTGGGTGACAGAGAATGGCAGTGACAGTGGAAGCAAGGACATGAGCAACGAGGCCTGAACAGGGCGGTTGCAATACCCTGGCGGCATTACCAGGTGTCCCAGGAAACCACCTCACCTGCCTCACCCAGCCTCACTTCTAAGCAAACTCATTTTCCTGGGAGTCCTCTCTCCAAAAAGACCTACAATAAGATAAAATCTATTCTCAGCGAGCTAGCTCCTTCTCCCACATGCATGCGGGGGGGGGGGGGGTGATGCCAAGCGGTCACAGAATGGAATGGTTGCTTCCTTCAACAATATCTGCTTTGTGTGAACAGGGTAAGATGCCAAGGCAATGCTGGAGAAACTGCCAGCTGCCGAGTACTGGGAGGCCCCAAGTCTGGGGAATTTCAGAATTGGGCCATAGGAAGAAAGAGAACACTATCATGTGATCTCTACCATCTCCTGGGGTCATTGTAAGTCAAACAATGGTGGGACCCCGTCCTTTCTGCTTTGCAGATGTCACAATGACTCTGGTGACATCACAGACAAGTCCTACAGAGAGGACAACTTTTCAAACCAAGCATCCTCTGGGATGGGTTTCCAAGGCAACCAAACTTTCTTCTTTTTAAAAACTCTCAAATATTTATTAGCATGGCGGAGGGGTGTAAGCATGTTTACATCACCCATCTGGAGGTCAGAAGGGAATCCATGGAGCCAGCTCTCTCTTCCCAAATGGGTTCCAGGGACCAAATTCAGATCCTGGGGCTGGCTGTCAAATGCCGTTACCCAACAAAGCACATTCCCGGCTCCAAGGCAGACAAACCTTCAGAGAAGCAAACTCCTAGGTTTAGTAATTGAGTTTTGATCAAGACGTTTTTAGAGCTTGTTCTTCCGTCCACTGCCTGCTAAACAGCTTGCCCACTGTAAACCGATCTTTCCTTGGCGGCTGAATGTCACCTTAGAGAGCGCTGTTTGTACCACGTGCAGAAAAACAAAGCCAGGAACAGAGGAGTGGATTCAGCACTTGGGGCTGCTTTTGCTGAACGGAGAGTGATGTCAGCAGCTGCCCTGAAATGTGCTAAAATCCTAACATCAGCAAGATTTCCCTCCAAAAAGTGCAGTGCGTGTTCCCTTTTCTTCCCAACCCTAGCCCCAGAAGCTATGTGACCTCGGCCAAGTGTTGTCATCTCTGGATTGCTGTGATTTCGTTCTTCATCTGAAACTAGGAATTATCTTGTGTGTTTTGAATTAGATGGTGTGTGCTTAGGAGCCACCTTTGATGCCTTAGGACAATACTTAGAACCATGTATATAAGTTTTTGGTGGCTACAGATGGAGTCCTGTAAGGAGTTGACACTATCTCCTCCTACTGCAAGATCACCAACCTGCTAAGTCTTGGTAAGCACACCAGTGACCTCATCCGCAGGTCTCATGTGGCCACTAGACATTATGTCTGCTCTAATCAACCAGCCAAGCCTCAACCTCTGTCTTTTCTAGTAAGAAAAAGAAAGAGCTCTTTCCCTGGGTCAGATCTCTCACTGGGCCCACTCGGGCCTCTTGCGATCCATGCTGCCACATGTGGGAAGGAAGCACTCTGCAAGCTTGCATTCCCAGCTTTGTGGGACACTTTGGACTGAAGGTTAAGTAAAAAGAAACTGTCACAGTTGAAGAGGCAAGTGGCAATTCTATCCGTGGCACATTTGCTCCACCCAGGTCAGAGAACTTGTCTGAGAAGGAACAGTAAGATGGGAGGAAAGCTCCAGACTTCCTCAGCCCCTGGGGGAGGCCAGAGAGTCTGCTGACACACCCTGTCTTTATTTTCCTCTAAAGCCTGGATGGATGCTTCCTGTCCTCAATGTTCTTCTCCCTGTGGGTGACATTACCCCCTCCCCAGCTTGCCAACCTGGAGGTAATCAGAGCACAGCGAAGTCACCATGGCCCAAGCCTTGGCTACTCTGCCCCGCCTCTAGCTCCACGAACGATCCTTGTGGATTTATGAAAACCTGGGGACTCTTCACTCCACTCCATCTCCTGGGGACCCCCTCCCACTCACCCAGCAGCAGGGAACAGGAAGGCCAGTTTCAACCCACTACTGGGTGTTGAGGCATGCAGGGTACCAGGCCTGAGTGGGAGGCACATTGCCAGTCACTGCTTCCTCTGCCCTTTCTTTGGCAGGGTATTAGTCTAGAGCTTTCTGGATTCTGAGTCCTTTCTGCCAAGACCTGGGTAGAGGCTGCCCTGAGCACACTGGTGGAGCAGCCTGCCCTTCTGCAGTCACTTAGCCCAATGTCCTTAGGACTGTGGTGCACTCATTTCATACGTCGTGCAGCCCTGTCCCTAACTGCCTTCGCCAATAGAGTAACTGAGTGAACAGATTGAAGAGGCGGCCAAGTGCCGGCGAGAAAGCCTGTCTCTAGGAGCCTGGTAGGTGGGACAGGGCGCCTGGTACCTACCTGGCCTACGTGGATGTTCTGTGATCATTTAGTTCTGCTTAGCCTTCTTCATCCTTTTTCCTTCTTGATACCAGCCCCTCTCCGTGCCTCCATTCCTGCTTCATTCCTTCTCCCACTTTCTCTCCTTTGGATGAAACTTTCTATACATCAATGGTACTCAGTAGAGAGGAGGGGAAACACACACACATATACACACATGCACACAAGCACACACATGAATACACACACATACATGTATAAATACACATTCTCATACACATACGCACATACATGTACACACATACACATTCACACACACACATGCATGTACACACAGACACGTGCACACACACCTGCTTCTCCCGGCCCCACAAGTTGCTTCCACTCACAACTCTGCATGTCCCTAATGAGTGCTGTGTCAAGATGTTTTTCAGGGGCCAGCACTAAGTGGGAGCTTGGCAGGCAGGCCAGTTAAGGGCAGTCCCTGTGGAAAGCACAGCATGTCAGAAGGACACAGGTGTGAGAGCCACTTTGGCCTGGCTCCTAATCCATCCCTGGCTTGTGCAGTGTAATTGGCTGAAAGACTCGGATCTGAACTAACCCAAACACCCATGTTTTCTTCCTGAAGTGCTTGCACAGTTAAGAAATGTTCTGGATTTGCCAAACACATCCCTGGGGATTTCAAAATACTACTCTTTGAACTGGTGTGCATCTATTACAGAAAAGTGACATGGTATCAGGAATTGGCTTCAGAACACTGTAGGTGGCCAGTACGCAGATGGGGCACAGGCAAGAAACAATGGCCCTGAGTGACATTTCTTGTGACTAGGAAGAGACACCCCAGTTCTCTCTACTCCTCTTCCTATTTCCCTCACAATGCAAACTTCAAAGTGATGCTCAGGGCATCGATGTGGGAGAAATAAAGCCACCAACAAAGACTGGCAGACTGTGAGAAACTGTTGAGCCTAGGTGATGGTCACAGTGAGTTTTCTCTCTTTTCTCCATCTTTTTAGTATGTTTTAAAGCTATCATAATGTTTAAAATATGTAAAGTTTTAGGGCTGGCAAGTTGGCTCAGCAAGTAAGGGGCTTGCCACACAAGCCTGAGGAATACATATGGTGGAAGGAGGGAACCAGCTCCTGCAAGATGTCCTCTGACCTCCACACACACGCTGTGCTCCCATGGGCCTTTGCATGCATACATGAACAAATAAACCAGTTTATGTAAAAAGAACAAAGGAGCAGTGCTGCACTCACTATGTAACGCGGCTCTGGGACCAGCATGTGCTAAGGAGCTGCTGGTGGTCAGGCCCTGCCCCTCACAGATGGGCTCACAGAGATGCCCTGTTTGCAGGCTTCCCTGGCTGGACGAAGCTGCTTCACACCTCTGTGCCCTCCAATATGGCTGCCTTTCTCTGGCCCACCTGCCAGGTTCTCTCTCCGCTTTGGCCCCTGCCAAGCCTTACTTGATCCTCTCTGAGTGTGTGATCACTGGGCCATGCCGCTCACCTTGAATTCCAGTTGTGTACGTGCCTCTCCGTCCCCAATAGCAGTCCCCTGGCTCCCCGGGAACATGGTAGTTTTTCATTCAACTTAGCAACATCGTGACTTCAAATCCCACTGGAGTATAATCAACTCATGTGTGATGGTGCAAACAGTATCGGTGATTTGTCTCCACAGGCTCCAGCCCCTTAGTCCCAATGTCCTCTGGACTTCTCTCTCTGTTGATGCCTGAAATTGAGTAAGTCCCCAACTGATCACATTGTCTTTCCCCTAAATTGATTTCTGTAATGCCTGAATAGATGAACAGATCCCTCGTCTAGTTGTTCACCCCCAAAAGTGTGAGCCCTACCCCCACTTCTTCTCTCTCCCCTCCGTGTCCTTCACAGATCCTGGAGCCGGCCAATCCTTTCATCTCGCAGCCCTGACGTACTCAGGGTATCCAGATCTCCCACCTTATTTATTTATTTGTTTATTTGTTTATTTATTTATTTTTGCCTCTTCTTTTTCCATTTTCATACGTGGTGTGCACATATATGTGTGCACAAGTGCATGTGGAGGCCCATGGTTGATGCTGAAAATCATCCTCAGCGACTCTTCTACCTCGTTCAATGAGGCAGGATTGCTCAATCGAACCCAGAGCTCTCCGATGTGGCTAGCTTAAAGAGCTTAGTTTGCTTTGGAAACTGCCAACCTCTGCCTTCTCAATCTCTTGGCCCACTTTAGCATTTACATGGGCTTCAGCGCTCAGAACTCTGGTCTTTACACTGGCATAGCTTAACTGCCATCTCCACAGCCCCTGCTGGTCTGTTCCCTAACCTCGCTCGCCCATTCCCACTCCCAATAAGAACCTGATCTTTCTAAACTATACCTTCTATCATGTCCTAAGAAGAACTTTCACGTCCTCCTCAAACCCCTCAGCATCTGAGGCGACTCCCCAGGCTCGATGTAGCTGACCTCAGCCTGCCTTGACTCCCTATAATTCTGTTGAGCATCCTACATCCCAGTATACCCACAGTAAATTCTAGCCCCTTGAAGCTTCTAGTAGTTTCCCAACATACCTCAGTCTTTCTGTGTGGCACAGACAGTATGACTCACCAAATACCATGCATGACCCAGGAGTCATTGCTAGCGTGGGTCACTGAGTCACCCAGGGAAGACAGTTGTGTGCTGAACTCACATCAGACTTCAGAGGGGTGGGAAGCAAGCTTTTCTCAAATTGAATTACTGCGATACTGAGAGCCTTGCGGTTCCCTCTGTGCTGGTGTCATTGGTGTTTGGTTTTGTGAGAAAGGGTCTCACTCTGTAGCCCAGGCTGGCCTCACACTCACAGCAATCAACCTTCCCCAGTACCCTCAATTCTGGGATGGAGGGGTGCACGAAGCACTCTACCATTCCCTATGGCTGCATCAGGACCAAGCCTGTTCTTTCCTCTACACCCCACTCCTCACCTAGACACCGCATGTTTGTCTAGTGGGCTTAACCTCCCAGATGTCCAGTGTGAGTCTGGGGTTCTTCCTAAGGACATCTTTACTGCCCTATCAGCACTATAAAACCTGCCCTTCTCACTCATGGCTGTAACCACAGTACTTGACGCAGGGTCTGCATGGAGGATAGTCAGCAGATATTTGAACTAGTGGAACACGCCTATGATCTCAGCACACTGAGACTGAGGCATGCCAGGAAACTACTAGTAGCTTCAAGAGACTAGAATTTACTGTGTGTATTGGGTTGTGGGATGGCTCAACAGCCTGAAACAGGGAGGATTATGGATGAGTTGGAGGCCAACCTGATCACATAACAAGTTCCAGGCCAGCCTGGGCTACATGATAACTATCTTAAACAAACAAACAAAACTAGTGAAGGAAGGAAAGAAAGAAAAGATGTACAATTTTAGGTCCACAGATTAGCATACTAACTCCTACACTCTCCTGGACACTGAAGGCTAACTGTTTTTACTTGGATTTGATCTCTGATCCCTTGGAGGGTAGTATAAAAATAACGGAAGAGTTGGAAGAGTATGAAGTTCCCTTTCTGATGACTTATATTCAGCCAGGGAAGTTGGAAGGTCTGCAGACCACCAGTCCTTTCCTCCACCCCCTCGTCCGTCCATATACCTTTGAGTTCTCATCTTCATTACCTGTTGTGACCACAACACACTCTCGAGGCACTAAACCAGCAGTTAAGTCATCAAGGCCAGCATCTGAAACCCTGGTGCTTTTTAAGGCCATAGTGTCTCACACACCCTCAGTGGAATCCAGTGGCTAGAAGGGATCAGGGGTGGGGGTTGCAGAGCCCCACTCTGACTGTCACAGTCAGAAGCCTGCGAAGGCAGGCGGGCCCTTCAGCTTCTCCATTTGTGATTTACAGTGGAGGCAGGGGTTCAGGTCCCTGGGATCCAGGCAGACCAATGCAATTTTCTGCAAGTATTTCAGCTCAGTCTGGGCAAAACCCTGGGAAATCAAAGGAGAGACAAAAAACAAAACAACAACAAAAAAATTAAAACAATTCAAGGCAGCTATGATTTATCAAGCCTAACCCAAATAAATCTCTAGTATCAAAAAAAAAAAAAAAAAAAAAAAAAGTTTCTGCCCAGGTGGAACCTTTAGGAATCTGGACCTCGTGGGAAAATAAAAGCTGAAAAATAAAAATAAGATCTGAACGATTGGAACAGACTTGTAATCCTAGCACTTAGGAGAGAGAAACGGGATCAAAAATTTGAGGTCAACCTCAGCGGTATAGTGAGTCCCAGGCCAGCCTGCACTACGTGAGGCGCTGTCTGTAAACTAACCAATTAAGACAATCCAGAGCAGGTGCTGTGTTACAAAGTGTAATGGGAGCCTTAAGAATGTTGCGATCTAGAGACTTTCAAAGAGACCCCATGTAATACCTGCCTCGGGAAGCTGGCTCGGCTGTGTGGTACATTCAACAGCCGTCGCTACTCAGTCAGTCCTTACGAGCTCCATGAGGTCAGTTGAGAGCTGCCAACTGTCCTGCTGAAGATGGCAGAGCTGCCAAACGGCAGGGCCAGAGAGTAAACTCAACTTTCACCTCAGAACCTTGTTCTAGATGACCTCATGTAGACTAGCTCTTGATGTGCATTACTTGCTGGGTGACTGAGACCCTGAGCCAGATTTCACATATGTTGGTTTTAGTCTTATGCTCTCTCCCAAGGTGGAAGGTGGCCCTAACCCTGTAGAATGACCTAGGAAGGTGCATGCGTGGTGAGGTTAACAGATATTGGTACAAACAAGGCAGGATACTGCGGAGAGGTTCCTAATTGCACCACCATTCAATTTAACCCAAGTAGTTTTTGTGTGTTTTCATTTTCCTTCACTGTTGGCTTTTATTTCTCACCAAAAAGACATGAGAGACACAGATGTGAGTGTTTCAGGACTAGGACACATTTTGAGGTTAATTATTTCTGGAGAAGTTGTCTTACTAAAGCTCTGGTGACCAAGATCATGAGCCCTGTCAGTCCTAAGTTGGCTTTGTCCACCACGTTGTGGCATAGCTAAGTCTTTTTCTTCCTTCCTTCCTTCCTTCCTTCTTTCCTTCCTTCCTTCCTTCCTTTCTTCCTTCCTTTCTTTCTTTCTTTCTTTTTGGTTTTTGGTTTTATTGGTTTGGTTTGGTTTGGTTTGGTTTGGTTTGGTTTGGTTTGGTTTGGTTTGGTTTGGTTTTTCCAGACAGGGTTTCTCTATGTAGCCCTGCCTGTCCTGGAACTCACTCTGTATTCCAGGCTGGCCTCAAACTCAAAAAGATCTACCTACCTCTGCCTCCTGGGTACTGGGGTTAAAGTCATGCACGGCTACCACCAGTTGCTAAGTCTTTTTAGGCACGGTTTTTGCGGCTTCATTTTTCCAATTGGCATCAACATTTTTCAATGCATCTCAAATACTCCCATGTACCAGACAGTCCTAACACTTCTCTACACACAAACCCCATTTTCTAGAGGAAAGTGTTGAGGGTAACAGAGGTTAGGTTCCTTGCTCTGGAGTCTAGATCATATAGAACTATTCAATTGCACAGACAAGTTTCCTGCATCCAAGACAAAAACATAGCACACTGTGTTCTTGCAGAAATACAAAATAGGTGTGTGTCTATCTCATGTAGTATCTTTGTGACTCTTTTTATTTTAAGATTTATTTATTTATTTCATGTAAATGAGCACACCATTGCTTTCTTCAGATACACCAGAAAGAGGGCATCAGATCCCATTACAGATGATTGTGAGCCACCATGTGGTTGCTGGGAATTGAACTCAGGACCTCTGGAAGAGCAGTCGGTGCTCTTAACTGCTGAGTCACCTCTCCAGCCCCTCTTTGTGTCTCTTGGCATAGCCATTCTGAGCCTCAAGTGTCTCATCTGTAAAGCATGATAGTGGGACAGTGCCCAGGGGTGATAGTATACATAAGACACTTAACAGCATCCCTGGCATCCTTCAAGCACTTGACAAGACACTCACCAGCAAGGATAATATGAATTCATTGTCTGCCCTTACCATGCTAAGTGTTGTGCATAAAATAATCGACACCCACAGTCAATCGCAGAGAGAATGCTAAGGCTTACTTGCCTACTACTCAGATCACATACAGTAACCTTTAAGCTGGGTCTTTCCACATCAATTAAGATAATCAAGACAGAACCCCACCTCTGACATGCCACAAGTCAATCTGATCTAGGCAGTTCCTCCTTCAGATTCTCTTCCCCGATGATTCTACCTTGTGTTAAGTTGATGATAAAGGCAACTGTCGCACCATGTAAAGGGGGAAAGAGCAGAACCTGGAGGAGAGAAGTGGCTCCACAAAGTTGTCTTCTGACCTCAGCACAAACTATAGCAGAAACACATGTGCACGCGCGCACACACACACACACACACACACACACACACACACACACACACACACACACAAATAATGGTGATGATGATGAGGAGGAGGAGGAGAAAAGACAAGAAGAATGAGGAGGAGAAGAAGGAGAAGGAGAAGGAGGAGGAGGAGGAGGAGAAGACAAGAAGAACATGATGATGATGATGAAATAATTTTTAAGCATTCAGGACCAATCTGGGCTACAGAGTAAGACCCTGACATACACATCCCAAAATATCTGTGAGCTGGAGAGATGATGGCTCAGCATTTAACAATAACTACTGCTCTTGCAGAGGACCTGAGTTCAGTTTCTAGCACCGAAGCAAAACTGCCTGTAACTCCAGCTCCAAGGGGATCTGACATCTCTGGCTCCCTTGGGCATCTGCATACAAGTGTACCTACGTGTGTATGCACATGTACTCACACACATTCATACACACACACACACACAACTAAGATAAATAAATAAAATATATATGTATCCCACTGGAAGTTCATTTCAGAATGGGAGGATAGCTTTATCTGGAGGAAACAATAAATGTTTAAAACTCTTTAGAAGGTACATTAGCTTAATAGCCCCAAGAGAGAGAAAAAAAAATAGCTATTTTCTGGCAAAGCCAAGTAAATGCAGCTGACTTCACCAGCAGTTGCTGTGACACCTGATTCTAGAATAAAGACATTGCAGTTCTGAAGCAAAGACTCTGCAAGGCAATTAACTACTCTGTTGGTCACTTGCAAAGGACAACTGGCTGCCACTCAAAGCCAAGACCAGAGAGGACTTAGAGCCTTACTGTACCCTGGCCACCACATGGCCATGACCTAGGTACCCTTCTGTCGAGGACCTTACACTATGAAGCAGCAGTGAGTGTCTATAAATAAATAAATAAATAAATAAATAAATAAATAAATAAATAAATAAATAAATAAGATGAAGAGCCACAGAGGAAGACCTGAAGCTGACCTCTGGCCTCTGCTCAGGCACCACATACACCCTACCTCCATCCACCGCCACCACCACCAACAGCAATAAAAAAGCAGCCAGCAAAGCAGCAGGAAAAGAGCAAAGTTGGATAGGGCAAACAAGGGGGGAGCTGATTACCAGTGTCTTTCCCAAGCGCTTTCTCAGTTAGGCCTCTGCCACAGACCGTCCTTAGATCTGCCTCAAAGGGCTTGTAGCCTGACTCTGTACCTGGCTGCATCCCAGCTCCTAGCCTCCTGTGTGGTCAACACCCTGGGTTTTCCTTATACCGTGTTGTCTACGGAACCCTCTGGCTGTGGATAGCACAGAACACTTGGTGATTCTGCTGGAGGCTTTCCAGGGAAGAAGCCTTGAAGTGCACGGTCAGGGGAGAGGCCTGGGTGTTCCCTCAGAATCCAGGTGAGGAGCTGGAGGAAGGAAATGAGTGAGAGGTTAGAGTGCCAGGCCCTGTGCCACGAAGCCCATCTCCCTCAAGCCAAGGTAAAAGCCACATCCGAAAGAGACCAATCATATGAAGAATTCATTTTCTGGCAAAGAAATGCCAACAAGGAGGCCTAGGATTGTGCTGGAGCTACTGAACACATAGGCCTGGAATTGAGAGGGCAGGCTGGGGCTTTCCTGAGGCAGAAAAGGTTCATTCCCAGGCTGAAGCCAAGAGGCCATGCTGCAGCAGGGACACAAGGTAGGACCTGCTCTACACAGAATGTTGGGCCTCTCTGCTGTGCTTCCCCAGGTGTGAGCACCCAACAGGGAAGCTGTGGCCTAACTGGGGACCCCAGTGAGGCCATCTCTAGGGAGACCTTCAGCACCTGTCCCTGTTACTGACTCCAGCCTTTTGGGTCAGCAGCCCATACAGAAGATATCAGGCATTTCTCCCAGCTGTGGAATGTCCTCTCACAGGACCCTGGGAGTCCACCCTGTGGTGACACAGCTGGCTTCAGTAGTGACTAACCCAGGTTTGGGGCCAGACTTTCCATAATGGGGCAAACCTCAGAAAAAGTCCATTGCTTCTGCAGGGGCTTTCTTTACCCATCTGCAGTTGGCTCATCCTGAGGTCACAGAGGGCTCACCTTCCTCTTCCTCATTTTCGAAGGCCCTTCGTTCCTTTGGGAAAGGCCCAGAGCCTGGCTCTTAGTCACTAGGCTATTCTATCCTGGGCGCCTGCACATCTGCCTCCTAGGGGCTAGAGATGCAAGGCCTGTCTCTACACATCCCCATATCCAGAGCCATGGGCCACAGGGGACAGACAAGAAAACCAACAGTTCTAATTTGCAACCCAGCATGCCCTACAATACAAATAAGCCCAGAATCCTCTATGGGCCTGGAGATTGGGACTTCTATCCAGTCTGGGTGGGTTGGAAAAAGCTAACCCAAGCTGGCAGAAGGTGTTCCAGAATTAGGCCCCGAGGGTAACATGCTAGCCTAGGTGAAAATCTGGGACAAAAACTTCAGACAGGAGATGGTGCAGTCTAGTTGCCCTGAAGATGTGAGGGCCTGAGTTCAATTCCCAGGACCCACACAAGCAGGATTGCTGGGGCTTGGCTGGCCTTCAGACTAGCTAAAAGTGGCCAGCTCTGGCTTCAGGAAGATATTCTGTCTCAAGAGAATAAAGTAGAGAATGACAGAACAGAGTGACATGTGGCATTTCTGCACCCAGATGAAAGGTTAGGTCACAGAGTTTGCTTGGTGATGACGATTCAACAGCTCTGATGACCATGTCCTTTCCAGACAGAAAGCATAGTTCAAAACCCAGCAACCCCTTTTCCCCACCTCTGCAGTAGTGGAACCATCTAAACGGAGGGAGCTAGACCATGGGCACACAGTGTGAACAAATGAACTGGTTCATTTGTTACTACAGCATAACCTAGCCTGTTCCTGACTGAGCCATCAGCATGGCTCAAACCGGAGCCTGTTCAAGGAAGATCAAGGGGCTAGCCTGTGCCTCTAATTAGGCTCAATTTCCTGCCATTCTTCCTTCAGGTCTCAGAGTACCACAGAGGCTGCAGTCAAGTGTGTTTCTAGAAGCCCTGCTCTACCATTTACTAGCGCTGTGACCTTGAGAAGTTCAGATGATCCATTTTAGGCTAATTTAACTATTTCAAAATTGAAAATAAGCCGGGCGGTGGTGGTGCACGCCTTTAATCCCAGCACTCGGAAGGCAGAGGCAGGTGGATTTCTGAGTTCGAGGCCAGCCTGGTCTACAGAGTGAGTTCCAGGACAGCTAGGACTACACAGAGAAACCCTGTCTCGAAAAACCAAAAAAAAAAAAAAATTGAAAATAATAAAGAGCAAGCAGTACAGTATTAGCTCCTAATAGGGCTGAATAAATAAATGCTATATTAGGACCACCTGTTCTCAGGTACCCTTAAGCTTGCTTAAAATGCAAGGTCTTCCCTATCCACAACCATGGCTTACTGAGTCAGAGCTGCACTTCTAGAAAACTCTCCAGACACGTCCTTTCCATGGAACATTAAACAGACATGCTCACAAGGTTTTAATTGACAGGCAAAGTTCCACTCTGGAGGAAAAATCAAAACACAAAAAAACTCAGTCTTTAGAGACTGGCCTTGTCTGAGGCCAAGGATCATTGTCCTTGGTGATACTTAGCCACTACCCCTCAGAAAAAAGCCTGAGGCTTACCAGCCCAGCAGACGTAGAGATTTAGTATGCAGTATTGCAGCATGCAGGACTCCAGCAGCTACCACAACCAGCCCAGATCACGTCCTGAACTGAGAACCTTTAGCAATACATCCATCCACTCATGGTGCCTGCTGGCGGGATGGTGAGCTTTAACCAGGCCAGGCTGCAAAAGTAGGCCTGGTAAGATGTCTCCTGGGTATATAGTTACCAAAAGCTTCCCAGAAGAAAAGATGCTAAGCCACATATCTAGCTGCACTCTCTCTTCTGAGAGCAGCTTCCTCTCAGCTCATCCTCTGCCTTCAGACTCTTCAGGAACCCTCTCTGAGTTCACACAGAGGGACCCGATGACTTACTACCCACAGGATAAGATCTGTTCTTCTTGCTCTGGTTCTCAGACACTTCCAAATTAGTTTGCCTTTCTGGTCCTTGCTGATGTGCTCCCAATCTGCTTAGCTCTCTCTTCACTCCAGTTCCATTAGAAATTGGTGGATTACAGCTAATTGAGTTGTTGGACAAAGGGGCCCCGTGGAAACCCCCAAACAACACAGACTATTGCCAAGGCTATTGGTTGCTTTCCATGAACTGACAGCAAGGCCCTATTGTTGAAGACAACACCTACACACCTCACTGAAAATGGGAACATTGAGCTGGTGCCTATCTAAAGCCTTCACCCTGCAGGCTAATGTCCATGGTACTAGAAGATGCTCACAGAGACTGAGATGACATCCACAGGACTTGCATGGGTCTGTACCAGATAGAGTCCCAACACTAAGAAGAGAAATGGACCCAAGCCCCTATCCCTAACCCAGAAGCTATTTCCACTCCATAACCACTCATAAATGAAAAACAGACCCCAATGGAGTCTCTCTGGGGATTCAAACCACTCTCAGAGCAGGCCCCGTGCCCAGCAGTAGATGGTCAGCACAAAATTAACTCCATGGCATCTTTGGAGGTTCTTTGTCTCATAATGTTTGCATTTTGTTTTGTTTTTTTCAGATGGGGTTTCTCTGTGAAGCCCTGGCTATCCTGGTACACTCTCTCTAGACAAGGCTGGCCTCAAACTCAGAAATTTGCCTGCCTCTGGATTAAAGATGTACACCACCACCAGCCAGCTTGGGTGTTTTCTTGGTTTCTGGTTTTGTGTTTTTGTAGAATTCCTGTGAGGAACGATGTGTATTTGTCCATCTATATGTGTTTCTCATGCTTTTTCTTTTACTTTCTTCTGTTTATTTGTTATGACCTATTCCATTTAATTTATTTTATTCTTTAGGTGCCTGTGATTTCTAATGAGAGACAGAAAGGATGTGAATTCAGATGGGAGGGGAACCCGTAATCAGAATATATTATGTGGGGAAAAAATCTATTTTCAATAAAATACAAATAGGAAGAAAACAAAAGCCAAAAAACTCACTTGGGAGAGGAGTTGAGGGCAAGTCTTGTAGCAGGTGCTGACAGTGCCTTGAGCAGACACCACCACATGGAGTCTGAAACAAAGTATGGAGGGCACCCCTCCTTCCTCCAGGGAGTCCAGCTCTGTGGTGAATCAGACTGAATGTGTCACGGCTGAGCCTCTTCCTGGTCGGGCTTTGTCACTTGTCACTTGGCCTGTCCTGGTTCTCTCACTTCCTCAGAGCCTTCCTCCAGGGAGAAGTCCCCAGGAGTCACCTGTGGGAAAAATCCCTGCCTTCTTGGGGTTTTGTTCAGGAAGCTGAAGCCAGGACACTCTAGAAATTACCTGGAGGTAATTCACTCCAACTGTAATTCATTCTAGTGAGCTACATAAACTCATGTTTGCATTATGCCAGACATAGAACCACATTCTCTAATAAGCAGGACTGAGATTTGAGTGTCAATCTGTCTGGCCCCAAATATCTATGATGCTATAGAATGTAACACTTGGTGTCTTATTCTGTTTTAGTTTGGGTTTTATTGCTGTGAACAGACACCATGACCGTGAAAACTCTTATAAAGGAAAACATTTAATTTGCCCTGGCTTACAGTTTAGAGATTTACTCCATTATTGTCATGGCAGGAAGCATGGCAGCACAAAGGCAGACATGGTGCTGGGGAAGGAGCTGAGAGTTCTGCATCTGGATCCGCAGTCATGGCTTGAGCCTCTGAGACCTCAAAGCCCACCTCAAGTGACACAACTTCCTCCAACAAAGCCACACCTACTCTAATAAGGCCACACCTCCAAATAGTGCCACTCCCTGTGAGCCTATGGGGCCATTTTCATTCAAAGCATCACACTTGGGGATGGTTTATCTCCTCTGTCAGTGGCAACAGTTGGGACAGTATCTTTTATTTTATTTAACAACCCCCCACTTGTAGAGACAGAGGTAGGGAGAAGGATGGGGAGGCATGAGCACCCACTAATAAAGTCTATAGGGTTCTTCACCTGCAGCAAGAGGATTCTCTGAGATTGTTCTGTTAAAAAGCAAGCTACCATGGGGGGGGGAAGTCCCAGAAGGTCATGGTGCCCTCAATCTGGCCAAAAGGAGACACTAAGATGTGGATTGGTCATAGTCCTGCTGCTGCTGAACTCAGAATGAGTAAGCTGTAGAACATCTCCCACTGTGCTAATAGCTTTTTTGTGTGGAAAAGAGTGTGGCTTTTGATAAACAAAGGCTGGCAGAACCTAGATGGAAGGGAGGAGGAGAGAACCAGACAGGACAGACACATGGGCAGAGCAGGGAGGTAGAGCAAAGAGAGCCACATGGAAGGACACAATGACAAAGAACAGATTAATTTAGATGGGCTAGCTGAGAGACTGCCCCCAGCAAAAAGGCCAACAGTCTTAAACTATACAGATATCTCTGCATCTTTGTTATTAAACCAGAAATGGGACCCCCAAAAACCTCCTGAAATATCTGATGCACCAATGTGGGACCCAAGTCCAGCTAAGGCATGAGGTCCAGGTTAAAGACACGAGTTCCAGACATGAAAATCCAAGCACAAGAGCGTGGAGAGGAGACATCAGTCCAAGTCAGAGAAGCTGAAATCCCAGATCTCACAGTCAATAATGTATGCTTGGAGCAGGCAGTTCCCAGAGGACAGAGTTTAGGAAAACTTAAGGGCAGAAAAGGACACTACATTTGGAAACAGTAAAGGGGAAACAAGTAGAAATGTTTGTAAATGTACATAGATGCTGAAGAAAGGAAAGAAACTGAATATAGACAGTCGTAGAAAAAATATTAACTTCCATAGAATAAAGTGAACTCTCCGAAGAAAGAAGAGAGCTAGCAAGATTGAAAAAAAGAAAATATTTCCATGTTAAAAAATGGAAAACACTATAGCAGAAGGCACCTAAACCCATATAGTTTTGTTTTAGCTATTATCATAGAGCTAGTTACCATATGTTCAATAACGATTGCAGTTTTCTGTGCCCTCTCTAAGAAAAATCAAAATAAAACAGACTTAGATAAGGGGAGGAGTGAGAGGTGGAATGCTAAATTACAAGTGGTAGAACAGGGCTGGAGAGATGGCTCAGCAGTTAAGAGCACTGGCTGGTTTTTCCAGAGGTCCTAAGTTCAATTCCCAGCAACCACATGGTGGCTCAAAAACATCTGTAATGGGATTTGATGCCCTCTTCTGGTATATCGAAATAGCTACAGTGTTCTCATATACATAAATAAATAGTTCTGTGAAAACAGCAACAAGAAGAAGAACAACAAGTGATAGAACAGGAATTAGAGGCTCTTTTAAATCAGAATAATTTTCTCAAGTCAGTAAAGAGGAATTCCATCTAAAGCCTATGGCGCCACCTTATGACGATATCGTAGGACGGCAGCCCAAACCTGTTAGAAAACCTACAAATGCTCTCCCACACACCATACAATTCCTGCCAGGTTAGAGAAACTCATAAGGTTATGATGAATTTGGGTGGCAACCCACAGAGATGCTAGATCGAAGGAGATTTAAAGAGGTAATGATAACCTATGCAATGCACTCACCCTATGTGAAATAAGTGCTAAATAACTGAACAAGGCAAAACTATAATTCCAAAAGATTGGAAAGATTTAGTGACAGCTATATTGGAAGCTGGCCCTAAGCTACAATGGTGGACCTGGTGGAGAAAGGAGGCTTCCGCTATGGAGCAATGTAATAGAACTAGAAGTATTAATATTGTCAAAGATCAGTTGCTAGGTGAAGGTGAGTATGTTGAGTTATTAATGCAGATTCTGATCGGTGACACCATCTTGGACCAATGTCATACAGTAGCTTTAAATGCTTGGATAAAGATAAACAACAGGGAAAACGATCTGAATCATTTACCAAGATGACCCAGGGCTCAGATGAATCTTTTAGTGATCTTTAACAAAGATTAACTTCAATTGTAAATAGAGCAAAATCAGATTCAGATGCAAGGAAGATACTAATTGAGTCTTTAGATTTTGAGAATGCTAACACTGGATATAAAAGGCTATTAGGCCTTTCAAGGCCAGATCTGCTCTGATTTATGAATGGATTGAAACTACTGTAGATACTGGATTTAATGCTTACAATACTGCTATGAATGGACAGGCAATGGCTAAAATATGAGAGTTCAAAATGTCTAGTGCTTTGGCTGTGGAGGACTAAAACATTTCCTAAAGGACTGTAGACAAACAGTTCCTAAGGATGATGTTTTCTGTAATGATAATCCAGAAAGAAAGCTTCCTCTAGTGTATAAGAGGTGTGGGAAGGGCAGACACAGAGCTTGTGAATGTAGAGTATCCAGAGATACATGAGACAACTCCTTACAACTGGGAGACTGCCTACGGGTTGATGTTCGGGCCCCTATAGAAAACATGAGTCACTCATTGCTAGTCAGCCAAGGATAGCCTGTGCCACAGAGCAACTAAAATAACTAGTGCCTGATATGACAGACTGTACTGCTCTAAGCTTAACTACTCCAATGGATAGAACAAGAAATGTTAAAGGTACCAGGAAACAAGTATTTTTGGAAAACTTCTATAAATAATCAGAGAAAAAAGTTGAAATTACAATTAGATAGAATTGAGATTGAAGGCCTAGTGGATCCTGGGGCAGATGCGACAATAATTTCATAAGATTCTTGGGATCCAACGCGATCACTTTGAAAGGTATCTATCCATCTCTTAGGAATTGGACACTGTCTCAGTAAAACAGAGTCTAAAATGGATTAAATATATAGGACCAGAAGGTCAGATAGGAAGATTAAGGCCATATATGGCAGATATAGCCATAAATTTATGGGGAAGAGAGCTATTATAACAGTGGAAGACACAGATTAACATTCCTTCAACCTCTGGAACAAGACATAAAATAGGAGATGCTCATGATAAAGATATTGAAAATATTATTTAGAAAAACAATTACACACCATCCAGGCCACCATAGACAAGACACAGCAAATGTTGGCTCTCCAAATTTATAAGGAGGGCCATTGCTGATAGAGTACCAACTGCCCTACCATTAAGATAGTGGCATAATCACCCACAATCACAACCAATGGCTCCTGGGAAGGGAAGCAAAGTGGGATGGCCAGGAGCTAAGTGACCTCAGGTTGCAGTGAGCATGGTTAAAACAGACTCTTAGGAGGCAGCTTCAGTGAGACAGTTTTAATGGGGCTAACAAAAGTTATTTAAACTTTTCAAGGGTGCGTATGGGCTATCAGGGTGAGTGTACATCATTGACCAGGGCCAGGGTGCTGGGAATGTCTCATTAGCATTCTACTGGACATGACCTTATAAGGGGAGAGGAAGTTTAACTTGGATACTGAGCTATAAGACTTCCTCTTGGTGGCAAAGATGGGAGCTAAAGGCTTTGTGCCCCTAGACATGCAGACCTGGTGCAGGAGGGAAGGGGCTCTACTCCTGCTGATCTCAGGATGAGATTTCTGGACATTCCTCAACCCTACTCTTTCTCCAGGCCTCCCACCCCATCCCATGGCTTCCCAGACCTACAAAGTAGCAAACCTGTTTGAGTAGAGCAGTGGCCCTTAACTAAGGAAAAGTTTCAGGCCCTAGAAAAGCTAGTCTAAGTGGTGGTCTCAACTGGACCACTCAACTGGAGCAGCTGGAGGCTCAACATATAGAATAGTCCACCCACCCTTGGAATTCTCCTACACTTATATTTTAAAATAAATTTGAAAAATAAAAGATGCTAATTGATCTAAGAGCTATCAATAAGGTAATTCAGCCAATGGGCTCCTTACAACCTGGAGTCCCTTTAACTTCGTTGTTACCCAAGGCATGGCCTATTTAGTGATTAATTTAAAAGATTGCTTTTTTTTCAATACCCTTGCAGAAACAAGAGAGAGAAAAGTTTGCTTTCACAAACAAGAGAGAAAAGTTTGCTCTCACTGTGCCCACATTTAACCATAAACAGCTGACAAAAAGGTCTCAATGGAAAGTCTTGCCACAAAAGAAGTTAATCAGCCCCCATTGTATCAATATTTTGTACAACAGCCATTATAAATAATTCATAAACAGTTTTTGCAATCTCTACCTTATCATTTATGGATAATATCTTGCTGGATGATTGTGATACAGATACCTTAGGAAAAAATGTTTGTTGGCATAAAAAGGATTTTGCCTTGGTGGAAATTACAAATTACTCCTGAAAAAAATACAAAAAGAAGTTCATTAATTATCTAGGATACAAGATACTTCTACAAAAAAATTCAACCACAGAAAGTACAGATCAGAAGAGATCAGTCCCAAACTCTTAATGGTTTTCAAAATTTGCTGGGAGATACTAATTGGCTACAACCCATTATTGGATTAACTACTCAAAAGTTACATAAGTAATTTATTTCAAACTTTACATGGTGATTCAGACTTAAATAGTCCAAGAAAATTATCAGCTGACTCTGAGACAGAATTGGCTCTGGTAGGAAAGAGATTACAGGAAGGAGGTACATGTGAATCACTTGGATCCCAAACTTGATTGTATTTATTTTGCCTTCTACCCATTCTCCCACAGGAATTCTTTTGCAGAGAGAAGATAATATAATCAAATGAATATTTTTAGCACATAAACAGAGTAGAAAATTAAAACCCTATATAGAAAGGTTTCCAATTTGATTATGAAAGGAGGAATAAGACTTTGTCAACTAACAGGAACAGACCCAGCAGAGATTATAATACCTTACACTAATGCTGAAATTACTTCATTGTGGGTAATCAATAAAGATTGGCAAAGAGCTTGCAATAATTTTGGGGGAGAAATTGACAATAAATACCCCAAAGGCAAAAGATTTCTGTTTATAAAAAGAACTAATTGGATTCTTTCTTGTATAGTGAGAAGAATACCAGTTTCTAAAGCTCCTACCTTTTATACAGATGCCAATTAACCAGGAATGGCAAGTTATAAGTCTGAAAATATAAGTAAAGTAATTTAAAATCCATATGCTTCAGTTCAAAAATCAAAGCTATGTGCTATTCTCATGGTTTTATTAGATTTCCCAAAATCTCTTAATATAGTTACTGACTCTAAATATGCAGAAAAAGTTGTGTTTGCATAAAAAACTGCTGACCTTATTCCAGATGATTCAGAATTAACTTTGTTATTTATAATCAAGCTTCATTACTTGCTGGAAATAACACTCAAGTTACCAAAACAAATGAAATTTGCAGATGGGTGTGTTTGGGCTTCAACGTGGGCTTTTGGTAGTCATAGATGAACTCCATACAGGGGTATTTTAATAAGGAAAGCTATTATGCACGCTAATCATAAAATGTTATTGGATCAGGTATCATTGATGTGGTTGGTTGTTAGTGATAAGATTAAGTTAGTGCTCCTATTGAGTTTTGAATTGAAATTAAAGCAATTAAAAGTGGAATTGAACCAATTAATGTATAAAATAAAAAATACAGTCCTGCATTTAGTTGTTCTGTTTGATTACCTCATCGTGTAATAACAGTAAGTGGTGGAGTTAGAGTGGCTTCGAATAAAATATAAAATAAAATTAGTTCAGTTACAGAAAACATCATAAGTAAGATTTGTAGGCTAATTAATATAGAGATATAGTTTTTGGTGTGTCATTTTTTCTTTTTTTTATGTGTTTTTTGACTAGCTATTAGTATAAGAGGTAATAGTCAGGTTGTTAAAATAATTAATAGAGTGGATAGTGGATCTGAGGAAAATATAATTGAATAAGTTATTGTCATCATTATGTCATAGTAATGTCAAGCTGATAAGACTAATTAGGAAACTATATGAGGTTATGTTGATTCAGGTTTTTTTGGTTTTTGACAGTCAAGTTAGTGGAAGAAGTATTAATGATGGAAAGATGATTTTTAGCATTGTAGAAGATTAAGGTTTTGTATGTAATCAGTTCCATAAGTGTTGGAGACTTTGACTAGGAGGGCGAATCCTACTGCTGCTTCGCATGCTGCAAATTCTAGAATTGTAATAGGAATTGGTAAAGAAACTATAGAGTTAGAGTTTAAGGTGGCTGTTGAGATTATGATAAATAGGGATAATATTATTCCTTCTAGGCAGAGTAGGGTAGATAAAAGATGTGAGCAGAATATAAAAGTCCCTAATAGTGAAAAGGAAAAGGCTGAGGTGAGGTTCAGAAAGGCGGATGTCATTGTTGGTAATTATGAATTATATTCATAATCTAATGAGTCAAATCATTAATTTTAATTAAACTAATTACCAATTATTCTGTTCATTCTAGTCCTTTTTGTAATCATTCATAGGTTAATCCTAGAGATAAGATAGTTACTAGAATGAAAGCTGAGAATATTATAGTGGTAGTATTGGTTGTTTGAATTGCTCATGGGAAAGGGAGTAATAAAGCAAGTTCTAGGTCAAATAGTAGAAATGTAATGGCTACTAGAAAAAATTTTATTGAAAAGAGTATGCGTGCAGAGCTTGTAGGATCAAATCCACATTCGTAAGGGTTTGCTTTTTCTGAATATAAATTTATTTGAGGTAGTCAGAATGCAATTGAGATAAGAATAAAAGATAGTAAGCTATTAATTAAGATAATAGTAAATAAATTAATTACTCTATTCTGAGGTTTATCAGAGTCTACTAACTAGAAGTCAGTTATATCGATTATACTAAGGGAGTAAGATCTCATCAATAGATTGAGACATATAGGAATAGTCAAACCGCATCTACAAAGTCTCAATATCATGCTGCTGCTTCGAATCCAAAATGGTGTTTAGATGTGAAGTGAAATTTTAGTTGTCTTGGGAAGCATACAATGAGGAATGAAGATCCAATAATTATGTGGAGACCATGGGATCCTGATGCTATAAAGAATGTTGATCCATAAATTCCATCTGAGATGGAAAATGATGTTTCAAAATATTCTGAGGCTTGAAGTACAGTAAAGTCCTAATATAATAGTAATTAGTAAGGCTTGATTTATATGGTTTCATTTTCCTTTTATTAGGCTATGATGGGCTCATGTGATTGATACATCTGATGCTAAAAGTACTGATGTATTTAGGAGAGAGACTTCTAGTGGATTTAATGGCGAAATTCCTGTTGGTGGTCAGCAGCTTCCTAGGTCATGTGTTGGTGCTAAACTGGAGTGAAAAAATGCTCAAAAGAATCCTGCAAAGAAAAATACTTCAGAGATGATAAATAGGACTATTCCATATCGAAGTCCTTTTTGTACAATAGGAGTGTGATGACCTTGAAATGTTCCTTCGTGAATAATGTCTCGGCATCATTGATATATTGTTAAAATATTTGCCAGTAAGCTTATGGAAAGGAGAATAATAGAACTATAGTGAAATCATATGACTAGGCCTGAGGTGAGTAAAAGAGCTGAAAAAGCTCCTGTTAATGGTCATGGGCTTGGATTGACTCTATGGTATGCATGGGTTTGGTGGGTCACTATGTGTTATCATGTAAATATAGGCTGACTAAAAGAGTAAATACATATAGGGCTACATCGAATTCTAATATTGTAAGTAGAAGTAAGATGATAAATATAATTGCAGCTGTTGGCGGGCTGATGTTTATAAGTACGAGGGTGGCACCTCCAGTTAGCTGTATTAGTAGGTGACCTTCGGTGATGTTAGCTGTTAGTCGAACTGCTGGTTGATACTTGCAGGATTCCAATGGCTTTCTGTCTTGAGTTCTGAAAAGGCTGATTCTATAATAACACGTTTACTACAAATGATGGCTGTCATGGGGATACCTTTACAAATTAAAACTGATAATGCTCTGGCATATGCATCCA
>CM052705.1:89195964-89235143 GCA_028551405.1 Uromys caudimaculatus | reverse complement strand
CAGTCTTACCCATTTACCAGGAGCAACCAAGGCTTAAGCTGCCTTCTCTGTTTACTTCATGTGTAAAATTCAGGCCACAGGCCTCACTCTCCTAGAGCTGATGTCTGTCTGTCTGTCTGTCTTACAGTTTCCCCTGTTACCAGATTCAGAAGAGAGAAACTCACAAAGGAGGTGTAAAGTTTATAAAGTTCGAAGGGCATACAAGCTTAAGTTGTGAAAGATCTAAGAAAGTGTTTTAGGGTCTAAGAAGGTGTTTCACGGTTGGTAAATGCAAGTTGTGAAAGTTGGAGGATACAAAAGCTTAATGGTGACAAGAAAATGATTTAAGGGGGGCTGGAGAGATGGCTCAGCGGTTAAGAGCACTGACTGCTCTTCCAGAGGTCCTGAGTTCAATTCCCAGCAACCACATGGTAGCTCACAACCATCTGATGCCCTCTACTAGTGTGTATGAAGACAGCTACAGTGTATTCATATACATAAAATAAACAAAACTTTAAAAAAAGAAAATGATTTAAGGTATATATACATCAGATTCTTTCCCTCTCTCATTTGACACAACCCCTCTTTGAACTCACCAAAATGGGACAATTGGACTGGACACTGTGAATATAATTCTCATTGTTCTTATTGTATATAGTTTACTAATCTTAGAGATAAAGCTCTTTCTTGGACTTAAAGGGGGGATGCTGGGATGACTTACACCCACACATATTTTATCTATGGCTATGTAGGTGTGCCCCTGTATTTTCAATTGTTAAATGCTATTCCCCCAGTGCCAAGTGCTGGCAGGATATTTGATATTGTCATTTCTATAGGCCATTTCTATATGTAAATGCTTATTACTTCTTCACCTGCCCAAAAAGAGGATTCTCTGAGAAGCTCTTGTAAAAAAGCAAGCTGCCATGGGGAAGGTCATAGGTCACATTGCCCTCAGTCTGGCCAAAAGGCAACACTAAGATACGGAGTGGGCATTGTCCTGCTACTGATCAGCTCCCACTGTTTAAGCCACAGAGTCAGGCTGCTAGTGCTCCTGACAGATCAATCAGGCAGCTCCCAGGAAGAGGGTGTGGCCCTGGTCAGTGTGCTTCTCTATTTTATTGGGACAATCTTTGTAGACCTAGTGATTGAGCACTCAAACAGCTGGGGTCAGTAAGCTCTGCTTCTGAAGAATGATCTGGGTGGCATGTTACCCCATCCACAGCAAATACTGCCTGCTAAGTGGTGCACTACACACTTCCTGTAAGCACTGTTAATCTTGACCAGAGTCCTATGGAATCAGCCCTGACTGTACTGGATCCCACTGTACAGACCAGCCCGGGCTCGGAGATCGTCTGACTCTGCCTCCTGAGTGCTGGGATCAAAGGCGTGTAGCACCACCTCCTAGCTGGAATCAGTTTCTTCTACAAATAGAAACCAATACATAGAAAGGTGAGATCTCCTGCCTGCAGTCACTCAGTGTGAATGACAAGATTGCTGATTATCTGTCCACACTCCTTGTACTGGCTGGTTTTGTGTGTTAATTTGATACAAGTTAGAGTCATCAGAAGGCAGGAGCCTCAGTTGAGGAAATGCCTCCATGAGATCCATCTGTAAGGCATTTTCTCAATTAGTGATCAATGCAGGAGGGCCCCACCCATTGTGGGTGGTACCATCCTTGGGCTGGTAGTCCTATAAGAAAGCAGGTTGAGCAAGCCATGAGAAGCAAGCCATAAGCAGCACCCCTCCATGGTCTCTGCCTCAGCTCCTGCCTCCAGGTTCCGAGCCCTGCTTGAGTTCCTATCCTGACTTCCTCCAATGATGGACTATGAGCTGGAAGTGTGAGCTGAATAAATCTTTTCTTCCCCAACTTGCTTTTAGGTCATGGTGTTTTATCACAGCAATAGAAACCCTAACTAGGACACGGCTCCTGTACTAATCACAAACAGGCACTCAAAAATGTGCTCACAAACAAAACTCCTGTTATATAGGTTTCTGCAGTGGTTCAGTGATAATGGTGGCTCATTTCTCTGCTCCTTACTGCTTCTGCGTGTCAGCTTTGACCTCTACGTGGATCCCATGGAGGCTGAGAGATGGACCTAGAGCTCCAGGCACCTGCATCTACACCACAAGGGGAGAGTGTGTCCCCTGTATCCCTCAGAAGACTTGAATGTCATCCTTCCCACCTGAAAAGGACTGCTATTGTCCTGGTTGGCTTCAGACAATCAGAAATCTGTAGGCTTAAATGTTTTAAAACCTACTTTTAATGATGGTTCTTAAATGCTTTAATCTCCCTTTTAGTCCACCACCCACCAGAAGTAGTGGAAAGAAAAGGTTAATAGGGCAAAGGGGCATGTGAACCTGTTTAGAAATAGTGTTTTTGGAGCAAATCCAATCTGCATTGTCAGGATATCAGCAGTTTAGTTCACGATAATCAACAGCAGCTCGATCCACTCACAAACACCATTTATGAATAAGCAGTGGTGAGGCTTTGCCAGTCCACCCAAGTCCTCAGAAGCAGCAAGACAACAGAACACCACCAGAAGTTCTTCGGAGTGTTTCTCACTATGAAGTCATGACAAACAACGACCAACAAAAACGGCAAGGTGAATCAACACCACACAGCATCATCAGCGAAGACCAACACCAGCAAAGCCCAACAAAGACCAGCAAAGAGTGGCAAGGCGAACCAATGCCACACAGCGCCGTCCACTGTCTGTTGGGTTCTATTTATACCTTTCCCAAACATCACGTGTTCTCTCAAGCACCCACTCTAGCAAAACATCACATGCCCTTTTTCCAGGCTGCTTCCAGAAAAATACCACGTGTCTGTTCTCAGCAAAACATCCTCTCATAAGACAGTTTCCAGAAAAACAGCACATGATACCACTGAGTCTCCAAAGAAACCAGAAATTTCCACTTCAGAAGTCCCTTCAATATTCCATCAAAAGGAGAGTCTGGGTGCTCTCAGAGCATGAGAGGAGGAGGCAAGAGGCTTGAACAGCCACTGCTCCACCCATGCCTCCCCTTGGCATTTCACCCTCTTCCTGAGGGTCTCCCTCCATCTTGTTCCCACCCCCATTCACCTCCATCCTGCAGGATTCTGGGGCTGTGTGTGCCACTGGAGCCTTGAGAAATGTAGAGTACCATGAAGAATGTCATCTCACTGATAGTGAGTGGGGTCCAAGCTGGGGACAGACCTATATCAGATAATCAGATTCCTAATGCTGATTAGATTACCCTCTTTGCACAGTCGCAGCCTCCTGGGGCCACATTAGCCTACTGTGTGCCTATGTTCTCATCCTGTCTCCCCACCCCACACAGTTTTCTTCACAGACCATCTTTCTCTCTGAATTTGGATTGTTTCTATTGGTTTCCTTGTTTGCCACACTAGATCAAACACTCCGTAAGAACATCTACTTTATGTCATTCATCACTGAGATGAAACAGGTGCTCAGTAAACATTTATGGGGTGAATGGCCGGCTCCCCTGTGTTGCTATGGTAAGAGACTCTGTCTCCTCCACCTTGAGTGGCATGACCAAAGACTGCCTTCTGTCATGCTCACCTTTAATGTGGCAAGCCCTAGAAAGGCAACTGGAGAAAGACAAGGAGAACACCATCCTACCGGAGGAACTCAGACTGTCCTGGTGACAGAACGTCTGACCTGTTTATACTATTGCTATCAGATTGTGTCTAAAAGCACAGATCCACAGACTGGGGTGGTTGTTGTTTTGTTTTAAGGAAAAGGAGCTGTGTTTTCACAGTTCTGGCCTAAGGCGAGGGGGCCTCATTGAGTGATGACATTTTTGGTTGCCAAAGCCTTAAGGCACCACAGGGCATCAAACATTGAGAGCTGGAGAGCTGGGTGTGTACATGAACACATGACCTTTGGTTTCCCTCCTTCTAACACTACTGGAATTCAACCATGGGGGCTCTACCCTAATCACCTTCAAAGGCCCTGCCTCTGAGTAAACACCATCATCAGACCAAACTTCTACTCTCTCGGGTCCTCCCTGCAAACTGCATTCTGACACCTGAAATGTAGAGGGGTACACAAACACCCCCAAGCCACAGTGTTGGTGTCTCTCAAATGGTCCTTCATTGGTTTGCTTTATTTTCTGAGATTATAGAAGTCAAACCCAGAGCCTTATGCATGTCCCATGAAGGCTAATCCACTGAATGACACCCCCAAGCCCTTGTGATCCCCAGTTTTATTGAGGCAAACCAACGAAGCTTCACAAACATGAAACATGCCATATTCACAAACCCTTTCAGTTCTTTTTTTAAAAGATGTATTTTATGTGTTTGAGTGCTTTGCCTGAATGTATATCTACACACCACATGCATGTGGTGCCTATACAAGCCAGAAGAGGCTGTCAGAACCCCTGGGACTAGAGTTGTATATGGTTGTGAACTATGTATAAGTGTTTAGTTCTAGGAACCGGCAGTGCTTTTAACAGCTCAGCCATCTCCCCAGCTCCTCGTTCTAATTTGTCGTTGTTGTGTGTGCATGTGCCACAGCATGGGTGTGGAGGTCAGAGGCAAGCTTTGGGGATTGGTTCTCCCCTCCCACTGTGGGTTCTGGGGGTCAAACTTGGGTTGCTAGGGTTATGCAACAGTTGCTTTTACCCAGGAGCCAGCTCCCCGGTTCTCTTGTCAGCTCTTAATAACCATCAAATGTATCAAGATTACATGGCTCACCCTGGCTTGTGCTGGATGAAGAAGTGCAGCTCGTCTTAGCCAGCACAGTGTCACACTGTTACCAGGTTCTCCGACCACAAAATGAGATACAAAAATGTATCATTTTTCCCAGTGTGATTGTTGAATCACAGTGTGATGCCTACAAACACAAATGATGGAAAGAATAGAAGGCCACAGGATTAGAAACCATTCTGGCCAGGGACAGTGACACATCCCTGTCATCCCAGCAGTTACAAAACTGAGACAGGAGGATGGAGAAGTCCAGGCCAGCCTGGGCTATAGAATGAGATCCTATCTCTGAAACAAGCAGAGAGAAATGGGGTAGGGATGTAATGGGCTTGTCCTAAACAATTAATGTGACAAACTTACAGAAGAAGGAGGAAGAGGAGGAGGAGGAGAGGAGGAGGAGGAGGAGAAAGAAAGGGGGAGGAGAAGGGAAAAGGGGAGGGGAGAGAGGGAGAGGATGAGAGGGAGAGAGGGAGAGGGAGGAAGAAAAGAAGAGGAAGAGAAGGAGGAGGAGGAAGAGGAGGAGGAGGAGGAGGAGGAGGAGGAGGAGGAGGAGCTGGGGAGATAGATGATGTAGTTAGCAAAGTACTTACCATGGGAGCATGAGGACCTGAATTCAGATCCCAGGGACCCAAGTAAAAGTCCAGTGCTGTGTCTCATGTCTACAACCCTGATCTGGGGATGCAAAGGAAGGCAGATCCCTGACGCACACTGGCCAGACTGTCTAGACAAATGAACCAGTTAAAAGTTTGGTGACAGACCCTACCTCAAAAATTATGGATGGAGAGTAGTTGAGGAAGACACCCGATGTCAACCTCTAGCTTCCCTGCACGCCTGCGCACACCCAGACAAGCTGTCAACCTCTGGCTTCTGGGCACACTTGCACACACTCAGACAAGCATATGCATACACCACACACACAATTTTTAAATAGAAAGGGGGGATGAGAGGGAGGGGTGTGTGTGTGTGTGTGTGTGTGTGTGTGTGTGAGAGAGAGAGAGAGAGAGAGAGAGAGAGAGAGAGAGAGAGAGAGAGAGAGAGAGAGATATTGAGGTAGGTAGATCTCTGTGAGTTCCAGGCCAGCCAGGACTACATAGTAAGACCCTGTCTAAACAAACAAACAGAACCAGAACAGAACAGAGGTGAAGGAGTCACCAGTCTGCCTGGCTTCAAATCTCAGCCCAACTTCTTATCAACAGGCTGGTCTTTCTGTGCATCCGTAACAAGCAGCATGCTATAATTAACAGCCGTAGAGCTGTGATGGCAAAAGAATTACTGTGTATGAAACAAAGATCACCCTGCTCAAGTCAAAACTAAGTTCTGGCTCCTGTAGTGAGATGCAGTGTTGCACAAATCAGAGACCATACAAGTCGTCCCCACTTACACAGCCTGTCTACCCAGCCATATCCATACACCTCACACACACACACACACACACACACACACACACACACACACACACACGTGCACATGCACACACATGACACAGCCAAGCTTCACATCCTAAACATTGTGTATTTCATGGCTTCATTAACTTTCTTTTTTTTTTTTCTTTGATTGGATATTT
This sequence comes from Uromys caudimaculatus, assembly GCA_028551405.1. Taxonomy (NCBI): domain Eukaryota; kingdom Metazoa; phylum Chordata; class Mammalia; order Rodentia; family Muridae; genus Uromys; species Uromys caudimaculatus. The sequence goes on along the minus strand of CM052705.1, from coordinate 89,228,892 downwards.
ACTTTATTTACATTTCAAATGTTTTCCCCTTTCCAGGTCTCCCCTTTGGAAACCCCCTATCCCCTCCCCTCTCCCCCTGCCTCTATGAGGGTGCTCCCCCATCCACCCACCCACTCCCCTCTTCCCTCCCTGGCATTCCCCTATACTGGGGCATCGAACACCCTTAGGCCCAAGGGCCTCTCCTCCCACTGATGTCCAACAGGGCCCTCCTCTGCCACATATGTGGCCAGCACCATGGGTCCCTCCATGTGTATTCTTTGGTTGGTGGTCCAGTCTCTAGGAGCTCCAGGGGGTCTGGCCAGTTGACACTGTTGCTCCCTCCATGGGGCTGCAAATCCCCTCAGCTCCTTCAGTCCCTTCTCCCACTCCTCCAACCGGGACCTCATGCTCAGTCCAGTGGTTGGCTGCGAGCATCCACCTCTGTATCTGTCAGGCTCTGCCTGAGCCTCTCAGGAGACAGCTTATCATGTCAGCAAGCACTTCCCAGCGTCCACAGGCATGTCCAGGTTTGGTGGCCGTATATGGGATGTATCCCCAGGTGGGGCAGTCTCTGGATGACCTTTCCTTCAGCCTCTGCTCCACACTTTGTCTCCATATTTCCTCCTGTGAGTATTTTTGCTCACCCTTCTAAGAAACACTGAAGCATCCACACTTTGGTCTTCCTGCTTCTTAGGCTTCATATGGTCTGTGAATTGAATCTTGGGTGTTCCGGGCTTATATCCACTTATCAGTGAGTACATACCATGTTTGTTCTTTTGTGACTGAGTTACCTCACTCAGGATGATATTTTCAAGTTCCATCCATTTGCCTGTGAATTTCATGAAGTCGTTGTTTTTAATAGCTGAGTAGTATTCCATTGTGTAAATGTACCATATTTTCTGTATCCATTCCTCTCCAGCATCTGCTGTCACCTGAGTTTTTGATCTTAGCCATTCTGACTGGTATGAGGTCGAATCTCAGGGTTGTTTTGATTTGCATTTCCCTGATGACTAAGGATGTTGAGCATTTCTTTAGGTGCTTCTCAGCCCTGTGAATTTCCTCAGTTGAGAATTCTCTGTCATGGACTGGCAGGATTAATATAGCAAAAATGGCCATCTTGCCGAAAGTAATCTACAGATTCAATGCAATCTCTATCAAAATTCCAACTCAACTCTTCATAGACTTAGAAAGAGCAATTCTCAAATTCATTTGGAATAACAAATAACCCAGGATAGTAAAAACTATTCTCAACAAGAAAAGAACTTCTGGGGGAATCAGCATCCCTGACCTCAAGCTGAGCAATAGTGATAAAAACTGCATGTATTGGTACAGTGACAGGCAGGTAGAACAATGGAATAGAATTGAAGATCCAGAAATGAACCCACACACCTATGGTTGCTTGATCTTTGACAAAAAAAAAGCTAAAACCATCCAATGGAAAAAAGTCAGCATTTTCAACAAATGGTGCTGATCCAACTGGCGGTCTACATGTAGAAGAATGCAAACTGATCCGTTCCTATCTCCCTGCACAAAGCTCACGTCCAAGCGGATCAAGGACCTCCACATAAAACCAGATACACTGAATCTAATAGAAGAGAAAGTGGGGAAAAGTCTCGAACACATGGGCACAGGGGAGAAGTTCCTGAACAGAACACCAATGGCTTATGCTCTAAGATCAAGAATTGACAAATGGAACCTCTTGAAATTACAAAGCTTCTGTAAGGCAAAGGACACTGTCAATAGGGCAAAACGGCAACCAACAGATTGGGAAAAGATCTTAACCAATCCTACATCCGATAGAGGGCTAATATCCAACATATTCAAAGAACTCAAGAAGTTAGACTCCAGAGAACCAAATAACCCTATTCACTAACTTTCAAGCCAAATCCTTCCTTGCTCATGACCTTCTGGGCTCTTCCCCACTGATGCCTTTGTGACCTCACGCAGTGTCATGCTAGAGCAACTCAGCAATCACTCTACTTACCCCACAGCATGATACTCATTGTCCAGTTTGTTTTCTAGCCTTCTCACAGTAGTGTCTTCTCCAACACACTGATGATTAAGCACAGAGTTTAAGCTAACTGAACTTGGATTCGAATCCTGACACTGTTGCTCCCAGCTGTGGGGAAACCGCCAAGCTGCTCATCTTCTCTGCCTGTGACATTATTCTCATGAAAAGGATCAGGAAATAAAGACCACAGTGACCAAATTAGTATAGATGAGTCTCCTCAGGTGTGGTGGTGCCTGCCTGTGATCGTCGTGCTTGGGAGAAACTGAGGCAGGAAGATGGAGCGTGTAAGGCTAGCCTAAGCTACATAGTGAGAGCCATTCTCAGAAAGAAAAGGGAAACAAAATGTTTTCTCATGTTGCTGTCTATTCCCCTTTCACATTCTTAAGATGAGTTTAAAGGATAGGCTGCACGCTGCTTTCCCTAGGGCTCAGCACATGGAATACTTAAGGCACAGTTGTGCTCAGTAACTGCTGGCAGAGACCAGTGACTCTTAAAGATTTATTTACCTTGTGTGAGCACACTGTCGCTGTCTTCAGACCCACCAGAAGAGGGCGCCAGATCCCATTACAGATGGTTGTGAGCCCCCATGTGGTTGCTGGGAACTGAACTCAGGACCTCTGGAAGAGCAGTCAGTGCTCTTAACGGCTGAGCCATCTCTCCAGCCCCCCATGACATCCTTTAGACTGGAGGAGTTACCTTGAGTGAACTGCTCACAGTTAAGGGACTCTGCTCTGCCGTCTTGGCTGGAGCAGCACCTCTCTGTCGGAGACTCCAGGGTTTCCCTCAGCTCTGTATTGTAAGCATGCCTTCCCCTTCATGAACCTGAGAGGTGATGTTTGGATATTGTTCCATTTCGTGTCATTTCCTCAGAAGTGGGCAAGCTTAACTAGTTTCTCAGTTTATCCGAAGACTTCGGAGTGGCTGAGGGAGTGGAGCTGGGCCTACCTACTGCTCCTGAGAATGGGCGCGCGCGCGCGCGCGCGCGCGCACACACACACACACACACACACACACACACACGCATGAAGCCTCGCAATGAATTCAGCCAGTGGGCGCCTTTCTAGTTGCTAAATGTTCTCAGCTCCAGTCTCCATAGTGAGTGTCCCACTCTGAGACCCCATCCATTCTGAGAGTGGGGGAGGGATATGCCCTGAGCACCAGCCTAAAGCAGCTGTCCCTGCTTGGTTGGGATGCAGTTTGGTGGAGAATTTGTCTAATCCTAGCACCAGAAAAAGACCAAAAAAAAAAAATGCCATCATAAGGGGAAGCTTTCATTGTGGTAAAATGCACATCATCTGATGCTTGCTATTTTTACTTTTTTTGTTAGTTTTACTCTGTGTGTGTGTGTGTGTGTGTGTGTGTGTGTGTGTGTGTGTGTGTGTGTGTTACTGGGTGTTACCAGGGTCTGGTATATGCTAGGTAAGGATCCATCTTCTGAGCCAATTGACTCTTTTCGTCTTTGTTTATTTCAGTTTGTTTGCTTGTTTGTTTGTTTGAGACAGGGTCTCACTGGCTGCCCGGAATTACCTACATAAGCCAGGCTGGCCTCAGACTCATAGGGATCCATCCACCTGCCTCTGCTTCCCAAGCGCTGGGATTAAAGCTGAGCGCCACCAGGCCTGGAGAGCCCAAGCCTTTTGCAAGGGCACACCTCAGTGCCATTAAGCACACTCACGCTGGTGTCCCTCGGCGACGCCGTCCGTCCGCCTCCAGAACAAACACAAACTGCGCATTCATTAAGCTCTGTCCCCACTCACATGTGGCCCCTAAATCCCATTCCGCTTCCTCCGTCTTCAGATGTGGCCCTGAGGAACCTTTGGAGGTGAAGTCGTGGCATGTGTGTCCTTTTGAATGACAGACACTTCTATAGCACAATGTTTACAGGAAGCACCAAGGTGATCTCCACTGCACTGCTTTTGATTGACAGTCTACAGGGACAGGAAAGCATGTCTCGAGTTTGTCCTAAAGTAACCTTTCCCCCACAGACATGAATACTCAAAAGATCATTCGATGAATTTGTGATCATCATCAAAATAAAAAATATATACTGTTCCCACACACACACACACACACACACACACACACACACACACACACACACACACACCCCTTCTGTGATCTACTTCAGTTCATCTTTTCCCCAGAAAGCCAACACAGCTGTGAATCCTTTCTACTCGGAAGGTCTTCCAGCTTCTCCACAAGCATCCTTGGTGCAGTAGCTGCTTCTGGCTCTCCTGCCAGGGCCTCCCTCAACCTCCAACCCAGGCTTCTCGCCAGCCCCTGTGTGAAGAAGGTGCACTCTCTGAAAGCGGCCAAGCCCTACCTGTGGTTTCTATTACTTAAAGAAACCCAGTCTCCCCTGGGCACCAGCACTGCCTGCCCGCCTCCCGAGGTTCCGCCAACTGGCTCAGCCGTCCACCTGTAAATGAACAAACTATCGCCAGGCAACAGCCTGGCCTGCAGCCGGATGACGCCAGGCCTGATGCTCTTCTCAGCCTTACCCAAGTCTGTTTAGGCTCAACTGCGTCTGCAAGGTTTTCTTTGCTTGTCAGTTTGCAAGAGATCTTTTGCTGATTGGCTGTGGTGTGGGCGGGGCGGGGCGCTGAGATCAGAAGCCCTGGATTCAGGGAAGGCAGCTCCGGAGCTGCCTAGGCAGGAATTTCTTTGGCACCCTGGAGTATTTCCCCAGCATGGTAATAATATCTGCAAGAGCCCAGTGTGATGACATATGGTAACCCCTCGGGCAAAGCGGAAGCCACAAAGACAGTGGGGCATCAAATAATTGACTAACGCTCTGACCCCACACTCCAATCCAGAACCCTACTTACTGCTAAACTGAGTGAACTTCAAAGATGCCACAGGCATGACGAAAGACCAGCCTGCTGTTTAATGGAACTAAAGACACGTTTCAGAAGTTGGGGAGGAGAATGATGGGTACCAAAGGCTGGAAGAGAAGTGTGAGGAAGGGGTGATGAACTCTGGCCAACAGAAACTGAGTGAGAGCAAAGAACAGGAAGTTTCGGTGTGTGGTTGCATAGGACAGAGACTATAAGTGAACGGTGGTGGTATTGTGGGACTGGGGATGTAGCTCAGTGGTAGAGCACTTGCTTAACATGCACAAAACCCTGGGTTCACTCCCCAGCGCCATAAATAAATAATAAATAAGTAAATGAAAATTATAACAAAAATAAGAATGTAATATAAATGCAATGTAAACGTAATCTAAAATATAATAAAATAAAATACATTTCAAAAGGCTAGAAGAACTTTGAAGATTCTTAACATCAGTGGACCTCGCTAGACAGCTCAGCAGGTAAGGGTGCTTGCCACCAAGCCTGAGTTCGAGCCCCAGAACCCACAGAGTGGAAGGACAGTCCTCAATGCACTAGGCAGAGATCAGGGTTCCTGTCGATCCTTGTCTCGCTGAAGAGCGCCCTCTGCTGGTAATATTTCCCCCAGGCAGGTGCCCGCTACTACTTGCAGTTTGTAAGGGGATGATTTAAAGGGGTTTGCTCTCCATTGCAGGCACTCTGAAGGACCTGGCCCTAGAATGGCTGCCGAAATAGACACATATTCCCCCACTAGTGTTGAGTTGACAGCCATTTGAACATTCTAGTACATCAAGGAGAGCTATAAACTGTCTACTGAAGACTTGGGGTGAGATTGCACAGCTCAAGGAAATGAAGACACCCCCCTCAAAAAAAAAAAAAAAAAAAAAAAAAAAAGCAAAAAACACTGGCTTAAGCCCAAATCCCACACCCTGTGCCTGGCCCTCTGTTTCCAGCCTTGAGTCCCTTCCCCCGGGTACCTCCTGGTCTCCTAGACAAGCTGTTGTCATCTACACATACAGACCTTGTAGACCCCAAAGCTTTTCCCTAACGATTCATGTCTGCCACTACCCTCTCTTCAAAACCTTCTCCCGGTCTCCCCCTCCTCCCCAAGACGGGCCAACCTCCCTGACATCCTGCCCAGCAGGCAATCCTCATATGGAAGACCACAACACACACGCCTAAGAAACCAGTTCATCACACTTCCTGTCACAGGACATAACCTTCGGAGAGACGGAAATGCCACAGATTCAAGTCTCTGATCTGCCACCTACCAGTTGTGTGGTGTGAGGAAAGTGATGTTACTCTGTCAGCTCACAGAGATCAAGGTGCTCTGCAGTTCACAGGACATGTGGGGAGCATGGGACACACAGGACACCTTCAGCCCACTTAGGTCTTGGTTGCTTACCTGACAGAATGTGGACAGAGCTTACAAAGCAGACTGTACTCAGCATCTAAAGCAATTTTGGGTGTGTCACAGATGAGCATAACCAGTGTAAAGAGTGAGGGCTTTTTCAGGAAATTTATAGAATTGTTTTTATTTATTTATTTTTTAAAAATCACAAGGAAAGGAGGCAGAGGCAGGTGGATTTCTGAGTTCGAGGCCAGCCTGGTCTACAGAGTGAGTTCCAGGACAGTCAGGGCTATACAGAGAAACCCTGTCTCCAAAAAACAAAACAAAACAAAAACAAAATCACAAGGGAAAAAAAAACCCAAACTTTTAGATTAGAAAAATAGCCTGGCAGTGGTGGTGCACACCTTTAATCTCAGAACTCCTGAGGCAAAGGGGGGTGGATCTCTGTAAGTTCCAGGCCAGCCTGGTCTACAGAGTGAGTTCCAGGGCAGCCAGGGCTACACAGAGAAACCTTGTCTCGAAAAATAAAAAAGAAAAATATTTAGCATAGGACTGGCAAGATGGGTGAGTAGGCACAGCATTTGTTAAACAAGCCGGCCTTGTGGCCTGCTTTCCATCTCTGGATGCATTTACAGAGGGAAGAAGAGAACCTACTCCACAAAGTGTCCCCCAGGGCATGCACGCCCATACAATCACAACAATAATAGTAGTAATAATAATAATGAATGAATTTTAAGAAACAACTATTTTATATATAGTATTAACACTTTCCTCTTTATAATAATGCAGACATAAGCTATAATTTCAATGGCCAAATGCTTTTTGACAAAGGCGATAAGAACAGTCTTATGTCGCTCTCATTGGGAAGATAATCCTCTAGGCTCTGCTATGCCTAAAATCTAGAAATTGGGTCAATAACTCAACCCTGTGCTCTCAGAATTCTTTAAGTAGTTAATATGCTTTTTAAAAAATTCTATATTTGGGGCTGGAGATGGTTTAGCGGTTAAGAGCACTCACTGCTATTCCAAAGGTCCTGAGTTCAAATCCCAGCAACCACATGGTGGCTCACAACCATCCGCAATGAGATCTGATGCCCTCTTCTGGTGGGTCTGAAGACAGTTACACTGTTAAATAAATAAATCTTAAAAAAAAAAAAAATTCTATATTTTAGCAAATGAAAGTCTTTCTAACAATTGACTCTAGCAAGACAGGATATCCACGTGCAGACAACAAAGTTGGACCGTTCTCTAATACTATATCCTAGGGTAATTCAAAACGCGGTTCGGGATGTAACCCAGGGAAACATGTGCTTATCATTTGTGAGGCCCCGGGTTCAATTCCCAGGACCAAACGTTTTTTTAAAAAATCACAAAAGAACAAAGACTTAAACTTAAGACTTAAAACCATATTAGAAGCAAACATAAGGCAAAAGTTGACATTGGGCCCAGCATGGTGGTACATGCCTTTTGTCCCCAGCACTCAGGAAGCAGGTGGATCTCTGTGAGTTTGAAGACAGCCTGATGTACATAGTGAGTTCCAGGTCAGCCAAGGCTACATAGAGACCTACATAGAATCAACCTAAGATATAATGTTAGAGAAAGGTCCAACTTTGTTTCTGTCTTAAAAACAAAAAGACATTCGTGGGATGCATGTGTTGCTCACTGGTCGAGTGTTTGCCAAGCATGTGCAAGGTCCTGGGTTTGAGCCCCGTCATTAAAGGGGGAGGTGTCAACAAAGTAAGATAATAACAAACAGAATAAGAGAAATATTTGAAAATCACATATGTATCTGCCAAAAGATTAATATCCAAAATATATAAAGAACTAATTAAAAATAACCAGCCAAGTAGTGGTGGTACACACCCGTGGAACAAGTGGACCCTGTCACCAGACAGAAAAACTGGTAAGATTGAGCCAGCCTAAACCCGGGAAATCTCAGAATTGAGAACAGTAGGCATGAGGCCAGTTCCCTCTCTGCCAAACTACCTTATCTGAAACAAGGAACCATGAAACCCTACTGAGAGGACCATGACAATGGTCACATAGCACATCTGGAGTTCTCCACACTAATGAGGTGTCTAGATAAACACCCCGAGTGTTCAGCCAATGAGCTTCCCTTCTTGGCCATTCCTTCCCACAAAAGGTATTTAATCCCTGGTTCATCCTGAGTCAGGCATGTTTCTCACATCTGCTATCAAATAAAGCAGTTTGGACAAGCAAGGACCATCTCCTTCATCAAGGACCACCACTGGGGGCAGGAGAGGAAGGCCTTCATCATAAAGAGCTGCACCTAAATCTCCCGGAGAAGTCTCTCTTCTAGACCTCTGTCCTCTCCACACTCACTCGGAACCAAACCGGATTCAGCCCCAATCTCAGTCTCTGGCTCAGCCACTCGTCTGCCTCCCCTGAGTGGAGCCAGCAGCACTCCGGCACACCAGAGGCAAAGCAGACACGCAGCCCGACACACACCTTTGATCCCAGCACTTGGGAGGCAGAGGCAAGTGAATCTCTGAACTCAAGGTCATCCTGGTCTACAGATTGAGTTCCATCACAGCCAGGACTACACAGAGAAACCCAGTCTCAAAAACCAGGGAAAGAAAGAAAGAGCAAACCAAAATCCATACAACCCAGTTCAAAAATGGGGAGAGCACAGAAGACTAGGGGTGTCATCCAAAGATTACACTCGCCTAGCTTGCACCAGGCTCTGGGTTTTAATGTTCAGCCCCACAAAAACAAAGCAAAAGAAAAAACCCAAAACACTAATAACAAAGAAAAATGTACAAAGAACTGAACGGAGACGTCTCCGATAAGCTCATGAAAAAATGCTGAACCTTACTAGGCCACCTCAAACCCATCAAAATGTCATCAACAAGTCTACTGAGGCCCTGAAGAGGGGGGGACTCTGCAGCAGCTCTGGAAAGCAATGTGGCCATTCCTCAAAAAACGAAATAAAAACAATATATGATCCAGAAATTCTGCTTCTGAATGTATACTTAAATGATCTGAGGCAGATGACTTGGCAACATATCTATCTGCACCCCAATAAATATCAGCATTATTCACAAAGGGAAAAAACAGAAGCAACCCAAGTGTCCATCAGCAATAGAAATAAGATGGTAAATACGATTTGTGTGGCTTACCACGACTTTTTAATTGGGGGTGGAGGGAAAAGCCTAGTGCCATGAAAGTCATAATGCATTCCTGACTAGAAGAATTTCCAGCCTTAAAAAGGGGTGTGCAACGCAAAACAGCAGAGTCAGCTGGGGGGAAAAAAAGGCTCCGTAGCTGAGGGCAGCAGCTTCAAGCCCCATGATCCTTCTGTTCCAGCCATTCCTCTCCTGATGGCAGAGGTTCTTAACAGGGTGAGTGAGTTCCTAACAGTGTGCTAGCTCATCGACCTTTAGCAAAAGCCCCCCCCCCCCCGAGAATTTTGTCCTTGTCATATCCCATAATGGCCAGAAGGGGGCGCCGCGACTCAATATTAAGGTGGAAATCACAGCCCGGCAGCATCAGCAGCCGGAGGAAGATCCAGGAACTGGCTAAGTATATTCCACAGCTCCCTGCTCCAATCAGCTCCTTAGTCAGTCAGCTGGCATCCATCAAGTTAGAATTTAAGATCTTCCGAAGTGGGGTAGGGGGCATTTTACAGGTCTCAAATGAACTGGTTTGTTCTCTATCCTTAAATGACCACTGGGTGCCTACAGCACACCAACAGTGAACTAAAACAGATTCCCCCCACCTCCCCGGAGCTTTGGGGCTAGTACCATACAGAGGGAGGATCCTGAGATCATCAAAGAGGGAGGGGAACCCTGAACGTCTGGTTTCTAGGGAATAATCTGGAAGGCCTGGCTGAGGAAGTGAACTTCAAACTTGAGGGCTGAGGGATGCCTAGGAGTTGCCTGAGAGAACAGTGGGAGTTCCTGGCAGAGGAACAGAATGTACAAAGGTCACACACACGGAAGAGCAGGGGAGCGCTCAAGGAACTGAAGGATAGGCACAGAAGGAGGCAAGAAGGGGGCCAAGGGGACACAGAAAAGTAGCGGCTCCAGAACCAGGATCAGGCATACCGGTTCCCTCTGACCTATGGAGGTGGTCTCTCAGGGCCTCAGGTCTCTGTATTTGGCTGTTTACCATGCTGCCCGCACATTTCCCAGGGTTGGTTAAGTTTTTGTCTCCCTGGCAGCAAGCCATTTCCTCTCCTCACCCTTCCCTCAGGCAGTCAACACAAGCCCTCCACACTTTGCTGCCACTCGCTCTTCCTGCCTTGACTCAAACCTTCACACACAGTGCTTACCTTCAGTCATAAATTCAATTCTCACCGAGACAAAACAAAGAAGGAAAGGAAGTAAAATAACAAGACAACTGTATTAGATAGCTCCTACCCTATTCTAGCTTTGTAGTCGAGGGAAGAAGTTTACTTCTTTCAACCGGAAAGAGTGCTTAGCCCCAGGTGCATACCTTTAATCCCAGTGCTCTGGAGGCAAAGGCAAACAGATCTCTGAGTTCGAGGCCAGCCTGGTTTACAGAATGAGTACCAGGAAAGCCAGGGCTACACAGAGAAACCCTGTCTCAAAACAAACCAACAGAACAACAACAGAAGAGGAGGGGGAGGGGAGAAAGGAGGAGGGGGGAGGGAAGAAAGGAGGGGGGAGGGGAGAAAGGAGGAGGGGGAGGGAGGAAGAGAAGGGGGGAGGGGGGAAGAGGAGAAGGGTTTGGTTGCAGGTGGAATACTTATTATAGACCGGAATAGATGGAACCACATCTAAACATGAAATGCCTTTTGTTTCCCGTGTGAAGCAGCATACTTCAGAAACTGAGGGGTTGAGATGGGAAGGGGTCCTCCCTCCACACTCTCCTGGTTGGAATGGCTTGCTCTCCCTGGCTGACAGCCAGGAGGTTTCAACATAACTGACCAAACCTCCTATAAAACAATTTACTGAGATCACAATGAGATCTCATGAACTCTGCTTTGAATTCAGCCTCCTTGTGACCTAGGTATACGTAAGGATCCCTTTGAGCGATGTGTTCTCTGTAGGACACTGTCTTCTCCAGTGCAATGCTCCTCCACCCCCAGGAAGCAGGGGAGTGTCATTTTCAAGAACAAAACTCTGTGGATAAGAAAAGGGAACAGGGATTAGAGAGATGGCTCAGTGGTTAAGAATATTGACTTCTCTTGCAGAGGTTCTGAGTTCAATTCCCAGCTACCACATGGTGGCTCACAACCATCTGTAATGGGATCTGGTGCCCTCCTCTGGTGTATCTGAAGATAGTGACAGTGTACTCATATATATAAATAAATAATTCTAAAAAAGTTATTTTTAAAAAAAAAAAAATGGAGGCTGGAGAGATGGCTCAGAGGTAAAGAGCACAGACTGCTCTTCCAGAGGTCCTGAGTTCAATTCCCAGAAACCACATGGTAGCTCACAACCATCTCTAATGGGATCTAATGCCCTCTTCTTGTGTGTCTGAAGACAGCTACAGTGTGCTCATATAAATAAATAAACCTTTTTTAAAAATCAAAGAAAAAAGAAAAAGGGGACAGACCCTAATACCTAAACTTAATTATATTTTGTACCTTAAATGGGGACATGGAGGCACATGCCTATAATCTTAGCAGTTAAAAGGCTGAAGCAGGTGGTCTGAGTCTCCCCGTGGCTCAGACAGGCCGGTTCCTCACTATCTTCATAGTCTTGAGATAATTTTTGTTGAGGTATCACTATGTAGTTCTGGCTGGCCTCAAACTCACAGAGAGCCACCTGCCTCCTGAGTGCCGGGAGGAAAAGGTGTGTACCACCATGCTTAGCACCTGAAGATGATTTTAAACAATTTTTTGTTTGTTTGTTTGTTTTGTTTTTTTGAGACAGGGTTTCTCTGTGTAGCCCTGGCTGTCCTGGAACTCACTCTGTAGACCAGGCTGGCCTCGAACTCAGAAATCCACCTCCCCTGCCTCCCAAGTGCTGGGATTAAAGGCGTGCGCCACCACTGCCTGGCTTTTAAACAATATTTTAGTGCACCTGTGTTTTGCCTGTGTCCTGTCTTGCTGTCAGATGTAGAATTTTGCATTGAGATCTTCAATGCTTTGGTGGTTTGGGTGCCGGTGGTGGTGGTGATGATGGGTTTTTGTTTGTTTGTTTGTTTTGTTTTGTTTTTACGTAAATCAGACTAGTTTCAAACTGACCTTGTAGTTGAGAGGAGCCTTGAACTTGCGTCTCTTCCTGCCTCCATCTCTTCAGTTCTGGGATTTCAGGCAAATGCCCGGGCCAAAAGACCTGGTTTTATGTAGAGTTCAGTTCAAGCCCCCATCACTAGAAGAAAAAGCAAACAAAAACAAAAGGAAGAAAGAAAGGAAGGAAGGAAGGGAGAGAGAGAGACTACTCTGGGCTGTGGTGGTACACACCTTTAATCCCAGCACTTAGGAGGCAGAGGCGGGCAGATCTCTGAGTTCCAGTCCAGAGTGAGTTCTAGGACAGCCAATGTTTCTATACAGAAAAACCCAATCTCAGGGCTGGAGAGATGGCTCAGCGGTTAAGAGTGCCAACTGTTCTTCTGAAGGTCGTAAGTTAAAATCCCAGCAACCACATGATGGCTCACAACTATCCGTAACAAGACAGCTATAGGGAGTGGGGCCGGAACAAGAAGGAAAAAGCATCTGAAGACAGCTACAGTGTACTTACATATAGTAAATAAATAAATCTTTGATAGAGAGAGAGAGAGAGAGAGAGAGAGAGAGAAACCCAATCTTGAAAAACAAAACACTCAAGTAGGCATTGGAAAGTTAAAGTGAAAACTGTAAGAGAATTACAGTGATTTTTAATTGTCTGTATATAGTCACTGTCTGAGTTTTCAAAGGTGTGTGTTTGTTTTTTAACCGGGAATATCCATTTATTTTGGAAAGAAAGGGCAAGGCAAACTATGCTGTCATCCATCTAAAAAATATATATAAAATAAAAAAATACTGCTCTGCTGAGGACATTTTAAAATAATCTTCTTAAAAAGCAGTATGTGCTCACCAGAAACACCCAAAAACCAGTTGTGAAGAACAGACACAAAAGCAGGGCACTGGTGGCCCACGCCTCTAATCCCAGCACTCAGGAGGCAGGGACAGGCGGATTTCTGAGTTCGAGGACAGCCTGGTCTACAGAGTGAGTTCCAGGACAGCCAAGACTACACAGAGAAACCCTGTCTCAAAAAACCAGAAAAAAAAAAAAAAAAAAGAACGGACACAAAGAGGAAAAAAAAAGACCCGCATTCCTCCCCCAGGGCACAACGAGTATCTGTACCCTCCTGGCTTGGCAAGGTGGGTGTTTTTGTTTGTTTTTGTAGGATTTGCTTGTTTGTTTGTCTGTCTGTCTCCTTCCTACAGAGCTGCATCGGAGCCTGCTCGCCAGGCCCACCCTGTAACTGTTACTAGAAATTGGAAGGAGATTTCCAGTTTCCTTTGTTCTTCCCAAACAGCAGCTCCAAAATGAGTTTGCTTAGCCTCAAAGTGTGTCTGGGATCCCCAAAGAATAGCTTGCTGAATGGGAGACCCCTGGCCTTTATCGGTTTTACAAGACACCCCCCTGTGTTACAGGGGGCAAAAGCTGTCAAGTGTGGGGTCCGTATTATGAATCCTAACACATTGAAATTGCAACACTCTAACACTGTGTGATTTTGCAACCAGCTTCCTTCTTCAAAACGAACTGAAAGATCAGCCATTTGCATAGCCCAGTTAGTACTTTTCAGTGCATGTAGCTGAAGGGAATTGAGCCGAATGTGGCTCCCACAACCCTCCTTCCCCCACCTCTCCTATAATTGCTGGCAATCAGTCCTAGGGTACCCTCAGTTAAGGCTTGGAATTGCAGCTCCGGGGAGCTGTGCAGGCAGGTTCTTAGTCCACATCATGGGCCAAGATGTCCCTGGGCCATTCCCACACACATGCAACAACAATAGGTTGCCAAGGCCCACCCAGCACACACCCTCAGATACTAAAGCCCCCCCTCCCTGGAAGAAGGGCAGGAGAACCTGTGGGTCTTGGCACCCAGCCTCACTAGGTCCACACCCTCAGCACAGCCGTGGGGCTGAACAGTTCCTAGAGCGAAAGGGATAAGCGGCTCACGCCTCGTGAGGCCTGATCATTTCTGGTTGCTTGAGAAATGACAACTGCTCACAGCCCAGCCCAGCCTCTCCTCCCCTGCACGCTCGTGAGCCTGTCTCATTCTGAGTCCATGAGTTCTGTCTTTCTTAAAACTTCTAGGAGTTTTGGAACCCTGTTCATCTTTACAGGGCTTCCTCTCATTCCTAATAATAACACCCGACTTTAAGCTCCTGATAAGGCCAGGCATTTTATAAGGCTATAACACAGCAGTCTTTGGAGGCAAATATAATTAGGCCTACCTCAGGCCTAATTATAGGAGAACTGACAGGACAGGAGAACTGACGAGTCCAGGACTTGGAGAGACCTGCTCAAGGTTAACAACTACAGACAGACAAGAGACCACCTAGATCTTGAAAGAGCCCAGAAAGGATGGTATGAGGGTAGCCAGAAAGCTGGAATCCTCCTTCAGTCACCTAGTGTCCTGTACTTGTCTGGTGCGTTTGTAAACGGCCACTCAGCTTACACCCTGGCCCAGCCGTAAGTTGGCCACACATTATGTAGAAGAAAGCTAGGACAGCAGAGTAAACCACCCAAGGCCACACAGCAAAGGGAGTCTGGATTTGAAGCTAGCTCTAAAACCTGTCCAGCCCCAGCCCCCACGACCCCCTGTCTTTGTGCTTCCTCCTTTCCTGGTGCCACCCTTCTCCTTGTTCCTCTGAGTCTACTGCAAGCCTCCAGCTTCCTCATCTCACTCTGGGTGGTGTTTCTCTTGTGAAACTATGCATTGTGCAAAGCCACCTTTGATTAGATCATCCTCTACACCCCCCCACCACCAAGAACTAAGAGTTCTAGAAGGCTTATCTATGCAAAGGTCCACAGTGTGTCTGTAGAAATGACCAGTTAGTAAGCAATGACTTATTGGCAGCCCTTTTTTGTCCCCAGCCCTATGAGGGGGGGTCTATAAACACAAAAGACAACATATGATCCCTATCCCCAAGGAAACAGTGAAGAAGCCAGCATATAGGCTCCGAGGGATGGTACATAGCCCCCCCCCAGCCCCACATGGTGGTATGTACCCATACTCTCAACACTCAAGAGACTGACATGGAAGGATCATGAATTTAAAGCCAGCAGGCACTACATAGACAGACTCAGTCTCAAAAAATAAAAATAAAGGTTGCCTGAAGGAATGAATGCATGAAAGAAAGAAAAGGAAGGGGGCTGGCCAAATAGCTCCCTAAAGGTCAATGGCCTGGACGGGCAGTGGTGGCGCACGCCTTTAATCCCAGCACTTGGGAAGCAGAGGCAGGCGGATTTCTGAGTTCGAGGCCAGCCTGGTCTACAGAGTGAGTTCCAGGACAGCCAGGGCTACACAGAGAAAACCAAAAAAAAAAAAAAAAAGGTCAATGGCCTGAATTCCATCTCTAGAACCTTCATAAAGATGGACAGGGAAGGGCCTGGAGAGATGGCTCAGTGGTTAAGAGCACTGGTTGTTCTTCGAGGGGGTCACAGGTTTAATTCCCAGCAGCTAAATGGCAGCTTACAAGCATATATACCTATATGGGATCCAATTTCCTCTTCTGGAGTGTAGACAGTCATGCAGACAAAACCCATATACACAATATAAATAATAAACATTTTCTAAAAAGTAGATGGAAGGAGAGAACCATCTCCACCCAACTGTCCTTTGACCTCCCCATGCACACTGCGGCACATACAACCACACGTGTACACTGTGGCGCACACAACCACACATGCACACTGTGGCACACACAACCACACGTGCACACTGCGGCACACACAACCACACGTGCACACTGTGGCACACACAACCACACGTGCACACTGTGGCACACACAACCACACATGCACACTGTGGCGCACACAACCACACATGTACACTGCGGCGCACACAACCACACATGTACACTGTGGCACACACAACCACACGTGCACACTGCGGCGCATACAACCACACATGCACACTGCGGCGCATACAACCACACATGCACACTGCGGCGCATACAACCACACATGCACACTGTGGCACACACAACCACACATGCACACTGCGGCGCATACAACCACACATGCACACTGTGGCACACACAACCACACATGTACACTGTGGCACATACAATCACACATGCACACTGTGGCACACACAACCACACATGCACACTGTGGCACATACAATCACACAAGTACACACACCATGCACATGCGTACCAAAACAACAAATTCAACAAATTAAAATGTTTAAAAGAAGGGAACCTATAAGTATTCTGTGTGTCCCTCTCAGTCCCCCTAAATTACAAAAGGCATGGGGGGGGCACTTATTTCAAAGATAGGAGTTGAAATCTGGTTGGAAAGAGAAGAGGAAGTAGGTTTTGAAAAGCCAGAGAAATGACAAAATTGCTTTCCTCCATCCACAAGAAACAAGTGCTCAGAAATAAGCCACAGAGAGAAAACAGCTAGAGTTATTTGGTGTTTCATTTTGGTTTTGGTTTCATCTGCCAGATTGGCTCTTCCCATCAGAGTGGGCCCTCAATATGGCTCAGCAGGTAGAAGCATGGGACTGCTTCTACACGGGTTGGAGGAGGAGAAACAGGGCTCACCCTCTGTCCTCTAGCCTCCTCAGAGCAAACTCTTTTGAGCCTCCTCACTGTGATGATGTCTATGGGACTGGAGGAGGGCACACTTGGCTCCCATAACCACCAGGTGGCAGGGATGCTATTCTGGGGCTACAGCTCCAGAACAATCAGAGGGAAGAAGACCGTTCCCAGAACACTCCTCAAATGAGCTGGAGGTGAGGAAGCACCAGGGAAGGGGAAGGCACCAACCCTTTCAGCATGAGCTGTCTTCGAAGTCAGCCTGGAGGTTAGAGAAAATTGGTTGTGAGAAGAATCTGGGTGAAGCTGAAAGGAATTCTGAAAGACGCGTCCCTGCAGCCAGACTCCTAAGAACCAAGAAACCTTTGAAGCATCAGGAAGGGCTGGTCCTGTAGGTTACTCACCAGCTGCAGTCTGAGCAGTCTGCCTATGGCTTGGGTATGAATGGGAACAAAGGCTAGTCTAACGCGGTTTCAGCACAGCTGACTACAGTTCTGACACTTCTCTGGACAAAGCTCCAGCCCTGCTAAAGAGTTATGCTAGTGGCTTTAAGGAGTAAACACTCTCATCCCATTCTGCTATTGAGTTGTGACAGTGGGCGTCCTTAGATACTCTAAGTGTAATATTAAGCCCAACTGAACATAGCTAAGCCAAGAAATACGATTACTTGAGCCCAGGTTTAGGCACACCTCAATACCCTCTAAGGAGAGAGAAGGACACAATTTGATGCCAGAAATCCGACTTTTATCTATTTCTAGCTATCTGCTCAAGCTTGATTGGGAAAGCCAACTTTTATGAGCTTTAGTGCCCTTGTTTACAAAATAACAAGATTAATCTCTGAAGTCCCTTCCAGTTTTGAAATTCGAGAGAAGAAAAAAAAAAAAAAAAAAAAACTTCTGTAGCCAAAAGGACCGGGGGATGTAGGCGATAGCGGAGTATTGGTGTTGGGGGGCGATAAACCTCATAAAGAGTTATCTCGGAGTACCCAGCGGTAGCCACTGCGGCACTGCCTGCCCCATCCCCGCCCCCACGGCTCCGCTGCACACACCCACGGCTCCTCAGAGACTTCTGGAATCTCAGCGGATTCCTTTACATCCGCATGTTTATTGCCCTTTACATCCGCAAATCGCTTTACATCAGCAACCCTGCCGCGCGATTATTAATCATCTCAATATTCCCTCCGCCTGTAAAAGGAATTACGGGGTCCGGACTTATGAAGGTGAAACCTGTCTCGGATCCATTCATTCAGCAGTTAACTAAAGTTAATTAAGCGTCTAATATGAGCAAGTCCCAGGAGACGCACAGATACAAATAGGGCAGGCATAAGAACTGCAGGGGTCCTCAAGAACTTCACCTATTTTGCAATTATGTCACCAAGAGGGGGCCAGTTAGAGGGTGATGAAGACCTCACCAGCTAGATGGTAGGGTTGGAAAAACAAAAACAAAACGGCCTCACCCCCCAGCCAAAAGAAAGTGGCCTTCCCAAGGTCACTTATGTCCCAAGGGAAAACACAGACCCCAGAACCTCTGTCCTCAAAGTTTTCCACTGCGCCAATGACGAGAATCTGAAATCAAGTGTATCAAAGAGAGGGAGGGTTAGACCAGGATTGATTCCAGGATTTCCGGGCACAGAAAGAGAAAATCGTGATCCCGGATCGTCCACCGGGAACAGAGGAGCCAGGCCCTAAGCTTTGACTGCAGCCTCCACTAGCCCAAGGATGCTGGCGACCCGAGCCCCCGCCCGCCTTCGCAAGGTCGGGGTAGGAGGAGGGGTGCGCAGCCCAGGGCTCGGCCGGCCCGCGCGGGGGCGGAGCCGGGCAGGGGGCGGGACACCGCGGGAGTCCGGCTCCCAACCCCTCCCTGCCCGCGGCGCCTTTCCAAATATGGGCAGAACGGAAGCAGCGGGTAGACGTCACGGCGCCGGGTGGGGGCCGCTGACGGGAGGCGCTGACGGCGCCTACGTGTCACCGTGGAAACCAAACAGTAAATAGAGGACTGGCCGGCTCCTGGTGCTGTCTGCCAGAGCGAGCTGACCTGGAGCAAAGGGCCGGAAGCTGGGAAAGGTTAGGTGACACCTTGGCCTTGGCAGAGCAGGGTGGGGGCGCCGGGAGAGTGCAGAGAGTGAGGGTGCAGGGACGCCGAGACCCCCAGGAGGAGCCTGGAAAGCCCGCAAAGAGGAGCCTCCCTACCCTTCCTGAGCTTTCATCGGCCTGCAAGGTTGTTGCGGACTTGATTTTCCTTACTAGCCGCTGAGCATGCAGGCGTTGGGGACACTTTACAATGGGCTCAGATTCTAAGGCCGCCACTCCACGTGGATAATAAAGAACAGGCCACAATCTGTCTGTGCCCTAGACTGTCATCTATAAAGTAAGCATAATAGCAAGACCTACCTTAGAGGGTACTTGTGACTATTTTGTGTATATATGGCATGGTCTCACGTATCTCGTATTGATCTGGCCTCCCTTCATTGTGTAGCTGAGAAATGGACCTCTAACTTCTGATCCCTTTGCTTCCCAAATGGTGACATGACAGGTATGAGCCAACAAACAGTTCTGGCACTCAAACCCAGTGCTACTTCTTTAATGTTAGGCAAGCATGCTAGCCACTAAAGCACAACCCTAGCCCTGTGACTTTTTTTTTTTTTTTTTTTTGGTTTTCTCTGTGTAGCCCTGGCTGTCCTGGAACTCACTGCGTAGACCAGGCTGGCCTCGAACTCAGAAATCCACCTGCCTCTGCCTCCCAAGTGCTAGGATTAAAGGTGTGCACCACCTCTGCCCGGCCAACTATTTTTAATAAAAATCTATCTCTATTATTTTTTTAATGTATGTGTCTGTGCACATTTGTACAGATGTGCCAGATGTAGGTGTGTGCTGAGAACCAGATTCGGGTCTGCTGCAAGAGCAGTGTACACTGTTCACTAATGAGTCATCTCGATAGTCGTCCCCCCACCCAAAAAAAAAAAAAAAAGAAATTTAAAAGATGTATAGTTTAGAGCAGTGTTTAGCACACTGTGAGCCCAAGTTAGTGCTGACTGCCTATCCCTTAGAAGCAGGAGAGTTATATCATACATCCGGTGTCATGCTTTCCTGATTGTCCTTCAGTTCCAAAGCAAACAATTTTAAAGAAATCTTTCATTTTAAAGAGCACACTAAGAAGATAATGTCTAACAAAAATACTGTGTTCACCACAATTCATTTGCCAGTAAGCATGACAATATGTTACTTACACTGCTTCACAATAAGCTGTAAAACACATCAAAACCCAGGGGGCTCATACACAGTGACAGGGCTAACTGAAGTCAGGGGGCTCATACACAGAGACAGAGCTAACTGAAGTAACAAGTTCAGTTGGCCTTTACAGTCGCTGTATTATATCAGTTTGGTTTTGCCTGTTTTTGGTTTGTTTTGTTTTTCCAGAAAGGATTTGTACCATGCATGCTAGTCTCAAACTTGGTATGCAGCCAAAGCTAGCCTTGAACTATCTTTCAGAGGTAAATCTCCTAGATCCACTCCTCGATTTTGGGGTGGCAGGTGTAAGATACCATAACCAGCTACTTCATGTCAACTCTGTTTAGGGGATGGGGGCATGGCAGCACTCAGGAGGCAGAGGCAGTAGGATCTCTATAGTTCAAGGCCAGTCTGATCTTCTACCACTTTCCACACCAGCCAAGACTAACTGATAAGACCCTTTATCAACAAACAAACAAACAAAATTGGTTTAAAGGGGCCAGCAAGATAGCTGGGGGCAGGGGTTGTGGGGATTGGAGAGATGGCTTAGTGGTTAAGAACACTCTGCTCTTCTGAAGGTCCTGAGTTCAAGTCCCAGCATCTACATGGCAGCTCAGGCCTGTCTGATGCCACCTTCTGGTGTGCAGATGTACATGCAGACAAAGTACCCATATACATAAAGTACATAAATAACACATCTTTTTAAAAGAAGATGATGAAAAAAAAGAAGAAGATGGTAGTTCAGCTAGTAAAGCTCTTGCAGAGCAAGCCTGGTGACTTGAGTTTGATCTCGGAACCCATGTAGAAATGGAAAGAGAGGGGGCTGGAGAGATGGCTCAGCGGTTAAGAGCACTGACTGCTCTTCCAGGGGTCCTGAGTTCAATTCCCAGCAGCCACATGGTGGCTCACAGCCATCTGTAATGGGATCTGATGCCCTCTTCTGGGGTGTCTGAAGACAGCTACAGCAAGTGGGGCTGGAGCAAGAAAAAAAAGGTATCTGAAGACAGCTACAGTGTACTTACATATAATAAATCTTTTAAAAGAAAAAAAAAGAAATGGAAAGAGAGGACTGATGCATAACACCATGACACACAAATAAATAAATAAATAAATAAATAAATAAATAAATAAATAAATAAATGGAAAATCCAAAGATCTGCCTGCTTCAGCCTCAAGAGTGCATGTATTTTATCTGCTTGTTTGTTTATTTATTTATATTGTATGCAGCAGTCAGAGAACAATCTGTACAGTTACCTTTTTCTTTCTTTCTTTCTATTGTGTGGGTCTTTGGGATCGAACTCAGATTCTCGGGCTTGGCAGCAAGCACTTTACCTGCTGAGCTGTCTCTCCAGCCCCAGCTTAGAGATATTTTACTCCCACCACCCGTGATGGGCATAAAAAAAATCATCTCAGAGGAGTAGATCATATCATGAGAGTCAAATTCTTACGATCTGGTAATGTGGTTAAGCAATTTGGTCTTTAGATCACAAAGTGTATATTCAAATCTCAGGTCTGCTACTTATCAGTTGTGGGCCCTTGGCCAATATACTTACTATTTCCTGGACTGTGTTCCATTCCTGCGAAATGAAGACACTAATCTCTGCCTCATTGGACTGTTGTGTTGAGGACCAAATGAGGCAACCATGTGACAACGTGATAATGACTGTGTGCCTATCAAGTGCCAGTTATCAGGGGCACACTGATTAGCAGAGAAATCCCTGACCCAGAACTTCCTCCAAAGTATAGAGCAGAACCTGGCACAGAACAGCTTCATGTGAAACCTTACCCCAGGGCCACGGGTTCTGTGCCAACCTTGTGCTCTGAATAAACCCCACCAACTCATTTCATTTTCTACTGGGTTATTGGGCTAAGCTCCATCTCCCCCTATGGATCCTCTAGGCATTGCAAGCTCACATGTTCTATGTACAGCTTGACATACACCATCCCCTAAACCAATGCTTCCTGCTATGGACACAAAGTCCCAGGGGGAACCATTAGCCTCCCTGTGAGTCAGGCTCGGTAAACCTAGCAGTGAGCATAGATTCCTCCCTCTCGCTCACAACCCACATCAGCCCCATCACCACCATCACGAGCCCAGCAAGTCCTTCCTCCTAATCATCGCTTGTTCCTCTCCATTCCTACCACCACTGCCGAAACTAAGCCTTGGAAACGTCTGATCTAATTAAGTACCAGGCTCAGAGCAATCTGACCATTGACCTACCTTTAATTTCCTTCACTTTTGATGCTGCAATATTAATGTAAATGTCGGATCCCCGCCCTTCCCTCTGCTCAGCTCCACCCCATGCATTTTATAGACTTGGTCTCACAAATTCAAACTCATTGTTTTATGAGTGTTTAGAGTGGTTCAGTGCCTTGAACCTCCACCTTCAAAGTCCAACTCAGAGGTCACCTAGAGACCCCCCCTCATAGAATGTCTTATTCCCTTTTCCTTTCATTCCTCAAGCCTGTTTCTGGTGTTACCGTGTATTATAGTATATGTATTTATATGGGTTTTTGCCTTTATTGAGTTCCAAACTCTGCAAATACAACTGTGTCTTGCTCACTTCTGACTCCAAGGTATCATAATACAGTAGGCACCCTGAACCTTGTTATTCTATATAATACAGTCCCTATGTGTTTCTCTGACTGGCGACCATCTCCCAAAGTCATAATAGCAATCAACTGTTCTACCACGTTTTTCGTGGCTAGGAGTTGTAATAAGCCCTCTCTGCATTACGATTTGCTTTGCTGAATGCTCATAACAGTCTCAATAGGCAGGCACAATTACCATCTCCATTTTACCACTGAGGAAACTGAGTGCAGACTGCTTAATTTGCCTAAGGTCAAGGAGCCAAGAGTCAGAACTAAGTCTACATTCTAAAACACTTTGCAATATTGGACCCAAACTACATTATCACGTTGTCTTGATAAATTTACCTGTCATGATAGTCATATGATTGGTTGACCCAATAAATTTCTCCCCCAAATAAACATGACAATTAGACCTTGGGCCACTTACAGTCAGAATAAAAGTGCTTTTTGTCCCAGGCCTTTTAAACTGGGTCCTTTCCACACAGGCTTACTGCTAATGTTTGGTCATTTTGCAGTGCCAGGGAGCCAACCCAGGGTCTCACACAGGCTAGCAAGCCCTATACCACTACATCCCGAGCCCTTGGGCCTGTTTCTAGAACAAAGAGTTTCTAACATAACTAACAATTAGACACCTGTGGGTCCCCAGACTTCTAATCACTTGCTTTAGCCAAACCCAAGCACCAGGGCTGAAAGTTAGAAAGGGATTGTGAGGGAAAGCTGATGTCCAGATGAGGCAGCCTCCTTGGGACAACAGGCAGAACCCTTTCTGTTCTGCATCCTCTTCAGTAACAGGACAATGCTTTTTGGACAAAGGAAATGCAGTTCACGGGCCGGGCAGTGGTGGCATACGCCTTTAATCCCAGCACTTGGGAGGCAGAGGCAGGCGGATTTCTGAGTTCAAGGCCAGCCTGGGCTACAGAGTAAGTTCCAGGACAGCCAGGGCTACACAGAGAAACCCTGTCTCGAAAAACCAAAAAAAAAAAAAAGAAAAAAAAAAGAAAAAAAAAAGAAATGCAGTTCAGCTTAGTCCATGAGTTGGTCTGTGGAACTGTGGAATGGATTGCAACTAACCTGGTTTAGATTTCTGCTGCATTTTCCTGCTTGCAAAGACAAGGGAAATCTACCCAACTGGCCCCTTCCAGAGACCAAAGTCATTTGCCAGCAGCTAGTACATCTTATTTGCTTTAGCCTCTTCAGTACTGGAATCGTAGATGTGAATCACCATCCTTAGAGCAACATAAATTTCTTTAAAAGGAGTGTGGGTGCACAACTGTGAGGGGTCAGAGGACAACTTTGTGGGGTTGATTCTTTCCTTCTTCCTTTACATGGTCTCCAGGGATGAACGCCGGTCACCAGACTCTCTTATCTACTGAGACATCTGGATAGCCTGCTGTTTGTCTTTACTTACATTTGATTTTACTCCTCACTTACATGTATGTGTGTGCATGAGTCAGTGGTGGAGCCCACCAAAGCCAGGGATGTTGGATCTCCCTCCCCCATAGTAAGAGTGGTAGGCAGTTATAAGCCACTCACTGTGGATGCTAGGAACTGAATCTGGGTCCTCTGGAAGAACGGCAGGTGTTAGCAGCTGAGCTCTCTCTCCAGCCTAGAATTTGTATTTAATAAAGGGCCATGGTCTTCTACCCTTGAAGAAGTCTATAAAGTTAATCTTCCCTCCTAAGGTACAGCTCTCTTAGGACATTTTCATATTGTCATCTGCATTCATTCATTTATTTGCATTCAATCAACAACCCTGAGAGACACGGTTGTGATCAAGATACAAAAGGTCATTGTTCTCATGGGAAGAGACATTTATTATTTTAAGTAAAAGAAAACCAAGATTGGATGTTGCAGCTAGAGAGAAATGCTATGAAATCCAATCATGAGAAAGTCATATAAGAAGCAGGCACAGAAGACATCCTAGATAGAGTGGCCAGGAAGGGTCTAGGAGGAGACTTGCTTGGAGCTGGATCCTGAATGTCTTTGCCAGTCTGGGCAAAGAGGCCCAGGTAGAGGCTCAATGGCACAAAACGAACAAACAAACAAACACCCTCTTTAAGGAATGAGCTCTAAATGTGTGTAGAATGGAAGGGAGTCCTGTGCCTTGTGTGTGTAGGATATGGGGACTTGAGGGAAGAATCAAGGATCAACTCCTTAATGTTAACAGCAAAGCCAACATCATTTAAAGCAGCGGCACCGTTTGGCATTCAGATGTCACTCTATCCCTTGCCCTTTGAGAGATTGTTTCAGAGGAACCTTGCACAGTTTAAAGGTTGCTTTTACTTTTGTTTCTTCTTTTACTTCAGAAACATTGAAACTTGGGATCACTTGCTTAGGGTAACCATCTTAGAGTTTTTACTATTCCTGAGCAGGTGTCCCTTAATTAAACATAGCACGATTGGTTTACTTGGGAATCGCTGTTGATACAAAATAACTGTAATTAGATCAAAAAGTACTCCACCTTAGTTTTGATAATCCCATGAGCTCTAGGGGTGTGCAAAGGTGTTGGGAAGCCTGATATTCACTATTCTACAAAGATGAGTATTTTTTTCTTCCATTATCTAAAATTAATTTCAGTCATTGCACCGTCATTCACTTTGCTGCCATGGCAGATGGGATCCAGGGGAGACAATGAAGGAATTCCAGGAATGAAGGACAGAAGTGGCCTGTATGTCTGCAGCCAGACATAAAAGATGTAACATTCCAATTGCCTAACATCCTAAGGGGGACTGGAACAGAAGCTACAGAACATCACAGACTACTTCTGTTGTAGAAAGACTGTAGGATTTATTCATTCACCCACTGGGCAAAATGTTCTTCAGTCCTGTACTGTAGCTCTGAACTAGGTCTTAGACACCATTGGTGGGTCAGGCTTGACATGGTCCCCAAAGGGAAATGACCCCTAGTCTTTAGTCCTTTCTATTGTACGTTCAGGACTTGTATCAGTGTTAGTGGCACTGAAGACATGCAGGTAATTGTTCCGCTGAAACTAGTTTGAGGCTTCATCTTCTGAGAAGGGATGGAAGTGTCCCCAAAAGAAAGGTGACATCCTAGTGTCAGTCATCCTCAGGAGTTTTTGAATCCAGAGTCTCTGGTGAGGGGGGATTTAGAAGGAGTCCATTGGCCAGACAGGGAAGGTACTCCTTTCTTTTGTCTTCACAGTAGAAGTAGCTGGCAGGGAGCTTAGAAGGTGTCAGTCCTTCGGGAATCCCATGAGCTTGGAGAAACCTTTCAGAGATTCCGTCTTCCTAGTTTCAGTGTTTGCCTGTGGATGGAGTGTAGCCTGGGCTGTGGTGACCTGCAGGAAGGCTTTGGGTCAGACCTGTCCATAGCTAGTTTGCAGCTGCCAGGGCCATTAGTGAGGCCCCCAGGGCAAGCTGCTTTTCTTGCTGCTCTTTCCAATCTGGGAAATTCCTCTGAGGTCATTATCACCACACATTTAAAGGTGCTCACCTGGTCCTTATCAATGTTCCATTAATTCTAAAGTTATATATCATATTTAAGGGTTATTTACCCTTTAAACAGCAGATAATGAACCTAAACCTAACCTTTTACATATATATATATATTTCATTTAAGTTATTTGGGGGGGGGGGGGGTTGCAAGACAAGGTTTCTCTGTATAGCCCTGGCTGTCCTGGAACTCACTCTGTAGACCTGGCTGGCCTCGAACTCAGAAATCTGCCTGCCTCTGCCTCCCGAGTGCTGGGATTAAAGGCATGTGTCACCACTGCCTGGCTCATTTAATTTATATAGGATCTCACAGTGTAGCCCAGAACTCAAGCTCTCTCCTCGGCTCTGGGATTATTAGTGCACCAACAAGGCCTCTCATAACTCAGGACTGGCAAAAGCAGTGTGCAAGTGGAGTGTGCTGTGAAAAGTGTTCCAGAGAGACTTGAGTGAGTTGCTTTGAAGTGTCATTCATTACGGTTACAGCAGGTAGATCATAGGTTAGCAGCTCCTGTGCAATGGAACTGTCATTTGAAACTGAAACATAACTTGACAGAGTATTAGGCCCACCATGACCACAGAGTGATTTTCATTACCTCTGATGAACTGAAGGCTCCCCTTCTACCCAACATGCATAGAAACAGTTTCTGGATTTTAGGTACCAGAGAGCAAGGGTAGGGGATCAGATGTATGCAAGAGAGAGAGAGAGAGAGAGAGAGAGAGAGAGAGAGAGAGAGAGAAGCAGCCATTACCTGAGGTGTCCCATACAAAGGTCGTGTTCTTCTTTGAGATGATAAACTTTCTAAGCTAAGCTTATCCGGAATCTTCTGACCCTTCCCTACTGAGCTATTATGTAACTTCTTATTTACAGACCTGTCGATCAGCCATATTTATGCTGCTGAGATCTTTGAATCATCAATTCCTTTTCCCCTACTGTACTGTGAATTACACCCAGTGTTAAAGTAACATCTGAAGATGGAATTTGTTTTCATAGTGGCATAGGGTGATTGCCCTCTTTGGAGAATAAAAAGGGTTGACTAAGTGAACTTATGTTAGGGTAAGAAACGGAAGCCAGGTGTCAGCACTTAGGAGATAGAAACAGAAAGATCAGGAGTTAAGGGCCAGCCTCAGCTACATAGCAAGTTTGAGATCAGACTAGACTATGTTAGACCTATCTCAAAAATAAACAAACAATTGAAAATTTGTTTTGTTTTGTTTTAACCAAGGGAAAACTTTTAAGGCTAAGTGTGATGAGGCAGTTCAGGAGGGCTGGGGAGATGGTTGTTAGTCTTGCAGAGAACCCAAACTTAGGATCCTAGCACTTGCTTGGGCAGCCGCCATTGTCAGAACTCCAGTTCCATGGGATAACTTGCCCTCTTCTGGCTTCTGTGGACACTGCATGTGCACATGGTGTATAGACATACATGCCAGCAAAGCACCCTTACACAGAAAATAAAAATAAATACATCTTTAAAGGGGCGGGGGGACTGGCAAGATTGATTTGGTGGGTGAAGGCGCCTGATAACCTGGGTTCAATTCCCAGACAAAGGTCATGTTCTTCTTGAGATGCTTCTGGAAGTTGTCTTGTGACCTCAAGTGCTGTAGTACATGAATGCCCTCCCCACATAAATAAATATATATTTTAATTGTTTTTTTTTTTTAAAGAGTCAGCTCAGTCTAATAGTGGACAGGAGAGGGAAGGGGTGATTTGGTTTGCAATGTGGAAGGTTGCTTATTTCAACTATTCTTCAGTTCACTCACTTTTAAGATAAAAATAAATCTTCACATGATTTCATGGGAATAAAATGCTAAACTTGCTGGTTGTCTGTAATAACCAGCATTGGCAGGGCTGAGGCAAGAGGATTTCTGGGAGTTGGAGGCCAACCTGGGCTACCTAGCAAGATCCTATCTCGAACAATACAAAAAAAAAAAAGTTTGTATAGAGCTAGGTTCTGTTCAAAGGGTTCCTTTCCCATGAAAATTACTAAGGTGAAGATAAGCACGTAAACTTTAGAATGCTTTCTCAAGAGAAGCAGGAAAGCACGTCCTTACACGAGCTGTTACAGGCAGCTTTCAGCCCCCAGGGCAGAAAATCTTAGCAATGCAATATGAACACACATATCTGTAAAATACCCTGAACTAGCATTTCCTCTGAGTGATAGGGAACAGAGGGCGTGTCCCCCTCCAGGACCCACCCATCTTGACAAACTGGTCTTCTCAGAGGCCTTCCCGAAACCATACAAAACTCTCAGAATAAAAAGAGCAACAAGGTGGTCGCATTCAACTTAAATGCTTTTATTGACAATGTCTTGGAACAATAAGCAAACAATGCTTAAATTTTTCATTCATATTCACTTTCCACATGTCGAAAGACCTCAGGGTAGAAAAAAATAAAATAAAAATATAAATATCTGAGAATCCATCTTAATAAATAAATTGAAAACACAATAAAACGTTTTCATGGAAAACTGTTAATGTCAGAACATTCAGACCACCTCAACAATGCATGATCAGTAACATGACAATGAGCATTGACGTTGAAGAACTACAGTACGTGGATATAGCTATTTTTTCTATCTACTGGAAAATAAAGTTCTATCTTTTCTTAGTTTAATATTGGTCATTTCTAATTGGAACGCGCTATTGCGAGGAACACAGTAGGTATTGTTAAAATCAGCTGCACTAGATACAATCCGAAAATATCCAGCACCAGGTTAATTCCAATAATGAACCCCACAGATTAATTAATGCTATGTATGAGAAGACTAAGGAGAAAGAGAAAAGAGACACAGATCCAGGCCTGGCTCACATGCTACTAACTACCAGCTCTCAGGTGTCACTAGGAACAATACACTCCATGCGGTTTTTGTTTTTTGTTTTTGCTACATCTCCGGAAGAAGTGAGGACTGGAGTCCAGATGTGGATGCTTGCAAGTCCTTGAGGCCCACAGCCTGGTGTGTTTCACGCACAGATAAGGTCCTCCCTAGGTCTACCGGAACCCTCGAGGGAAGACGTGTTTCTCCTCTCTGTAATGCACCAGCTCAGGCAGTGGCACTTTTGGATGCCGGCTGCCTCACCTTCTCTGACTGCTCACAGGGCCAGCAGTGTGGGTGAGCTCAGTGAGTCAGAGGAGGGCTCATTGCTGCTGCTGCCCTTTCGGTGGGCAGCTGCACAGCTGGGGAAGGAGTCAGCCTCAGGGTACGTGAAGACAAAGGAAGACGTGTAAGTAGTGCAGCTGGGAGTACAGGTGACCACGGGAGTGCACAGGGGCTCCAGCTCTGTGACCATGGGCCCCATCCCCAGGGAACTGCTGTGCAGAGGCTCCCAGTCTGCTGCATAGAAGGAACCGGACAGGTCCATATCTGGCACAGAGCGGGCAGTCTCCGAGCCACTGGGCCTAGATGATGCCGGAAACAAGAAGTCATCAAAGGGTTCAGCCTTCAGCTCTATGTTGCTGATGCTCTTGACTGGCTCCAAAGATGGCTTGGCCTCAGAGTCGTTGAGAAGGGGCAGGGTGAAGGCCTCCTCAGACTCTGGGGTGGCAGCCTCAGGCAGACCCCCAGTCAAATCCAGGGAGGTCACAGACATCTCCTCTGGGAAGCCCAGGTCATCGGGGATCTTGCAGGCAGGTCGGTGGGCTGCCAAAATAAACTCCAGTTTTTCCTTCTCTTTCAGCAGATTGGCAATCTCGGTCTGCAACGCAGATTTCTCGTCTTCAAGTTGATCTGTCTCCTGCACAGGGAGAGACGTAAGAAAGCATAAGACACCAGCTTGCTCAAGGACCCTGCGCCCATAGTCCCAACCTCCAACTTTAATATTAAAGTTTCAGAAGTAGGAGCTGGTTCCACCTACCGCTTGGAGCGTATCTGTCAGCTCCCTCCTCCGATTCCGGCACTTGGCTGCAGCCATCTTATTCCGTTCCCTTCGGATTCTCCGTTTCTCTTCCTCTTCAGGAGATAACTATAAGAAGAAAAGGAGCAACATTCAATAAGGTTGTCGGTGTCACCTCCATTCAGTCACCCCAGTGAAACTGGCTCCTACAGAACCCTGCACCTTTCGGTGAAGCAGTTTTTCTAACCTGCAGTTGGCAGGCTGAGTGTGATTTGCATTTAAAGTGAGATCTTGAGGAAGGGAACAAAGAAGCTCCCAGGCTAGAGAATGAGGTAGGAAGCTGTCAGGGAAACTGTCTAGAGTATTTCTTGGGGCCAACTGTCAGAATCTGACAAGGGAGGGAAAGGGCTTGCAGCCACGGTTCCCGGTCAGGAAGTGCAGAAAGTATCCGGGTTTCACCCTCTCTGTTGTGTCGTCAGTGCGTCCGAGTCCCCCATCCCCCCCTCCCCCCGCCCTCCGGGCCCCGCGCAGGTCCAGAATCGCGGCTCACCTGCTCTACTTTGCCCCTTCTGCCAATGCTCTGCGCTCTGCCGCCTGACATGGTCTTCACCATTCCCGCTCTGGCGTAAGCCCCTGTCGACGGGGTGGGGAGTCCGTAAGGATGGGGCGCTCTGGTCTGCGATGGGGCCACGGAGGAGACCAGAGTGGGCTGCACCAGCCACTGCAGGTCTGGGCTGGTGGAGATGGCTGTCACCGTGGGGATAAAGTTGGCACTAGAGACGGACAGATCTGCGCAAAAGTCCTGAAACAAAACAAAAAGAGGAAAGCGGAGGTGAGCGAGGAGGTTCCAGACACAGGTGGGGCAAGTGGCCCTCGTGTCGCATGAAGCAAGGAGAGAGAAGCATTCTGGTCAGAGACTGCTTGTGTCTTCCTGTATGCACCTCATCCGAGATAAAAGCTCTCCCAATATCCTCCCATGAATTCCGCAGCGCAGCCTTTCTCCTCCATCCTACTGCTGCGTTCCCGTTATCCCTTCAGCATCACTCGCTCGAAAGGGGGTTTGTTATAAATATCCCTGACGTCTGCGCTGACGCAGGCGCTGCTCCGGAGTCTCCAGAATGAACTCGCTTTTTATCAATGAAACTGCCTTACACACCCGCCCGCAGCACCCTCCTCCCTCCTCCCTGCTCCAGGCTGCCCCGGGAGGGGAGATTGCTGCCGTTTGCCGCCTCCTAGGCTCTGGTTAGCGAGTCTTGGCTCGAGACTTGTTGGCCCCGGCTGATCTCAGAAACAAGTCACCGAGAGAAGAGCGCAGGCCACTCAGATTAAACCTGCCGCGCGGGAAGGGGTCACTAAGTCTTACTATGACAAGAGTGCACGCGCTCAGACAAGTCCTGGGTTCCCAGGCTAGGGCTGCTCTGACCGCGCCAGTCTCCCTCCGGAGCGAACAAGAAAGAACCCCCTCCCTGAGAGTCACATCCCAATGTCCCCCTCCTCGGCGACCCCCAGCGCGGACCTGGCGGCTGCACAAAGCCAAACTCACCTGTGTGTTGACAGGGGAGCCCATGCTAGAGAAGGAGTCGGCTGGAGAATGGTAGTAGGAAAGGCTGTCCCCGGCGGGGGAAGCGCTACTGCAGCGGGAGGATGACGCCTCGTAGTCGGCGTTGAAACCCGAGAACATCATGGTCGAAGTTTGGGGAAAGCCCGGCGAGGGGTCCAAGGGTAGACACTGGTGGGAGCTGCAGAGCAGAGCTGGGTGGGAGCGCGGTCTCTGCTCGTTCGCGGAACCGCTGGCTCTATCCACTCTTCTCAGTTGCTCGCTGCAGTCGCGGTTGGAGTAGTAGGCGCCTCAGCTGGCGCGTTTATAGAGCGCTTGTGAATGGACTTAATACGTCACTGGGCGGAAACCTGGCACTGGAGGGGGGAAGCGCGCCCCAAGGTCCTCTGCGGGCGCTCTGTCGTCAACTCCGCGCCCCAGGCTTCCAACCCCTATCTTGGCATGCATTTTCACCTATGAGTGTTCACAATTGGGATTTTAAGGGGTCTCCTGGAGCCTCGGCATGTAGGACTTCAGAGATAGTCCCCCCCCAGGACATCAGGGACCGGCCGTGGAAACCTGCTGACGCAGATGTCCTAATATGGACATCCTGTGTAAAGGAGGGAGGGATTGACGGGAACAGCTCGCCGGCTGCAGCCAACTCTGAGGGTGCAGCGCAGGGGGGAGCGGGGGCCGCGGCCGGGGGAGGGGAGGGGGGAATGGCAGAGAAGGCGAGCGAACATTCGCACCTGGTTCAATGTGGACCAGGTTCCCAGGGTCAGGGGATGAGACCGAGGTCACCTCCTTTCCATTGTTCAGCAATCTGGAACTTTTTTTTTTTTTTTTTTTTGGAGTCTCTGGTATTAGGAGAATTAGATACGCAGTCCTAAAGGCTCGAAGCCTCTGTTCCCAAAGGAAATCTTGCCCACATCAGCCCCCCCCAATCCCAAATCAGTGCAAAAAAAAAAAAAAAAAAAGGATCTGCTTCTCAGTCCCTCGCTCCAGCCCCTAGCCTGGAGAAACATTAGGACTGAGGTTGGAAGCAGCAAGTGAAGGATTCTAAAAAAAGTGTACAATAATCTGCTTTGTCTACAATACTGAGTTCATTCATAAATTTGTGTTTTAGAGGACGACAGCACCCACTCCCCGACCCTTAGCCACTCAGAGCTATCAGGGTGACTGTCCCCGTGACACTGACAGATAAACATTGTGCAAAACCACCTTGCAAGGATGCTTGAAGGGGTCATTTGAGAGGCCAGAGGGCGAGTGGGGGCGGAAGGTAGTTCAGAATTACAAAGTGAGATGAGCTCCCGGGGAGAAGGCAAGTAGGTGCGGAGAGGTGGGAGCCTGAATCCCTGCAGCCTGGAAACTGCGCTTACAAGGAACCGGCAGCGGGTGATTTTCCAGTTCGGACTGGGGGGGGGGGGGGGGG
>CM052705.1:89124879-89195864 GCA_028551405.1 Uromys caudimaculatus | reverse complement strand
TTGGAGAGGCCAGGTGCTTCAGTGTAGAACAAACACACCCCTACATGCCCTCAGCCTCCTGTCCTTCCGCAGAGGACAAGCCGGGTTAGACTGACTGGGCTTAGCCCCAGAGCGCGGGTCACCTCTGGGATAGGAAACCACAGATCCTCGCAGAACTCATGTGTCCCCATGTCTCCATTCTGTGCGTCCCAAGGGTCAGGCCAACCGGTAGGCATTCCATGATGGACTAGTGAGGATTAGGGTAGCGGATGGATTTTTAGGGGCGCAAGAGGTGCAGAACCACAAACCTGCCTCGGGCCGCCGCACCCGGGAGCTAGGCGATCTTGCTATAGATAGTAACAGCGAAGCGGCTGTTTACAGCAACACAGCGCCGCCAGGGCCGTCTCCAGGCGACGCTGCGCGGCCGGACGCACGGTCCGCCCATCCAGGCCACCCGCCCTCCCTGCTCCCCAGGAGCCGCGGCCTCCCTGGCCACGCTGCGGCCGCTCCCGCCGCCGACTGACATCACCCTCGGTTTCAGGGGCTGATCCAGGCTGGCTCCTGCCTGTGCGTTAGCCTCCATTCTTAGAGATCCAAACCCAGCGGGAGCGGGGAGGGCAGGGAGGCGGGGATTCGTGGAAATAGGCCACTTGCTATTTTTGCATTCCCTGTCACAGGCAGAGGTGAAAACAGAATTTCATCATTGTATGTCATTAGTTTATGTTGGTGGGAATTTAGGCACTTTTTTTTTTTTTCTCACTCGAAGAGGGGGAAGGGAAAGAGAACAACACGATATAGAAACACAGGCTTCGTGTAGCTGCTCAATCCTGAAGCGATTTCGTGGCCTGTGAATTCTAGTCTGTCTTGTGCTTCCACTGTTCTTTACTATGAAAGGAAGAGACAGAAAGATTATGCAGACATCTTCCCTCTGATTAGTTTCGACAAAGTAGGTCAACCTTTGAATTCCTGGGTCTGTCTGGCCTTGCCTTTCTCTCATAACCGCATCTCAGAGGCTCTTAGAGAAAAACTACAGTGATTTATTTCCTTTTCAGGTTTGAAGTAGCTCTGGTCAACACCTCAAAGATATGTCAAGATTTTATATCCAGGATTTATGTCATACATCTCTTACTTTGGCAATTAAAAAAAAAAAAAAAAAAAAGGTCTTTGGGTGAGCCTTTCGCCTCCAAATAGCTTTTTTTTTTCCCCCTTCTTGGCAACATTATAGCCAGAGAGTTGAACATCTAATGCATCTGTCCTCTGAAAAGGACAGCCAGAGACTGGAGAGATGGCTCAATGGTTAAGAGCACTGGCTGCTTTTCCAGAGGACCCAGGTTCAAGTCCATTGGGAACATGGCTACCCCACAGCCTGTGAGTCCAGTTCCAGGGAATCCAACACCCAGGTCTGGCATCCCCTGGCATCAGGCACACATACACTGCATAGACATACATGCAGACAAAACACCTATACATATAAAACAATACAATTTTAAAAGGACAGACCATGTGGTTGTGTCTTCTCTTGTTTATTTAACAGAGAACTATTGAAGGACTAGGACTAGGGTAGAGGCTGGCACTTCCTGCAGTGAATGGGGCGGATCTGTCTTTACCTTCACATGGAGCCAAGCCTCTGGGGAAGATACATAAGTAAGTCAATAGAGTATTACAGACTGCAGTAAGTGGCTTGACCCATCTAAGAATGGAGTAGCCAGGGGCACAGTGAGGGTTTGAGACAGAATTCAGAGGAAGTGACTGCAGTACAGAGCAGGGCCTAGATCATCTGTCCTCTGGGTAAGACCCGGACTGAAAAGGGTCAGAGCACCATATAGGGTCCAAGCCCTCTACTCAGACCCTCCCGACTCCTCCCCCACCAGTGGTCATCCTACAAGACACTTTTTGTTTGTTTGTTTTTGTTTTTGGTTTTGGTTTTTCAAAACAGGGTTGCTCTGTGTAGCCCTGGCTGTCGTGGAACTCACTCTGTAGACCAGGCTGGCCTCAAACTCAGAAATCCACCTGCCTCTGCCTCGCAAGTGCTGGGATTAAAGGCGTGCGCCACCACTGCCCGGCTCCTACAAGACACTCTTTAACATCTCAATCTGTTCATGGCTCCCGTTCATTAGTATAAACATCGCATCTTAAGAAAGGGGGCAGACGGGGTATGGCTCAGTGGTACAGTGACTTCTGATGTGCACAAGGCCCTGAGCTTAATCCCACCACTACAGAACCTGATAGCAAGCAGAAAGAAGAAATTATGGCAGGTGTGTTGGCACAGGTATTTACAGCAGCATTCACCATAGCAGCCACAACATAGAAACAGCCACATCCATCAGCAGACAAAGCGATTTTTAAAATATGGTGTACATGTATGGCAAAATAGCATTTCCAGTTTTTTTAAAAAATAGAGAAAAATCTGTTTGCAACAGTATGGAGGAACCTACCAGACACACACACACATGCACACACATATATACGTATACACGTGCACGTACATGCACACACATGCACGCACACTCACACCCAGGAGCATGTGCACACATGCATGCACATGCACATACATGCAATTGCACACACATATACACATGCACAAGCACACACATATTTATGTTTTAAGACAGGGTCTCAAAGCTGACCAACATTCACTCTGTAGCTGAGGATGACCTTGACCTCCTGACCTCCTGACCTCCTTCCTCTACCTCCCAAGTGCTAGGATTTCAGATACATGCCCCTAAACCTGGCTAATAACATGTAGTTCAAAATATCTAATATAAACAGAAGAAAGGATTTTTTTGACACTCCCATCCACATATTGTAAACATTGGAGATATTAGGGATACTACCAGGGTTTGATCATTACAAAATATATAAATGTATTAAAATATTCCCCACAAATCCATACAACGATCTGCCAATTAAAAATAAAGTTTTTTTAAATGGAACTCACATAATGTAGCCTAATAATAAAGACAAATCATCACCTGCATGTGAAATTATCTTTGCCATTTGTCAGAGCAGCTTTGAGACTGGTGTGTATGTTCCAAATTGCCTGGTGCTGTCTCCCAGTAGGGCAAGGATTCTGCTCTGGGCAAGCCTGAGTGAGAAGCACCACAGCTTTGCCAATGAATGCTTATCTGTGTGCTGAGATCCTCTCACTGGAACTCAAGAGCCAAAAGGCTACAGAATCTCTAGTCTGACTTTAACCCAAATTTAAAACAAAATCAAAGTGGGTGTAGTAGCCCCTGCCTGTAGCTCCAGTACTCAGCGAGCTGAGGAAGGAGGATGGCTTTGGATCTGGGCTACATAGGGAGTTCCAGGCCAGTCTTGGTTATGTAGTGAGACTGGCCTTGACTTATAAAAACAGAATGAAAAGAAACAGCCAAGCCAAAAACAGGAGCCAGGGAGCCAGGCATGGCATGGCATACCTGTATTGCCTGTACTTAGGCGTGGATGTAGGAGGATCAGAAGTTCAAAGTCATCCTTGGCTACACAGGGAGTGTGGGGTTATCTTGAGCTAAAGGAAGACATGAAAGGAAAGAAGAAAGAGAGGGGGAGAAAAGGAGGAAGGAAGGAAACTCGTTTTTCTCAGCAGATTTTTCTTATCCTGTGCAGGTTCCTCTGATTTTGCTCTGTT
Source organism: Uromys caudimaculatus (assembly GCA_028551405.1). Lineage (NCBI taxonomy): Eukaryota > Metazoa > Chordata > Mammalia > Rodentia > Muridae > Uromys > Uromys caudimaculatus. Next base: position 89,192,260 of record CM052705.1, on the reverse strand, counting down.
GCGTGGTGGGACGGTAGAGAAACCTGACCAGCGTCAAGACATTCGGTAACGTTCTGAAGCTGGGTGTGCATTGTTTAGCCTGTGTTATTGCAACATTAAGTGAAAGGCTGTCGTCTGTGCCGCCTACGTAAGTGCTGCCGCACATGCCCTGTCCCCAGCATGCAGAAGTAGTTATTTATTTAGGGAAGTGTGGTCTAGTGGTGAGGGCTGTGGTCAGAGCACGAGACCAGTAGTCAGGAAGATGTGCACACCAGAATCAACTCTTTTGGTGACTTGGGAAAGCCATTTTTTTTGCACTTCTTTGGTCATTTTTATGTTTCCCCCACCCCCTTTTTTAGACAAGGCTACATAGTAAGTTCAAGCTCAAATTGGATTACGTGAGACTCCATCTCAAAAAGCCAAAGGGAAAGGGGGGAGGATAAGACTAACATTCTTGAGTATGAATAGGGAACTGAGAAAGATAAAATACATACATATCCTTCAGCTGGTGCAGCCTATGTGGTGTAACATGCTAGTGGTTCATGGTGGGTGGAAGATCAAAGGATCAGCACCATGAGAAGGGCCGCAGTGCCCATACATAGACTCTACATTGTCTACAATGACAGTAACTGTTGAAAGTGTTCTAAATGTGTTCATTCTGAATGCCTGGATCAAACAAGAAGTGTCTCACAATCTCTGCGAGACTCACACGAATGTGAGCTCAGTGCAGGGTCTTAGGGGATCAAGACTTGTCATCGTATGCCTCTGCTTGTGAACAAAACCCAAGTTGTCCTTATTTAGAAGAGCACAGGCACAGATCTGCCACTAGCACCACCCCACACACCCGCCACCACTGCGACTAATTAGTGCAAGTGATTTAGCCTCTTTGGGAAGAATTCTGTTTTCATTCTGAGCAACTCTTGGCTTTCTGACAAGAGATGATGCTTCAGTAGGAACCCCATCCTGCTGCTAATGTGAGCACTTAAACAAGGCTGTGTAATACCAGAAGCAGATCCATCTGGAACTGAGGAAACAGGACGGCCCTGGTGCTGAACACCAACTCACTTCAGCCCAAGCTTGCTACATCTTCTACCACCAGTGGCAGAATCCCACACCCGTCTGTCTGCCATGCTGAGTCCTGCTTCAGAAACAAGAACACACTATCAGACAACAAGGGAGGTCTCCTCTGGATTCTCAGCTGCTCGAGTGTCCTGAGCTGACCTTCTGTGGCTCTGGTCAGCTTAGCTGCTGGGATTCCAAAGGAGCCTCACATACGTCACTCGACCTATAGGACAGCAACACACCCTGAAAAACCTCAACTGCAGGGCTCCCATCCAACGAGAAAATCTCACCATCACTATGGGCAGGGCCAAGGGTGGCTAGAAAGGGCTGGCACATGACATGCTTCAAGGTGTTGAGACATCTTATCCACCATCTTACTTAACAGAAGCTGAAAGACGCGTTGATCATTGTAGTGCCAAAGAAATCCTTTCTCAACTGGGAAAAATCCAACCCAGTCTTTGGGAATGCATAGTGAAGCTGCTCCCTGGCTTGTCCATCAGAGTTTCAGTTTAGATGTGGCAACTTTTTTTCATTTTAGTATTTGATTATGTCCTGGGAGAAAACTTTCAGCGGTAGCTTACTGCCAGCTGGGGTCTGATTTTTCTTTTGCTGCCCTGTTTACCTGCAGGGTTAGAGTTAGAGATCACTGGTGAAATTCTAAAAGGGACTCATCTAAGAATTTCATCCTCAAGGCTGGAGGCAGGGGGCCTCACTTGCCTAGAGTACAAAAGGCCATGGGTTCAAGACCTAACACCAGAACAAATTTTTACCTTTGGACTCTGGATATGAAGTCACCAGTTAAGACAAGGGCAAATGGAGGCAGATCACCCACCAGCAGATTCTACTTCCTCATTTAAGAGGGAATTAAATCATGACTCTGAGCAGACCTGCTGTCCTGCCCAACCCACCCTGCTTAAAATTCGATTTTTAAAAATCAGACATACAAACAAAACGCCACTCCCCCTGGCATCTCTACATCCCCTCCACCCATCCCTTTGCCTAGCCTCTGACCTCAGCTTGGACCACTTGCCCTCCTGCCACTCCAGCCATGATGCTGTGCTTTTTCCTTTCCCAAGTGACCCAAGCTGGTTCTGTTGCTGGACCATCCCTCTCCTTGCTTCCAGACACTGAGCTGTTGATCTTCCTCTAGCAATGTCTGCTCAAATGTCCCCTTCTCCAGGAAGCCTATCATGGCCCTCCTCAGGTGTTGCACACGCCTCCCCTTCTGTCGCTTTCTGTCATGTCCCTTGGCTTTCCTTTTACTGAGCGTTTATCACTACGATGCTGACGCTGTCCGTTTGTGCATGCACTTTTTCATTGTCTTCTCCAAGTAGACCCTGAGCTTCTCAAAACTGGGGAGCTTATCTGGTTTACTGACTATCAACCTTCACTAGGCATTTGGTAAATGCTCATGAAATGGAAGGACGTTAACCGGAAGGCTAGTGAGCCTGTGGCTAAGGGAACAGCATGGATTTCCTTATTTGGATAAGTAACTCTTGTTTGGTTTTGGGGACAAAGCTTTACTGAGGAGTTCAGGTTGGCCTCAAACTCATGGTAATCCTCCTGCCTCTGCCTCTTAAATGTTGGAATTAGTACAAAGAGTTGTAATGAGCATTACCTCTTACCACAACCCCCCTCAGCAAAACCAAAACCCTGGTTAGCATATTCATGATCAATACAGTTCAAAGACTTAGCAACCCAAGCCATACACACAGCTGTTCCTAGAACTGTACATACCCGTCATCCTGCACCCTTTTTTTTTTTTTTTTGGTTTTGGTTTTGGTTTTTTGAGACAGGGTTTCTCTTTGTAGCCCTGGCTGTCCTGGAACTCACTCTGTAGACCAGGCTGGCCTCGAACTCAGAAATCCACCTGCCTCTGCCTCCCAAGTGCTGGGATTAAAGGCGTGTGCCACCACTGCCCGGCTCATCCCTGCACTCTTGATGTTTCTAGCATCTGTACACAGAAAGGAAGCTCTGAGGTACTTTCATTTTAAAGCATAACCACTCCACCCATGAAAAATCAGTGCGACCTAGCATGCATGAGAACCCTACAACACACACATGCATGCTAGCACGAACACACACACATATGTGTACATACACACACCACACGCGCGTGCACACGCACACACACACAGGGCAGGGTTGTCCTGGGTTATAGCCCAGATTTACAAATTTAATTGTAACACTACAAGTAACTTTTTAGAAAATATTTGCACATAAAAAAATATAAGGAACATTTAAATTTGAAAACACTGGTTAGGCATCGGCGTAGGCCATGTTTGTGATCCCAGCACCAGGGAGGAGGAAAGAAGAGGGTTGGGAGTTTGAGGCCAGCCTGGGATAAATAATGGCAAGACTCTGGCTACAGAGGCGTGATAAAACTGTGTGGACCAGGCATCGTGGTGCACACCTTTTAATAACAGTGCTTGGGAGGCAAAGGCAGGCAGATCTCTGTGAGTTCAAGGCCAGCCTGGTCTACATAGGGAGACATTGTCTCAACACAACAACACTTACACAGGCTGGGCTACTGGGGCGAGGCCATAATCCCAGCTACCCAGGAGTCTGAGGCAGAAGCAGCACACATTGAATGCACTGAAGTGAGACCCCATGCCAACATAAAAAATGAACAGGACTTGGAGTGGAGCTCAGTGGTCAAGCATTAGCCTAACATGTGCGAAGCCCAAGTTTAATCCCCAGTACAGCAAAAACATAAATAAATAAACTTTCATTACTCTAATACTAAACCGACTAGTTATCCCTCCCCAGTAATTCAAAATAAAGACAATGTTGAACCGAGAAAGAGTTTTTATTTTTAAAAAATGAATTTACAAAACTGTAACCACAGCATTTAGGATTTGGAGTCAAGAAGATTAGAAGTTTAAGGCTATCCTGGACTATATATCGAGTTCAAAACCAACTTGGGATATGTGAAACCCTATCTAAACACACACACACACACACACACACACACACACACACACACACACACACACACACGCTCGCACTTTCCAGTATGCTAAGATCGTGCCAGGACTTTGAGTTCCACAGAGGAGGAAAAAGGAGAGCTTCCTCAGTATCAGGAACAGCATCAAACCTAACTGTGACAGGATAAAGGATCAAAGTCTCTTGTTTCTTGGTGAATAGCCCAATCCCCTGCTCCCACTACTGGCTTCTGGGAGCAATCTGGCTCTAACTAAGCATACTCAGGGGGGACTGTACATTGACTTGTTTGAACTACACAGAATAAATCCACACACCCAGGATCACTGAGGCCCCAGATGTATCAGATACACCAGCCCCATGGAGCCTGTCTGATCTCTGCTGTTGTAAACACCACCTTGTGCTCCTGCCTGGTTCACACACATATAGCATGAAGGCATGGCCCTTCTAGCCCTCTGTCCAGACCCATCAAGTGGTCTGGACTAAGTCCTGGGATACATGCCCAGGGGCTGTCTGTGGGTTAACAGTCTTTGCTTGCTGCAAATAAGAAATGTGTGTGTTTGCGTCTAGTACTTGATATCCAAGTCAAGTTCATTCGAACTCTGGGCTTCATCTGGCAGATGGCCGACTGAATTTAGAACTTGGAAAAGAGATAAGCAAAGAGTTGAGAAATAGTCTGGCGGATAGAAAAGAATAGAATAGAAAATAAGTAATAACAACTCTGATGTTCACCCCACTTTTTCCACATTGGTTTACCAAAACAGCTCACCAGAGATAATTCCGAGCCATGCCAGCCAGTAATTCTCACGGTCCTAAGCCATTTTCTGGGACAACTGCCTCTCTTCTTCCTCCTCTTCCCCCTCTTCCTGTTTTGTTCTGTTTTACGTGTTTCTAAGTCAGGGTATCTCTATGTAGCCACAGCTAACCCATTACTCACTTATATAACCTCAGGTGGTCTTGAACTCCTGGAAATCCTACGGTCTCAGTTCTCTGAGTGCTGGAGCTATAGGCATGTACCACTATGCCTGGCTCTTTCTAACCCATTTATGACTCACACAGTAAAGCGACTCTATGAAGACGTGAAGGGTTTCACATTAAATGTCTTAGTCTGTGTGTTTAGATAAAGGCAGCTCTGGGGCATTTATATCATACATCTGGTTTGAGATAATTTAGTTGTATTTTTATCAGATGACCCTGTTTTGTTTTCTATTTCCCAATAGTTTCAGAATTCCCTGCAGGGAAGAAAGGGGTTTTCATGTCCTTCAAAATATCATTTCCTCGTATATGAGCCAGAAGGTACTGAGACAGGGAGGACCTCTGCAGTTAATCCTTCTTTAATTCAAATTGTGCAGACTCTAATATCCTGCTCTTTGCAGTCCCTTAACACTTTTGGTAAGCACCTACTATGTGTAGATCACTGGAATCCATAGTGAATAGGCAAGCTTCCTAAGATAAGGCTTTTTGTCTAATAACAAATAAACGAGAAATAAAAACACAAAACAAAACAAAAATCAGATAAAAGACCGGGCAGTGGTAGTGCACGCCTTTAATCCCAGCACTTAGGAGGCAGAGGCAGGTGGATTTCTGAGTTCGAGGCCAGCCTGGTCTACAGAGTGAGTTCCAGGACAGCCAGGGCTACACAGAGAAACCCTGTCTCGAAAAACCAAAAAAAAAAAAATCAGATAGAAGTAAATACTAAGGTACTAATGACATCTCATCAGTGGGTAAAGGTGCTTGTCACTCAAACCTGACTACCCTGGGACCTAAAAGGTGGAAGAAGAGAATTGACCCTACAAGGATAACTGTCTGGCTTTCCATCTCTCTCTCTCTCTCTCTCTCTCTCTCAGACACACACATGAGTGTGTTGTAACTGTGTAGTTATTTTGTGAAGGTAGAGGGAGGTGACAGACATGAAGTGAATGTCGAAGAGGGGCTAACCTCAGGTGGCAGTGCACACCTGCAATGCCAGACCTCAGGACACAGAGCAGGGGAGTCTAGGCTTTAAGAGACTCCGTCGAAAGAAAAAGAAAGAAAGAAAGAAAGAAAGAAAGAAAGAAAGAAAGAAAGAAAGAAAGAAACAAACAAACAAACAAACAAACAAACAAACAAACAAACAAGAGAGAAAGAGGACAAGATGGAGAGAGGGAGGGAGACAGATGGGATAAGCCCTTCACCCCCGCCCTACCAAGCTGCTGTGGGAAACCCCGCCCCTGCTGTCTGGTGACTCCCCCTTTCCTAGACCTTAAATGCCAACTTTTTGGATCCAGGCTACCAAATTTGGAAACTTCCCAGCTCCTTCCTTGCTTCATTTCCTCCCTAGCTGCCCCTCCACTTCAAACAGGATATAGACAGTTTCATTTCATTCTCATGCTAACCCAAGCCCTCCGGATCCTTCTCAGATGGCTTCACACTTGGTGTGGTGATGGCAGGGTGGCTGGCGCCATCTTTCTCTGTAGCTGAGAGGGTCGGTCTTCAAAACAATGAAGTCAGTCACTCTGCCTCGGGCTTTGAGGTCTCCCAGGGCTGTTTTTACAGGAAGGTGGAAACGGCACATTCCATTTCACTCTTTGTTGGAAAGCTATTGACAACAAACAGTTCTGCTTAGAATTTTGCTGTAAAACAGCAGAACCAAGCTTTCTCACCCAGGGCACGATGTCCCTGAATTCTTACCCAAGGTTTGACAGAGTGTGTGTTGGGGGTGGGCATGGGGTTTCTTGGGAAATCGTTGCAAATATCTGCTTCTTGAATTCTTTGTTATTTTGACTGCGCTGAAGACTTTTCCACAAGGCACTATCAAATCCACCCATCTTCAGTTCCTGTAAATATTATGTCTTCACTGTGCTATGTGAACTATTTCACGACTGGAATATGAACCCGAGGAGGAAAGCTTGCTAATGGGATGACATAAGCAAAGCATTAAAAGTGCAACAAGAGAAAAGTCGGTAGCAAAGGGCTAGGGGGATGAGTGCTGGGCGAAGAGGGGAACTCCAGCCCCAGATGGATTATCCAAACCACACTCTATTATTTAAATCCAGCCACAAATGTATGCTGACACATTCCTGGGGGCGTGCGGGTGATTTTCATTACAGCAAGGACAAGAAGTCGTGTTCAGTTCCCAGAGAGGTCAATTCTATCATAGCAAGTATTGATTATTCCAGGCAATGGAACTGAGAGAAGCCGAGGCAGAGGCAGCGGCTGGTGTCCTGTCCGCTGTCAGTGAGTCCCTGAAAGAAGAAGATTCTAGGCAGCGGATTCAGTGCAAGGAGCTGAGGCTTGAATTCAATGCAAGCACACAGCTGGGATGTAAAAAGCATTCCCTGTCCTAGGGCAGCCCCGGAAGTGAGGACAGTTGGGGAAAGGCCTGAAGAGTTAAGATGTGCCGCCTAGTGCTGTGCTTACGCCCTCCTCCTCCTCTTCCTCCATCTCCTTGTCTAGATTTCAAGCTTCAAGAGTCATCCTCGCATGTACTCTATGAGTACCCAGGTTGAGTTACAGCACTTTTTAGAATTCCTCATTTTGTCCGAGGTTTTCCACTGGCTACACTCAAACACCATTTATATACATACACACCTATGTGCGAAGGGATCAGCCTTAAAACCTACAGCATGTGCTCCATGAAGAAAGTTTTGTAGAGTGGAGGTAGTTTGTTCGTTTGCTTTGTTGTACAAGGGACAGAACCCAGGGCCTTGTGCAGGCTGGGCAAGTGCTCTACCACAGAGGTGCACTCACCCCCAGTCCTGTCTTCCCTTTTTATTTTGAGACGGGGTGTCACTAAGTTACCCTTTGAAATTAGTCTTGAAATCACTCTGAAGCCCGGGATGAATATGGACTCCACCTGCCTCAGTCTTCCAAGTAGATGAGGTTATATGTCTGACTCACCAGGCCTGTCTGATCATTGCTTTTTGTTTACAGATATACCCTCGAACACTTCCAGAGGCCAGGTTCTAGGGACTAGTAATTGTCGGGTACATGTGTTTGGTGTCTCCTGCCTAACTCTAGAAAGTCAGACACTCCACTGAGGTTTCATTCATCACGGACTCTCTCCAGTCTTTTCAGGGCCGGAAGAGATGGCTCAGCTGTTAAGAGAACTTGCTGCTTTTTCCAGAGTATATGAGGTTCCCAACCCCCATGTTGGGAGGCTCACAACAGCGTGTAACCTCAGCTCCAGGGGATCCAACAACCTCTTCTTGCCTCCTGGGGCACCTGTATATACATGGTATACACACACAGGCACAAAAATTTTGGAAACTCTTTGAGTCAGTGGAAATGATCAAGGAAGTGATCAAAGCCAATGAAATGATCTTGGGGTCATTGAACGTATTTTCTCTAGACTCGTGGTAGGATAGTCACTGAGATTATTTAATATTTCACTCCATCCGGTGATGAGCTTTGCTAACTGTGTTATTTGGGCTGCTGAACAGGTTCGATTATTTTGTTGGCTAAGACAAAATCAATGTGAAACCCATCATGGTTCAATCATTCCACCTCGGCCTCCCAAGCCCTGGCGTTACAGGCACGGACCACCATTCTTCACTTAGGTTCATTCCTGCTTTGGTTTTTAATACTGATGTTATAATTGCCAAGCCCACAGTGGATAATTGGTCTAAATAGTCTCCTCTTCTCTCCGTTGTAGTGGAAGAAATGCCCTTGTGACCTAAGCGAATTTGTTTCCCTTAGGTACCTACCAGGGAGAGTCTGATAAAAGAAACTCAGGCTCGTGGACCTTAATTATATTTACATTACAGAGAACTAAATTATAGCCTCATCTTCTAGATACATTTAACAACACTTAAAAGAACACATATTTATAATTATACATGTTTATTTACAGAGAAATTGGTCTAATATCAAAAAGATAAGCTCCACACACAGATTTTTGTAGGGTTTAGTTGCTTGTTTGTTTTAGGGTGCCTGGGATTGAATCCAGGCCCTCTTACATACTAGACAAGACAAGCACTCCATAGAGTTATATCTATCTTTGTGTGTGTGTGTGTGTGTGTGTGTGTGTATGTGTGTGTGTGTGTGTGTATATGTGTGTGTGTTAGGGGTTACTTTTTTTCTGGTTTCAGTGAGTTCATATGCAATTACAGAACATGTAAAATGCTTCCACTTCTAAGAAAGAAAACTAGAAGCAGGAAAAATGGGCTCAGCTTTCTCAAGGTGCTGGTTAAACTGGCTCTTCCAGTATCCGTGCTCTATCCTAGGACACTAGGTAGAAGACAAGCTTGTTCCCTATTCTGGGAACTCGGCCCATTTCTGATGTCTAGCTCCATCATATCTGGCTGAGCCACACATAGTACAATCAGTAATTCCACCTCCCCGAGGTTAGACCCTTAGTGTTTAGGTAGGTGGAAGACAGTTGAAGCAAGGACTGGACCCACTGAAACCAGACACCACATCTGCCCCCAAAGTGGAAATAATTCCAAGAGAATTAGTTATAGCCGGGCAGTGGTGGTACATGCCTTTAATCCCAGCACTTGGGAGGCAGAGGCAGGCAGATTTAGGAGTTCAAGGTCAGCCTGGTCTACAGAGTGAGTTCCAGGACAGCCAGGGCTACACAGAGAAACCCTGTCTCGAAAAACCAAAAAAAAAAAAAAAAGAATTAGTTATAATATTGTGTTCCTGTGCTGTGTGACAAGGGGAGATCAATACTCGTCTTCTCACCCAAATAGGGAGCCCACCACAGACCAGAGTATGGGTACCACCAAAGTCCAGCTTGGTGAGCCAATGAGTCTTGTTGGGATAATTTGCAGGAATATAGGTGAGAGGTTACTTCCAGGAGCAGCAATGACTCAAAGACAGTTGCATCACCAAAGCCCACCCCAGCATGGGTGACAGGTCACATTAAGCTGGGAACCTACACTGCATAGCCTACAGGCAGCTCAGCAGGTTGGAGAGTGACCTTTCCAAGTGGAGATCGGCTGGTTTCTGTTTCTTCCAGCCCAAGACCAGATGGTTTGTTTGTTCTGCCATAGCCCTGACTGTTCTGGAACTTGCTCTTTAAACCAGGCTGGCCTCGAACTCAGAGCTCTGCCTGCCTCTGCCTCTGGGGTGCTGAGACTAATGCATGTGCCAACACCACCCGGCTTCTCAGAGTATTTTTTGCAACTTTTCTCCTTTCAGCCACTTCTTTGCAGCTCAGTTTCTCTGAGAGATTTTTTTTTTTTTTTTTTTTTTTTTGGTTTTTCGAGACAGAGTTTCTCTGTGTAGCCCTGGCTGTCCTGGAACTTACTCTGTAGCCCAGGCTGGCCTCGAACTCAGAAATCCGCCTGTCTCTGCCTCCCAAGTGCTGGAATTAAAGGCATGCACCACCACTGCCCGGCCTCTGAGAGATTTTTTGGAAGATCTGTTCCACCAGTCTCAGAGAGAATCCCACTTTTATTGCTTACTTTGGCGGGAGAGGTCTGGTCAATCTGCTGAGTTTCAGAGACTTCCTGAAGCTATTTCTAGTTGTTCACTTTCCTGCTTAAGGAGCTGCCTTGCAGAATGCAATGTTCCAGTTTTGGAGGAGACCATACCCTGGCGGTGGGAACTGTCCTAGTAGGGTTATGGAACTCTCTTTTATCGGTGATCCAAATACTCTAGCACAAGAAATAGATTTGTTTTGCTTTTGAGATAGAGTCTCACTGTGTAGCCCAGGCTGGCCACAAACTCACAGAGGTCCAGTTGCCTCACTTTGTCAGTGCTGGGATTGAAGGCACACTCCACTCTGTCCCTCCAAGAAGTGGTTTGGCCCTCTTTGTTACTTTTGAGACAGGGTCTCACACTGTAGCCTGGAGTAGCCACCCTAGGCCTCTTGGCCTCCCCAGTGCTGGGATTCCAGATGTGAGGCACCGTGCAAGGCTATACACAGTTCTTGAGTTGAACTTTTCACTTCTATTTACTTCTCACCATCGTGAGCCTCATGGACACCAGAGTTAAACAGTTAGGAGAAAGATGGGAAAGACAAAGCGGGCGTGTTCAGAGAGAAGCATTATTATTTGACTGTTTTCTTCCATAGACACATATGATACACACGACCAAAAACCAAAGCTTACAAAGAAAGGTAGGAAGAGAACGTTTATATCAGTGTGTGTGTGTGTGTGTGTGTGTGTGTGTGTGTGTGCGCGCGCGCGCTCACAAGCATATACTCTTATAATACCATTAAACTGTAATCCACTTAGGACTTGCTGAAATAAAGAAGACTCTTTGGTCCACACATGCGCCTGTCATGTTTGGGTCTAACAAAAAGAGAACTCAAACGTGGAAGCTTTATTATAGTGGATGACCTTGGAAAGGGTCATAAATCTACTTCCTGAGCTGGAGTTAAATCTAGGCACTTGGAAGCGGGTGCCCCCCCACGTTCTCATCTAACGAGGGGGAACACCCCTCACCACTTCCATCTCTTCAGGCCATCTTTAGCACTCGGTATAACCCAGATACTTTGTCTCTTAGAAACCACAGCGTTTCTGTATTCCTGGAAATGGAGAAAGAAACAATAGCATTAGAAAGCAATGGATGCTGGTCTAGAAATGATCTTATCTCAGACTTTCAAATACCCGCCGGCAGTGTCAAGACAGGAGGGAGACTTGCTGGGCTCTTTAATACATTTACTGGGTAAACAGTAAAGGCCAACAGTTCCTGACTTAATCAGAATGAAGTTCTTTAGGATAAAGAGCTGTGCCCTTTGGTCCTATTTGCATTAAGCAAGCTCCTAATTTCATTTAATTTCACTCACATCTCTGAAGGGAATTATAGGCTGTAAGCAGGCCAAGAAGGGGGCACGGGAAATTAGCAAAGATATTCACCAGGGCAGATACAGGGGCGAGGAGGTAGTGGGTTCTGATTAGAGCCAAAGGACTGATGCTCTCCTCTCATCCCAAGACTATGCCAACCATTTTACTTCTTGTTTTCAACTTCTAACTGTGTCAGTCTCTCTCCCTGGGTTTGAAAACATGTTATCAGGTCATCAGAACCTTTTATGAAACATCTCAGACTTGTATGTGCAAGAGCAGTGAAGGTGCATTCTATTTGACTCAGGAACTAAAGATTTTAATGCTTTTTTTTTTTTTTTTTTTTTTTTAAATAGCAGGACCTGACTGAAAGCCCTGAGGGGAGATTGTTATCTCTAGACAGATGCTAACTTGGTTTCAGGGTAAGGTTAAAACTGCTTCCAGTTTTACCGCAGTGGGGACTGTGTGGCTCTGGTAGAGTGAGTGCTCACCTAAAATGCCCAAGGCCCTGAGCTCTGGCTTCAATCCTCAACTGAGGGAGGCAGGTAGAAAAGTTTCTGTAGGTATTATTTATGTCTTGGAATGTTAACTCCATCGGTATGGTAGTATTATTTATCAAACATCTGGCATTTTAATATGTAAAAATGACTCTGTACCTCTTCAGTTTGGTTTTAGTTCATTTGGAGAGATCAAGTGTAACATCACTATATCCCACCCCCATTGCCGCAGCAGACTGCAACCGGACAGAGAGAAAAATAATAAAAGTCCTTAACCAGAAGTACCCACCCAAGGTCATTTGGGATTTTTTTTTTTTTTTTTCATGTACGCCGGCTAGAAGAAATCTGGGCATCTCGGTGGGAATGTGGGTAAATGATGTCATTGCACAGAATTAGGACCAGACGGAGGAAATGGAGCCAGATCCTGCAGGGGGTAGCACTGAATCCAGGAATTGGGTATGAAAGGCTCCGACTGCTCCTGAGAGCTTGAAAAGCATTAACTGGGAAGCCAACCCATTTCTAGGACTTGGCTGAGAAGATAATGGCAGTGCTGAGCGGAGATACAGGCTGGGAGCCGATGTTCTGACACTAAAATACTGAGCTGTAGCAGACACTGGGCATGAGGAGCAAGACTCCCACAGGAGACTTGGTGTGACTGTGGAGCAATGTCATCTGTGGGGCTGTAATCAGTAGGAGCAAAGCTGCACGTTGAGCACGTTTTCTCCTGGATCTCATCCTTGGCGACGGATCCAGACCGCAGCCTCCAAGATCTGTTACAGAAATAAACAGCTGGGAGACAACAACCAAAACAGCAACACCGGCAGAGCGGGCGGGAGCCGAAGCTCCGCCCCTGCTAGCCTCCGACCAATCAGAAGCCTGTTGCCGGGGTCCTGTGTTGGGCAGCCTGACGTTCCCATAGAGACCAAAGAACATTACACACTAAACACTGGCGCGTTGACGTCTATGCGTTTTATCCATGGAGACGACAGAGCAAACGTCATCCCTCCCTCCTCCTCGCCTCCCCGCCCTCCCTGTGCGCCAGGGGCGGAGGAGCGTCGCCATCATGTATTGCCAGCTGGGTGGGAGGCCTGGCGGGCGGAGCCTGTTGTCATGACTGCCGAGGCTGCTGTTGTTGTTTGGAGCTGTAATTAGAAAGTGCTGAGGCGGCAGGGGAGCCAGAACAGATTCTGGAACAGTGTCTACCGCCCCCGGGCCAGCGAGGGTTCCCCAGCCCTGGGAAAGCCAGGACACCCCCTAGGCTGTCTCAGCACGCCTCAGCCTCAGGTCCTGAGCCAAGACCAGTCTGTGAGCCTGGAACTCGAGACTGAGGCCAAACCTAGACCACTCGCTCCACCCTCAGTGGGTCATAACTGTCTGGGTGACCTCCCTAACCACTTCTCGTCAGACAGTAGACCACAGAACAGCCACTAACCAAACTACCTTGCCCAGGAGGCTAAAATCAAATCCATCTTAGAGAACTCCCACTGTTGGAACCAACCCCAGAGTCAAGGAAAATCAGGAGAGGAAAAGTTTAAATTTTGCCTTTCATATAGCCGAACTGGAGGCATTCATTTCGTGGAACCCTGGGGGAAGGGACGCCTAAATGACCCCACTTGAAGGGAGAGGACACTCAGAAGTCCCTGAGAACTGTGATTTGCAAAGTTGAGAAAGTCCTGAAAATTTTAGGTCAACAACTGAAGCTTAATTCTGTCTTGATGAGACAAGCCAGTCAAGCATGAGGAATTTTTGTGCACTTGCTCTCTTTTTTTCCCTTGGCCCAGCTCTGGAAACAGTTGCAGAAAGATTGAAGCCACTAAGAAACGAAAGAAACAGAGCAAAGGGTTGAGCCGACCACCTTAAGGTAACCCCTAACCAGAATGCCCGTTCTGGGTGATAAGAATAGCTGAAGCACTCAGGACTCTACATAATCACAATATAGATTTAAATTGTGCCTTGTGGGGGTTGGGAGTCGAAACAATCATTGTAGGGCATGGGGCGCGCCTGTAATCCCAGCATGCAAACGGAGCAGGCGCATTTCCAGTCCAAGGAGCCCTGGCAATACAGCAAGAACAAATTCAAAACAACACCCGAAACGCAAGCAGACGGGTGAGTATAGTAGAATCTGCTTTAGAGGCTGAAGGCGTAAAGAAGGGATTCGTGAAAATGAATGGCGTTTGGAAGTAGCCCAGAATTCTTCCGTTCCTCCTCCGACACATATCCCATTTCCCATCTTTGACCAATCAGCACCTCAGGGTTTCCAGTTAATCCGAAATAGCTCTTCACTGAGCGTCCAATAGACATTTAAGCACTATCCACAAAGGGAGCCCATCCCCCATCCTCACCATGCAGTGGATGGTGCTTAGAACCATCCTCTTGCTCCATCCTCTGACCCACCAATTTCTCACTTCCTTGGCACTCTTCTCTAAACAGCTCTCCTTCCCTTCCTACTCTCTTGCCTCTCTCCAGCTCTCTAGGCATCAGCCAGCACTCTCTAAACTCTAGTCCTATCCACCCATCCCCAAGAATTTAGAAAAAAAAAAAAAAGTCTCTGTTTTAAGTCGCCAAGGCAGCATTTTGGAACTCTTGTCCCGTTCCACACAGAGAAATATAATTAATGGAAAAAACCTACCCTTGTACTTAAACAACCAGATAATAAGATACAACCAGGTGAGGGCTGTTTCTTGTAGGGGTCTAGGTAAGGCAGCAACTGTCCATTCTGTCGTTCTCAGGGATGAGACGGTCATTTCTACTTTATCCAACCAGGGATCAGGCTAGGCCTCCCTGAGCATTATTTGACACCTTGCCTTCAATGCTCCACTTAGAACATAAGGCAGAGGCAAGACAGAACCGCAAGTTCAGGTCTGTGGAAAGGCCTGGCTAGTAGGTAGATTAGATTGAGTCACTTCTGGGCTTGAAAATGAAGTATTTGTGTTTTGTTCCACATGAGAAAGAGCAGATGAGATTCCTCTGTAGGAGACAAAAACCCCATCTTGCAATCCTTATTATTATCCCAAAGAAATCGTGGCTAAGTTAGAATAACAGTTTCCTGAATGATTCTCTGTCAAAAGCTCTCCTCTAATTCTTCATGCCAATAAAGGACTTAACAAGGCACTGACTTTGAGTCAGGAGAGAAGATATAACTAGTATTTTTCATGTGATACACAGTGTATTCTCCTGTTGTCACATTGTATCCCTCTAACACCCCTGAGAAGGAGACCCTTTGTTGTCCACTTTGACAAAGGAAGAAACTGAGGTTCAGGTGGTTAAACAGCATGCCAAGGATGCAGTATTTGCAAAGAATCAGGCTTGGCCAGATGTTCTTTTTTAGACCCTTTGCCCATCCCCCATCTTCACCTTGCAGTGGGAGGTGCTTCCTCCCGGATCATTCATTTTGTATGTTCCTCTCCACCAGGAAGTTCTAATCACTTGCCCAAACTTACTAATACGAAATGGGTGCGGGGTGGGGGTGGGGGGGGGTGGGCGTTCAAAGATCATTTGTGAGATTTTCTAGACTATCTGCAAAAGATGCTGACATCAGGAAATGAGGAGGAGGATCCATCCTTGCCTCTTGGGACTAACCTACATTTCCTCCTTGGCTCAGGGTCCAAGAAAGCAAAGAGAGACATGCCCCAGAGCACACAGCTTGGGCGGTTTGAGGAGTCTGACCTGCTCTTGGCTAGGGAGGGCACTACCCGAGTTCAGAGCTACCAGGACTACTCTCATTTATCTGAAGCTGTCATTTAGGACTGGCCCCTTCTTCTTCTCCCCATGCCTGACCCTGCAGAGAAGCACGTCCAGCACAGATGCCTGGCAACCTCAGATGCCTTTAGGATTTGAGTGTGTTTGAGGAGTTCTCTCCTTGACAAGCTGATTTGTCACGTGGGTCTGGTGGGAAGGGCATTTCCTAGTGATCCAGGACTTGGAGGAAGAGGAGACCCTCCTCCCTCCCCGCCTGGCAAGCAGCTCCTTGAGCAAGGCATGTAGGTGGCAGTAAGTACAGACAAGCTTCGGGGATTCTTGCTGGGCAGGAATGCCCAAGGGCCACACCTTCTTCAGTCCTCAGAGCCCTTCTCATGTCTGGGCCTGCGATGGGGGTGGCGATGCCAGGTTGTCCGGTGTCTGGCTCCAACAACTGGTTTACTGTGATGATTCTATTTGTGTTCCCAGTGTTCTGTTTGACTTGGTAGCGGGGGGTGGGGGTGGGGGTGAGAGGGTGGGGGTGGAGGGGTGCAGCAGGTTCACTCCAGTTTGTACTGGGTGGTTCCTGCAGCCACACCCAGGCATTAAAGCAGGTCTAGGCACTGGTGCTGGGGATGCCTTTCCTGGGGGCCCTCGTGTGCAAAAGCAAGGTGTGGGAAGTATTTCCTTTTGCTGGGTTAGCTAGGCGTGGCTGGGTTAGCTAGGCGTGGCTGGCATTTCACCTATTCCTGTATTACTAACATCACTCAGATTCAGGCCAAAGGGCAGACCTACCAGATTTATGACACTCTGAGATCCGGGATTAGGGAATGGGTGGTCAAATTCATCTGGGCTAGATTATCCTATATTATTGCCCAGAGGCACCTAAGTCCTTGCTTCTAAAATAACAAAAAAAACAAAACCAAAAACAAACAAAAAAACTTCAAAGCCAAAACCAAACAACAACAACAACAAAAAACCAACCAACCAAACAAACAAAAAACTCCACATAGTGACATATTTGTAATCAAACAGTGGGAAGGAAGGAGGCTGAGGCAGGAGGATTACCATGAGTTCAAGACCAGCCTGGGCTACATAAGACAATGTCTCAAAAACCAAAACAGAAAAATTAATTAATTAATTTTTTTTTTCCGAGACAAGGTTTCTCTGTGTAGCCCTGGCTGTCCTGGAACTCACTCTGTAGACCAGGCTGGCCTCGAACTCAGAAATCCACCTGCCTCTGCCTCCCAAGTGCCGGGATTAAAGGTGTGAGCCACCACTGCCCGGCCTTAATTAATTAATTAATTGAAGTAAAATTAAACAAAAATCTAACATCTGACGTTTGTGCTCTGTTTTGGGGAATGGTTGAGCCCCAAGAGTGAAGTGTGGGCTTTGCATACATTCCTTTCAGGCAAGGTAATGGCATTCAAAGAGATCAACCTTGACCCACTTCATGGTCAATTAGACTGAGGATTTCCCTCCTTCTTTATGAGTGGCTCTGTCTAGAATGAAAATCTCTGGCCTGTGAGGAAACAACAACTAGTCCATATACTACCATACTGCAGGCAACTGTTCCTTTGTTTAGAAGTCTTGCTTTGTCTCCCAAGTGTACCTATCTTCCAGACATAGACCACTATTCTAACTAACCAGGCAGGATTCTAGACATTTTTATAAAAATTCACTGATACTCCAAAACAACCTAAAGAGATGAGTAGATGATACTGTTATCAGTATCACAATACATAGATAAGAAATGGAGACAGAGAAGTCAAGAAAATTGCTAGATATCACATGCTTCTATTAGACCACAGCAGTCTTGAACAGAGAGAGGGTGTCTGATCCAGGATCCATGGCTTACCCATAGTGTTCCTGCAGGGCCATATTGTGCTAGGGTAGCTACACCAATCCAGACATTATTTCCTACTCCATCATACCCACAAGTCATTTCTCAGGCTCCTAGGTCAATTTTGGAAAGAACCTTCTTTCTGTGAGCCCTGGAGTAGCCTTTCTGAAATGCAAGAATCTTCTGGCTGAAGGTGACAGTCCTGGTCACCAGGTGAACAAAAGGATCTTCAGGGGCATCATCTCAAATGTGCTTCTCTCCTGTGGCACAGACAGGAGCAAAGCCCACACAATGACACTCAGGCCTGTCATGAATGAGCATTTCGCCCAAGAGGTGGGTGTGTAACTCCCAGGGCCTCCTTGACACGCTAAGGACTGGCAGAGCCAGGTTGGGGGTGCCTAGTGTAACCTAGCATGTTGAGCTGGCAAGACTGCAGGGAGCCCTTCC
Source organism: Uromys caudimaculatus (assembly GCA_028551405.1). Lineage (NCBI taxonomy): Eukaryota > Metazoa > Chordata > Mammalia > Rodentia > Muridae > Uromys > Uromys caudimaculatus. Next base: position 89,174,099 of record CM052705.1, on the reverse strand, counting down.
CTGAAGAAAGCAGCCCAGACTCAGACACTTGGGTGATGAAACCACTTCCTTTCCAAGAGCATCTGGCAGGGTTACAGGCTTTGTTCCTGAGGTCACTCCCTACCCGGATGTGATAATATGTGTTGTGGGCTTGAGACAGTTAGAATCTTCTCAAAGAGAGATGGGGTAGGTATTTACATCACCTACATTAACCAAGCCCATGGAGTCCTTAAGGTGGCTGATGTAGATTCATTCTTAAGTAATCTATGAGGTATGTTTGCTTAAAATCCCCTTTGACTGGGGAAGAAGTAGAGACTGAGCATATAATCTTCCCAAGTCAACACAAGCAAGGGCGAAGTCCAAACTCACTTTGACTTCCTGGAGTATACTCAACTTCCCTCAGAGTCAAGGAAGATGATGTGGAACTAAGGGAGAGTCTGTCAACATTTCTATACTAATTTGAGGATTCAAGGCCTCAAAGTCCAGTTGACTGGGGATTCTTGGGACCCATGCCCACAGAATGCCATCTGATAGGCACCCAGACTCCAAGTGGCCACTTTAGAAGTTCATGGCTCCAGTAACCCCACCGTCTGCTGTAAGTCTCAGATTGGCCTGGAGCTTAACTGACCCCACAGAATGAAAAAGGTTGGAGACAGAGCTGGTATATTAAGCAGTCGATCTTATCTCTAGGCATTTGTCTGGATGTCTTATGCAACTGGGCTTTGATTCTGATCTATAGCTGGGCAGGCACCTGTCAAGACTAAAGACGATGACCTTACCTTTCTTCTTTATCACCCATTCCTTCCCTGTCCCCCATCGTGACCAAGTTTTACTATATATCTCTAGCTATCCTGAAACTTCTTGTGTGGACCAGGCCGGCTTTTAACTCAACAAAACCATCCTGCCTCATTCTTTCTATTTCTTATCTTAGACTTTTCCTCTGCCCTGTTCCTCACCCCCTGGGTTCAAATCCTAGCTCAAAAAACCAGAGATATAACAACCCACTACCACAGTACTGGTGCCTGATCTCTGTGGAGTACCTACCTCTCTATACTCATTAACACTAAAAAGAAGGCACTGTGGTATAATGGTTAGTGCTGTCAAGTTGACAGAATCTGGAACCACTCTGAAACAGGAATCTGTGGGAGATTATCTTGATTGTGTTAATTAATGTAAGAAGACTCAGTTTAATTATGGGTGAGACCATCCCTTAGGCTCTTTGAAGAAGCAGAGGACAATGAATACATTATTTATAAACAGTAAATTTTCCAAATTGTCATTACTTTGTGCCTAGTTATCCCATTTATAAATTTAGAAGATCTATATATCTTAATCTCTTTCTTGTTACTATGATTTTTTAAAAATTCAACTCTTACCAAAGCAACTTAAGGACGGAATGGTTTATTTTGGCTCATTGTTCAAGATTGTAGGGGAAGTTAGGAAGGCAGGAGCTTAAGACAGCTGATGAATTACATTTCATCTGCAATCAGAACTGGAGAGATGGCTCACTGGTTAAGAGCACTGGCTGCTCTTCCAGGGGACCTGGGTTCAATTCCCAGCACCCACATAGAAGCTCATGGTTGTCCAGCTGAAATCTGATATTTCATCTATAATCAAGAAGCGGTGGACAATGAACGCAGGTGTTCAGCTGGTTTTCTCTTTTTTGTTCAGTCCAGGACCTTAAGCATAAGGAACAGTCTCACTTACAACTAAATAAATCTTCCTACATTAATGAACATAATCCAAATAATCTCTCACAGATTCCTGCTTCAGAGTGGTTCTAGATTCTGTCCAGTTGACAACACTAACCCTTACACCATAGTGCCTTCTTTTCGAGGTTAATAGGAGTAGGGGGGGGGCACAAGTACTACACAGATCAGGTAGCAGGACTGTGATGGTGGGTTGTCACAGTTTTGATTCTTTCACCTACTGGATTAGGGTCCACAGTCACTGTTGCATGTCCTGTCTTCATCTCTTCAATTGTCCTTTCCACAGAGACCTAACAACAAGCACCCTTGGCGCTGTACAGTAGACACATTCGACTAGATGAGAGGGTCTTGAGAAATTCCTCAAGGCCGGTTTTCCTGATCATTTTAATATGTCAATTTGGGGAGGCAGCCAAAGCTGTTTGTTTGTAACAGCTGCTGAGAAATCATGTCAACACCTTGGGATAGATTCTCTCTGTTGGGCACAGAGGTTAGGCTGAAAGTCATGAAACCTAAAATAATTATTGGGCAACAGCACGGTAGGGGATTACAGGCACAAAATAAACAACCTTTAAAAAGTCCACATGGCTTGGCTGGCTGTGCTCACGCTGACCGTCCTTGCATCTTTTTCTTAGACTGTCATCTCAGCCTGATGGTTGAGCACATCTTCATAGATTTAACTGCCCTCACTTGTAACCTAAGGGCAATTCAAACCCACATGCATACTAAATATAAGTTGATGATGACCCAGCCTGGGATAGAAAGTGATCGACATCACGGGGTGAGTTCCTACCACAAAGGAGGGTCAAGGTGAAAGGCTGTTTTATCTCAAATCTGAACAGAGGAGTAGATTTCCTGTGAAGTCAGATGAGAAAAAGAAGAAGAAGAAGAAAAAAAAAAAAAAAACCCAAAAAACAAAAACGTGGTTTGACTCCATTGCATGAAGCAGTTTACAGCGGGTCCTGCCCTGTTGAAGAACTTCAAACACCTAAGCGGCGTATTTGTGGTTTGCTGGTGTTATCCGATTCTGGGGTTGACACATGTTGCTTTTAGTTCACAGCTACAGTTTCCAGTCTCTGGGCTCTTACGTTATGGTTTCGCTGTGGTCACATCCATCTCTCCGTTGTTCTAGTGGAACAGCTAGCTGCAGGACACCCCCACAGACAGGCCAAGGAGGATGGGCTCAGCTCTCTATCGTTTTGTTGACTATGCCCGATTCACAGGTTGAGAAACCAAGGCTTAGTACAAGTGAAATACGAGATCTAGGGTCACATGGGTAGGAAGGTGCAGAGCCTGGCTTCTCACGTGGCTGCTACAACCAAGAGCTCCTTTGTCAAATTATGCTGTACCATATATACCATACACTTTCCTCTTTCTACACCCTCTTAGGGCTATGATTGGCCCTACTGGATACCTACTTCCGATATTATTTGCACTCTGGCCATCCTTTGCACACATTTGGGTGTGGCCATGAAAACACACAAACACACACACACACACACACACACACACACACACACACACACACACAATTTCACTGTTTTGCTGCTTCAATCATTCCAGCCTAGAATAGTCAGTTCATCACCCTTCTGAAAAAAAAGAGATTATTTTTTTCTTTTTTTGTTTTTGTTTTTTTGTTTTTGTTTTTTTGGTTTTTTCGAGACAGGGTTTCTCTGTGTAGCCCTGGCTGTCCTGGAACTCACTCTGTAGACCAGGCTGGCCTCAAACTCAGAAATCCACCTGCCTCTGCCTCCCGAGTGCTGGGATTAAAGGCGTGCGCCACCACTGCCCGGCTCAAGAGATTATTTTCTCAAGTGTCCCCAGGCTGATCTCAAACTTAACATGTAGCTAACGATGGCCTTGAATTCCTGACTCTCTTGCTCCACCTCCAAAGTTCTGGGATGATAGTCTTGTGGCACCATGCCTGGCAAAACCACTCTGAATTTGTCTGGACCACTGACCTTGGTCCTTATTGGACAGCATCTTGTACTTGTGGGCTAGTATACTCTGTAGACTGCCATCTAACTAAGCAACAAACCTAGGAGTCAAGGCAGCTCTACATTCCTCTTTCTGTCCCCCTAGCCTCAGCCTAGAATCATGCACACAGTAGGTGCTAATTAAGAGTCTGATTAGGGCAGGAGAGATGGCTCAGCAGTTAAGAGCACTTGCTTTAGGGTTAGGGTTAAGGTTAGGGTTAGGGTTAGGGCTGGGGTTAGGGCTAGGGCTAGAGCTAGGGCTAGGGCTAGGGCTAGGGCTAGGGCTAGGGCTAGGGCTAGGGCTAGGGCTAGGGCTAGGGCTAGGTATATGGTTAGGGGTAGTGTTAATGTTAGGGCTAGGGTTAGGGTTAGGGCTAGGGCTAGGGCTAGAGCTAGGCTAGGGCTAAGGCTAGGGCTAGGGCTAGGGCTAGTGCTAGGGCTAAGGCTAGGACTAGGGCTAGGGCTAGTCTAGGGCTAGGTATACGGTTAGGGGTAGTGTTAATGTTAGGGCTAGGGTTAGGGTTAGGGTTAGGGTTCGTATTAAGGTTTGCTGCTCTTGCAGAGGACTCAGTTCCCAGATCTCACATAGAGTAGCTCACAGGTAGCTCTAATTCCAGCTTGTGGATCTGATGCCCTCCTTCAGCCTCCAAGGTCACTCCATGTGTGCAGTGCACATATGAATGCTCAGATGCATACACTTGCCCATCACAAAAGTAAATAAATAAATTTATAAAAAGAACGTGAATAAATGAAGGGAAACTCTAGAGATATATGCCAAACATGGACTCTATACAGTTTTGTTTGTTTTGGCAGGCAGTGTTCACCCTTAACAGAGGTATCATGTCTTGGGACCCTTTTGATAATGTCTTCCCAACAAACAGGTGATCAATGGGAACTCATTGAATGGAAGAATGAAGTGCCACCTCTGTCACCTGAGAGGTCTGTGTTCTGTCTCTTTCATTACTATGGTACCACACTCTGACAGCAAGCAACTTGTAGAGGAAAAGGGTTCTTTCATTGAACACTTCCAGCCCATTACTGAGGGAACTCCAGTCAGGAACCTGGAGGCAAGAACGAAAGAGGAATGTGGCTTGCCCGTTGAATCATACCCTACTAGCTTGATTTTACAGCCCGGGAACACATGTACAGGAAGTGGCATTGCTCACAGTGAGCTGGACCCTCTGGAAATCAATCAGCAATCAAGAGAGCCCCTCCCCCCCACAGCCCTAGAAGCCAATCTGATTTAGCCAATTCCTCGATTGAGGTTCTCCTGTCTGATGACTCTAGGCTGTGTCAAGCTGACAGTTAAAGCTAAGTGGGACCGTTGGGCAAATTATCACAGCAGCAGCACCCCCATGCCTCTGTTCCCTTATGCATAGAGCAGAAGTGCTTCTTAGAGGAATTGTGCTAGAACTCTAGACAGTCCCTGAGTGTGGATAGCTACCACAAACACCGCTATCCCCATTGGTCCATTCCAAAACTTTGTGGGAAATGGTTCTAGCATCTCAGAAACAGAGAGAAGATGGCCACAAGTCCGATGGGCGGAGGGAAAATTGCTGCCAGAGAGGCTGGAACAACGATAGACCCCACCCCCATCCTTACGCATTCAGCTATTTGCTGGGTTTTAGGTTTTGTTTTGTATTTGCTTGTGGCCAACTTGGAACCCCCATGGTGTCTCCCTTTGGAACCCTAAGAACAGTTGCGGCAGGGGCCCCCCGCTTTTCCTTTCTTTATTAAGAAAAGGAAACAGGAAATTGAATGTAAAAACCCTCCAACGGTTAGAGTCACACCGAAGTTGTGAATTTAACCACACCCCCGCCCGGAAATGAAAGTACAGTTCTCACTGTAATGTTCCCTGCCTTTCAGGGCCCACTTGGTGTTTTTCAGATTTGAATTAGATAGTGGAGATCAAAGGACTGAACTTTGGGCAGGAGTGCTATCACTGGGCAATTGTGGACTGGAGCACAGATTTGATACTCTATACAAAGAGAAGGGCTTTTCATTTGCTCTGTGTCAACATGGTTCTTTTAGATGTCACTTACTGGAGGGAAGAGGGGACACGGCAGATTCTGACCTATTGATGTGTGTGTTTGTTTTGGCTCATGTAGTATGTTTTTAAATCACTCGGCATTGAAAAACAGAGATTGCAAGTATGTGCATGCAAAGACTTGGAGTCTGGATTCACACTCAGGCCTTTGTGAGGAAAAAACAACTGCCATGTGTGCTGTGTGTGCCGTGTGTGCCGTGTGTGCCATGGGGGGGGGGGGCTGATGCAGGAATCTACTCTATTCCTTTGTGCTATCTGCCTGAAGTCAAGGGGTGTTTGCGACTTTGGGTTTTTATCACGTGGAAGTGAAAGACAGACACAAAGCTGCCATTCCCCAAGACAGAGGTGGAAGCCCTTGACACTGGGAGTCTGTATACTCCATCCTTCTATTTGACTAATCCTTTCCTATGTGGTTCTTCCATTCCAAGTCATTAGTCTGCTATCCTAAAGACAACTATGTACACGTTCTCCTAGCTTGAACATAACGAAAACTATGGCATTTTCTTTTTTAGTGTTTTTTAAACTTTATTTATGTCTGTCTATCTATCTATCTATCTATCTATCTATCTACCTATCATGTGTGTGTGTGTGTTTATGTGTGTGTGTGTGTGTGTGTGTGTGTGTGTGTGTGTGTGTGTGTGTGTGTGTTATGCATGTGAAGGTCAGAGAACAACAATAGTTGTTTCTCTCCTTACACTTTGTGAGCCCTGGGGATTAAACTCTGGATGTCAGGCTTGGTGACAGTGAGCCATATTGCTGGTCCTTGTTTGGTTCTTCACCTTTTTTTAGATTCTTTTACTTTATGTGTATGAGTGTTTAGCCTACATGGACATACACACGCATACACACGTCCCACATGTGTGCTTGGTGTCTACAGTTGTCAGAAAATGGTTTTAAACCTCCTGGAAGTGGAGTCATTGTGAGCCTCCACGTGATGTGGGTGATGGGAATTGAACCTGGGTCTTCTGCAAAAACAACAAATGCTCTTAACCACCAAGCCCTCTCTCCAGAGACTCATTTGGTTATAAGTAGCCCAGGTTAACCTTGAACTCTCCGTCCTCTTGGGTGCTGGGATTATGGGTATTTGCCACCATGTTTGGCTGTATCAGACCTCTTACTTTGCCATCCAACACTCATTCCTGCTTTTTCTGCAACTGGACTCCAGTTCTCTTCCAGGCAAGCACCCACTTTCGTCTCAGTCTCTGCATTACATCAAGGTGACTCTATGGCTCACCTCCTCAGTAGATATGTAACAAAGGTGTGACCAATCAGATCCTTACTCCATTTTCCAACCGTAGCGATTGGTTCAGATATGGGCACATGACCCTCGTGAGACCTACTGATACTTTGTGTGGAGAGAGGAGATGGTGCTTTTCTTACCCTAGCCCAGAACCTGGAGCATGGAGCCTTAGAGCTGCCATCGGTCACCTAAGAGGAGGAGGCTGAGAGTTACTCAGCTTGCCAGGAAGACTTGATGAGCTAAGGACAGGCCCTGAATCTCCTTGATGCAGCCTATCCTGGACTATTCAGTTCTATGAGGGGCTTCTTAGATAAACTAGGCTGCCCCTTTGTAAGTCTCCTACCTGAAGCCACCCTGGGAAGCAAACGTAGGTGGAAGCATGTAGACAGGACTTATGTACCTCCCAGATGACCTATTTTAATTGCAATAACACAAAAATCAAATCACACAAACAAAAAAGGTAAAGTCCTCCCCTCTTCCCCCCTTTGAGCCACTCTCTAGAGGTTTACTATGTAAGCTATGGTTGCTATTAGTAACTATGGTTACTAATAATATTGTTTTAAAATTACCACTTCTGCAAAAAATAAAAACTTGGCACTTACACTTACCTACTGTGTTCTAGCACCATCCTAAGGACCTGTGATTTCTCATTTGGGCGTTACTGTGGCTTGTGCTGACTATTTGCGATCCACACAGAAAGAACATACAGCACGGAAAGAGTCAAGTTGCAACTCTAACAGAAATGAAATCTGACTTCAGAGCCCAGGTTCCATCCGAGCCACTGGGCTCCTGTAGATGGTTAGACATTTAGCCGAAGATGCCCATTTGTGCATATTTAACTAAACCACTGTGGACTAACGTTACACATTCTGTTCACAGTTATCTCTCATCTGACCATAATCTCTGTCATCACCTCATACCATTTTCTAGATGAGACAGTCAAGCTATTAAATGGCAAAGTGGTACATGCCTCAAGGAGGTGGAGGTGGGGGGAAGACCAAGAGTTCAATGCTAGCCTTAGCCACATAGCAAGTTTGAGGTTGGTCTGGGCTACAAGAGACCCTGTCCAGGTCTCCTACCTCCACTGGTAGCTGTAGTCTGAAAAACATTTGCAGACATAGGTGGCTTGCAGGGATGACATCCCAGTAAGTTAGTGACCAAACCATCCCAAGATGTGTAGAAAACAATAGTATCCTCAGAGGATGGAGAGACAGTGGGTGACATCAGCCTCAGAGCATTGCTAAGCTTCATTGGTTGAGGTACCTACCCTCACTTCAGTAGGGAGGGACTATGTATCAGGCCCGTTTTTATTTCCAGAGCCTAGTGTGGCTTGCCTGACTAAGTGCTCAAGGCTCATTTACTGAGTGGACACATAAAGGGAATGCTTGTTGAATGCTCGAGGGCAGGGCCTCCAGAAGTGAGACTCCTCCCCGGTGAGCTGTGTGGGGAAGCTGTGAAGCCTGACACAGCTGACCTGGATTCGTAAACGTTCATCCCTAGTGATGTCCTGCTGACGTTCACACACAGGATTTCCACACATCTGCTCTCATCTGCCACACTGGGGTTGAATCCACACCCTGCATACCACCAATGCTCAGTGTTTTTGTCGTTGTTGTTTTGTTTTTATGTTTATTGGCTACTTCAAGGGCAGTACAGAGTGGTGGTTACTGATTTGGGATCCGGAGCCAGACTGTCTTTGTTCAAATCCTAGCTCTGCCATTCACTAACTCTGTGGCCTACGGCATGTTATTTAACTTCAAAGTGGGTGCAGGGGTATGTTTGCCCAGCAGTAAAAGGGGGGTACTTACCTACTAAGGGGTTATGTAGTAAAGCTGTGAGGCTTGTGTGAGGTGGCCGGTATAAAACATTCAGTACAGATAGAATGCCAACCTGTACCCTGACTGTAAAGAACCCAGTTATTTGACCTTTTAAAAAGGATCAGATAGCAAGGTAGCACACACCTTTACTCCCAGCACTTCAGAAGTAGAGGCACACAGATCCTGTGAGTTTTGAGCTAGCCTGGTCTACATAGCAAATTCTAGGCCAGCTGAGGCTACATGGTAAGACGCTGTCTTTAAAAAATCAAGATAAGATTGCTCAGAGTGGGGGCACATACCTTTAAAATCCCAGAACTCGGAAGTCTGAGGTAGGAGGATCGTGAAGAGCAACGCCAGTGTTAGATACATAGCAATTTCAAAGACAACTACTTGAGACTCCCCCCCAAACCAAAATAAACACACAAATTAAAAAGAAAGTCTTTAAATGACAACACAGGATCCTATACTGGTTTTTGCCCACGGTGTCCTGCAAAGCCAGTGAACTGCTGATCTTGAAATAGCACCCATGGTGAGCACAGGATTTATTGTTTTAACCTGCTCTCATCCCTGGATGGCGTCCCAATTCATTATTAGTTTCTTGGCAGTTGAAGTGCATGCCTTTCCGGGTGATGGTAACATGGTCTAAAACACATAACCCTTTAATACCCACCCTCTCTGTGTCCCGAGTCCCTTCTCTGCCTTGTGGTCATCGTCCGTCTTCGGATCTTCTCTCTTTCCCCTAAGTGGCCCAGCATCATCACTCAGTGTGCGCTATTCCAGCCCCTGCAGCTGTTGTAAAGCCATTGACTAGGGTACCAGCCCTCTTCTGTCCTCTCTCCTGCAGGCTCTCAATCACTCAGCTGCTCTTCTCTCCTCTCTGTCAAAGCAGGATAGCTGTCAAGATACATAAGCCTCTAAAAGAAACTGTTTAAAATTTTGAAAATTTCCAAAAGATGCCAATTCTATGCCCACCTTCTCATAGCCAGTTTACTCCTGGTACACTGTCGCTCTGGTTCTACTATCACAAGGTATCTCTGAGTGTGAGAGCAAAGGACTCAGGGTAATATTTATATGTATGTACACACATACACATTGACGGTATGCCATCACAAAATTATTCCCAGGGCTGTATCAGAGGTTAAATTAAGTAACCTAAATTAAATCATGCATTTAAACCCAATTTGTAGTTGGGGACTTCCTCTGGTCTTGGCTTTCTTAGATATATACATGTCAGATGTCCTTAGAATTTCTGAGGTCCTTGACCCCTGGTTTGGTGTAATTGGGTCAAGCATTGGGTGCTCCACACTTTCTCCTGTGTCTCAGTCCCTGAGGCCAGCATCATTAGGGTGTGACCTGGGCAGAGATGTCAGCCAGCCCAGTGATGGAGCTATGACATCCATCTACCCACGTACTGGGACTTAAACCAACGTCACTCGTACTAGGCAAGTTCTACCACTGGGTTTCATCCCTGGGGTTCCTGCCCTTTACTTTTTATTTTGGGACAGTCCTGCTAAGCCACTCAGGTAGGCCGTAAGCTTGCAGTCATCTGGTTTCAGCTTCCCGAATCCCTGAAATCACAGACGTGCACCAGCAGGTCACACTGGCTGGAAGTTCTGATGCTCATGGTAGAGTCACAGCTGGTTAGGTAGATACTTGGTGGGACTGGGGCATGGCATGGTGGGGGCCTGGCACTCTCTGGGAAGGACAGTGAGATCCATGTGCATGTTGTACACGCTACTCCATGAATTGGTTGGGACAGGGCACAGAAAAGGCAGATGCTGGTTGGTCACATGGGCCATCCCACTCAGCATTGCACCTGTGTGACACAGCCATTAACCATCTCTGTTTGTGTCCCTCCACTTAGGTTTTAGAGGCAGATAACTCAGGACGTCTTATATTCTTTGTCAGATTTCCCAGGACTTGGCCTTTTCTCTTCAAGCACACTGACATTGCCTGTAGCTCGATCTCTAGCTCCTGTGACACAGAGGATGCTTTAGTGCTGAAAAGTGGCTTCTGCCTGGGGCAGTCATTCATTCAACAGACACTTGTTGGGCAGCCTGAATTCCTCTAGATGCCCACGGTTCAGGTGGGCTGCAGAGCAGCTAAGTACTCAGGCAGAAGTTGAACAAACATGCCAGAGAGCTCCTGACCCAGGGCAGGAGGAATTTCAACAACTTGAATCAGCATCAGAAGGAAAAAATGGGAATTTTCCAGGAAAAAAACAAACATGATAGCTCACACCTAATATCTGGGATGCTGAGTCAGAGGATGACATGTTTAAAGCTAGTCTTGGCTACATTGCATGCACACACACAAATATCACTACCAACAACAATAATAGGGAGGGCATTCCAGACAGATGGAGCTGTCTATGCAGACACACAGAAGACAAGAGAATTGAGAACATTCAGCCTAAGGTGGTAAGGAGCAACCTGGAGACTTTCACGGGGAAGATTTGGGAAGGTGGCTATAAAAACTAGGCCAGTGCCGGGCAGTGGTGGCGCACGCCTTTAATCCCAGCACTTGGGAGGCAGAGGCAGGCGGATTTCTGAGTTTGAGGCCAGCCTGGTCTACAGAGTGAGTTCCAGGATAGCCAGGGCTACACAGAGAAACCCTGTCTCGAAAAAACCAAAAAAAAAAAAAAAAAAAAACCTAGGCCAGAGCCAAGTATGATAGCATGTATGCTTTAATCTCAGCACCCAGGAGGCAGAGCTAGGCAGAGCTCTGTGAGTTTGGAGCCAGCTTGGTCTACATAGCAAGTTCCAGGCTAGCCAAGGATACATGGAGTGAGACATTGTCTCCAAAAAAAAAAAAAAAGGCAGAGACTTAGACTGCAGGCCTCAGAGCTCTGTGTCTGATGTGAATGTACTCAGGCCTGCTCCTGGGGGAAATGGAGTAATGAGAAGCTGAGGCAGGAGGATCATAAGTTCTAGGCTAGTCTGGGTTATATAATGGGGAGGAGGGACAGAGACACAGAGACAGATACAGAGACACAGAGACACAGAGACATAGAGAAACAGAGGCAGACAGACACAGAGACAAAGACACAGAAAAAGAGGCACACAGAGAAAAACATACACACAGACACAGAAACAGAGAGATACTGATATTGACTAATGGGCAGGGCTAGATCAAAGGTGTTAAGTAGTCAGCAAGGTGAGCTGCTACCTCCCAGCCTGGAAGAAGGGGGAAAGGAGGGCGCAAGTGTCCAAATTCCACCCAAGTCCATTATTAATAAGCCATGCAGTGATTCATCTGTCCCTTCCCCATTCCTGGCTTCGTTTCCCTGTCCGGCCCCTGCGAACCCTGCCTTTGATTCTGGTTCACTTCCCTTTCCTCTTTCTCTTAGCGGCTCCCTGCACTAGAACTCTCTCTAGGGCCCATCTCCTTTCTGCCTTTTGTAGCTAATTGCCAGATTCCCCTGGCTTTCTTTGTGGAAAGCTCCAGGTTTTTCTTTCCAAAAATCCCTTAGAAGCACTTTGGCCAGTGGGAGAGGAGGATCAACTCCTTTCAAAGGGCAGCCGGCAAGTTCCGACTTATGGGAACTCCATGGTCACAGCTGCTGCCAATGCCGGGAACCAAATCACCAGCAGGAGCCCTGACCCTGGGCCTCCGTTCTGGCAGCTCCCACAGTCAAGATTTGAACCTGCCAAGTCTGCGTGCCCCTGGGCAATACCTGATGGGTTCCATCATGTCACTCAGATCAGAACCATGGAGACTGTATACTGGGAACATGCGGATCACTGACAACCGTCGTCTCCTCGCCCTGCTAGAAATGGGGACAAAACAGATGGGGCGAAGCTCCTTCAGCCCCATCACTCTAGCTTTGTGCGAATGACACACAGTTCAAGAACCCTAGTACTTTCAAGGGTGTTCTAGTAAGATTCCATTGTATGTTCATCTATCGAAATGTATATATCTAAAAAGAAAAGATTCAATCTCAGAGAAAGTCCAAAGACAGTTCTCTATAGAACATGATTTGGGTCAAGCAAGCAGGACTCTTTAAGAAGGTGGGCGTGTTCCCAGCAGTGTGAGGGATGTTACACTGACCTATAAGGAGACACTTTCCAGGTGAGATTCTCCCCATCGGTGTGGGCGAGGCAATTTCTGTCCCAGCCCATCTCTAAAACAGACCGTCATGCTTGTTCATGCAGCAGCAGCTGCTAATGTCAGATAAAAAAAAAAATCCTGCCATTCCAAAGCAGAACCGTTTGTGTATAATTCACGAACCCCTTAAGTTCCTTTAAAATGAAAAGAGTTACCAAAATAGAAATTATTCTTATCACCATGCCAACAGCCGACCTACAACATCAACTCACAAAACACTCTGTCCTAAAGCTCAAAGCAGGACCTTCACGTTTCTCTATCAGCAAGAACTTCCCATTTCCTTCCAGAACAAGCCTCCTTCACTTACAATGCCCTCACCGGATAGTATAGTCAAGCTGGCAGGAACACACACACACACACACACACACACACACACACACACACACACACACACACGAGAGCGTGCGCGTGCATTCCTCCTCAGCACACCTCTCTCCTCATTCCCCAAGAGCTGTGTGTGTATGTGTGTGTGAGTGTGTGTGTGTGAGTGTGTGTGTGTGAGTGTGTGTGTGTGTGTGTGTGTGTGTGTGTGTGTGTGTGTGTCTGAGCTGATGACATATTATGACAGCATGCTCAAGAGTGAGACTCAGCCTCAAAGCAATGCAGGTCACGGCAATAGGCTTTATATAACTCAGAGCTGCAGAGAGACCCAAAATAGCATCTTCCCTGCTGCTCAGTTAGTCTCCTCCATCAGCCAGGGATAAAATTAGAGCAGACGCTGACGTGCACCTGCGTGTGCAGAGGGACTCCAGGGAGACAGAACAGACTCAACACTCTGCCATTAGCTGCGCAGGCTGCCAGATTTTTCAGACTCCAATCTGTCACCAAACAGAGCCGTGTGTGTATGTGTGTGCGTGTGGGAGTTCGTTGGTATAAGTGCCATATAGAGACCTGCTCTGAGGACAGAGTGTAAGGACTGGCCTGGGAGCTGGTGGCAAGGAGCTCGCCTGGGTGGGACTGTGCAGAAGATGTTTCAGGCTATTTGGAAGGAAGTCAGTTCTGTCCTGGTCTCAAGTTTACCTTGCAGTTTCTTTTCAGGGACTCACACATTTCTCTCTGAGCCATGGAGGGAGGGCTGTCCCCTCTGAAACCTCATTGTGCAAACATATAAGCAAATGCAGAGTCTTACTGTGTTTTATTTTGCTTTCAGCTGAACCAAACACATGGAATCTGGAGGTTAAAAGACTGCCAAGAAGTCAAGGGGAGAGAGAGACAAGGATGGGAAAGGAATCTCGGCTGTTCTGTGGGCTCTGAGGCTTTGACCTTGTCTGGAAGCCATAAACACTGCTTGAAGGTGTGGTGGGCAGAGATAGAGCGGTGGTGTGATTTTTGCTCTGTCTGAGAGGAGGCAGGACAGAACCTTTTGGCCAAAAAAATATATATGAGGTCTATTACTGCATCAGTGAATACCAACCAGGTACCACCTCCAGGGAGGGACATGGCTAACCCCAGAAACCAGAAAAATAGTACAGACTAGATGGAATGAGTTGGTGGTTGTTTATTTGTTGTTTTGCTCTGTCTTGACTGCTAAGGACTGAAACCCAGGCTTTGTACAAGCCAAGAATGCTCCCACTCTATAGACACTCAAAGTCTGCCATTACACATTCATTTGGGGGGGGAGAATTTCTGTCTTCGGGTCTCCTTTAAACATATTTAACTATTGTACATGGTTTACTGATCTTTGACTAAAGTAATAATAAATTCTGGGTAAATTTTTGTGGAGCCCAAGAACAGATTAATAGCAGCTTTCAGAATCTAAGCAATACATGTATGATCAATAATATATACTATATTTTTAGGCATGGTCTCATTATGTATCTCTGGCTGGTTTAAACTTACGATGTAGACCAGAATGTCCTGGGACTCGGAGCTATGCCTCTGCTTCCTGAGTGCTGGGATTAAAGATGTGTCACCACCATAGCTGGTTGTCATTTTTGATTTTCCAAGGTGGCAGACTTACTATATAACATCAACTGATATCCATGATCCTCCTGCCTCTGACTCCGAACTGCTGTGATTACAGGTGTGCACCATTACACCTAGCTTAAATAGCTTTTATAAGAATCCCCTCTAAGTTTTTGCTTACAATTATCTAGCGTGTGTGTGTGTGTGTGTGTATGTGTGTGTGTGTGTGTGTGTGTGTGTGTGTGTGTGTGTGTGTGTGAGAGAGAGAGAGAGAGAGAGAGAGAGAGAGAGAGAGAGAGAGGACAACTGTGGGAGTTGGCTCTCTTCTTTCACCATATGATCTGAGAATCAAGCTCAGGTCGTCAGGCTTGGTGGCAAGTGTTGATACACTGAGTCACCACCCAGCTCAGATCTCCCATTTTTAATTAGTAATTTAGCAATAAAAATGACCTGATTAAGCTACATAGTGACTTCCAGGCTATTCTGGCCTGAGTTGTAGAATTAGACCCTGTATCCAAAGAGAGATCAGAGGTGAGGAGGAAAATGGGGAGAAAAAGTGAGAGGAAGAGAGGGAGGGGAGGGGAGAGAAAAAAGGGGTGGGAGGAGAGAGATCTGCCCAGCCTCCCCCCAAAAAACCTCCTCACTTTTGGCACCTCCATTTCCATTCTTGTCCAAACCTTATAAGCTAACCAAGACCCCTCACAGATACACTGCCCCCCCCTTCCCTCTAGCTCTTTATTTTTACAGATTGGCAGGTATCTCTGGTTTCTTCTGGTCCTCTCTGATCTGCCATGCTCTGGCTTCTCCACACATCCCCCAAACTGACTCAGTAGGCAAAGCTCTGCTCCCCTTTGTAAGGCAGGCTGTGACGTGAGTGTAGATACTCTGCCTCAGCAGACCAACAGAGAGCTGCGATGAACTGGCCTAATGTCTGAGCTTGGCAGACCTGCAGAGCGACTTCAGAGAAAGGAACTTCTCTCAGGATCTGGGTTGTAGACAGGATAGAGAAACGGAGTGTGGGAAGCTTCAGAGTGAAGCTTCTGCTGTTGGGCAGCTTTTAGTCTCCCCCCACCTCGTGTGGTCACAAGAATGGAGATCAAGAATTAATTGAGGCCGGGCAGTGGTGGCGCAGGCCTTTAATCCCAGCACTTGGGAGGCAGAGACAGGCGGATTTCTGAGTTCCAGCCTGGTCTACTGAGTGAGTTCCAGGACAGCCAGGACTACACAGAGAAACCCTGTCTTGAGAAAACAAACAAAACAAAACAAAACAAAACAAAACAAAACAAAACAAAACAAAACAAAACAAAACAGAAGTAATTGAGAATGCAGGGGGATCTGCCTGCCCTTTCTGTGGCCCCTCGATTTTCAACTGGGCACCAGCCCCTCTCAGAGCCCCATTGCTACTAAATACATCATGTATCCTACATCCTGTCTCTTTATCCCCTTTGCTCAAGAACAACCCTGGCTAATCACCCCACCTCCACCCCACTACCCTGACTACCTTTCTTTGGCAACCTGGGGAACTTAAATTCATACTTCGGTGTTGGAGAGATGGCTCAGTGGTTAAGAGCCCTGGCAACTCTAGCAAGGCAGCCTGGTTAGGTTTCCAGCACCCTCAGGATGGCTCACAACCACCTGTAACTCCAGTTCGAGTGTCCTCTGGCTTCTCAGGGCATCAGGCACACCTGTGGCACCATGTAGGCTAATACTATTACACATGAAATAAAAATAAATTTCAAAAATCTTTTTAAAAATGTGTTCTATGATGCACAGTGAAAATGTGACTTTCCCAGACGCCTGTCCTTCCCTCTCTGGTCCTAGAGGATAGGACTCTCAGGTGGCCCTCGAGATTCCTGCCTCTGGGGCACATCACGCTTAATCTTTTTCCCTTGATTAAGGTTTGATAGTGCATCTCACTCTGGATAATGGCCAGGGAGCTTTGCTGGCATAATGCAGACTCCTACTCCTATGAATTAGGGTTAATTGAAAGAGATTATCTGGGTCTCAGCTAATCAGATGAGGTAATGGGACTCTTCCTGAAGTCAGAAAGAATTTCCTGGTGGCATTGAGGAAGTCAGCTACCAGGCTGTGAGGGGCATGTAGAGAGGCCACAGGACAAGGACAAGGCGAGTGTAGGTGCTAAGAGTCATCCCTATTGAGCAAAGCAAGGATCTAACCATGTAAGGCAGCGCACACTGGTAATTTCTACAGTAGGGGGCTGAATCAGGAGGATCATGAAATAGAAGCCAGCCTGAGCCTCAGGGTAAGATCCTGTCTCAGTAACCAAAACAAGGGGGAAAAGCAAACAAAGCATCACAGAAGCTAGGAGTGTTGGTGCATGCCTGTTCTCCTGGATGGGGAGCTGGAGACTGGAGGCTGGAAGGTAGAGAATCAGATAGATGTTCAATATTATCCTTGGTTACATAGAGAGTTTGAGACCAGCCTAGGCTGTATGACACTCTGTCTTAGAAGAAAAAACAGGCTAACTGAACAAATGAGTGAATGAAGAATGAATGAATGAAATCAGGGACTTAATGATTTATAAGGAATAAACTGAATTCTCCCAACTATCGCATGAGCCTGGAAGAGAGCCCCAGACTCCAGAGATGAATTCAGTCCACAGGCGCTTAGTGAGACTGAACAGAGACTCCAATTAGGCTCAGGCTGGACCCCTGGCCCATGGGACATAGAGTGTTATTGTCCTCTTAAGGGGCTAAGCTAGGCTACGTTGTTCTACAGTAATAGAGAGGTAAAGCCAGGCCCCACTGTTAATCACCCTCTGGACCCCACACCTTGAGTAACCGTCCTTCTTTTGTGCCGACTGCACACTTGCTGCCAGTGCACAGTACTGCCTCCCCCCTCCACCTCAGACCTGACGAGGGTGTCTAGAAATTAGTGGGGAGGAAGAATTGATTCTGATTTAATGTCACTTAAACCAAAAGTTTCTTTTATTCCCACCCACCAAGTATTTTAAGAAAAAGTAGTCTTTTTTTCCTTGGCTGGGGGGCAGGAGGCAGTACCTAGAATTAAACCCAGCTTCTTAGGCCACCCAACTGCATCCCTAGCTACTCCAATTATTATGCAATACACTTCCCAGTAGCCTCTGAAACAAGATGTTGTTTCAGGTCTCTCCCCACCCCTCCAAGAGTGTTATATGTAGCTCAGACTGGCCCTTGAGTCTTCAATTCTCCTGCCTCAGCCTCCTCAGTATGGGGGATGATATGCTTGCATCAGCATGACTGACTTAGGTTCTACCTTACTTTTGTTTAAAGCAGCAGGAATACCAGATTGTCCATGAGAACGGATTTGAGATTTAGTGTGCTGGCACTCATCCTTAATCAGCTGAGGTAGCTCTGAAGTCTGGGCTACATATCTAGGCCCGAACGCTTAACAAAATATTGGCTTGAGCATGTCCCCGATGGTTAGGGAGCAGCCTCTGTGTCTCATGCGAGTGCAATAGATTTCACTGTTGGTATGTCATTCCTGACAAACGCCATTGCACCGGGTATTATGTGTGTCCTCACTTTTGATTGATTAATGTGGCCACTGCCGATATGTGGAATGCTAGACACAGGGAACAAGCCTCTGAGGTCTATTGGCCAGCTACCCAGATCATTTCTGAGTACGTGTAAGCATTCATTCATGCACACAGACACGCATAACTATGCTTTCTTTATTGGCTCCATTAGTAGTATAAAATAGTTGGAACGGGCACAGGGCTTTTTACTCCTCTCTCTATACAAAGGTTTATGGAGTACAAGGTTCGGAACAGGCTCTAGGAGTGCCCAAGGTCCACGTTGCCTTTGCTACCATTTTACACCTCTGGTCAGTCTTTTCTTTAGCTTAGAAAGAGGAGGAGGGACAGAAGGTTCTGGGTTCAAACTCTACCCTTGCAAACATCTCAGCACAGCAACATGTCTGTAAGTTCAACATGAGAGGCAGGAGGTCAAGGTCATTCTCAGTTGTGGAGTTCAAAGCTAGCCTGGGCTACATGAGTCCAGACACAGAGAGAAAGGGAACTTAGGGATCAGGGAATCTATGCCAAGGACTCCAGGGCAGAGACAGAGAGAAAGTGGAGACCTGGCAGCCGTCTGTCTCGTGTCTAATGCAGACCCACCTGGTATATTCTGGCTGTCCATAGTTTACTCTGAACTCACTGAGTGTATAATAAGCATACTTGTACCATGTAGCTCCTGGGTTGTTTTAAGGATTATTCGAAACAATGCAAACAAGGCATACGATGCTAAGCTGGTGTAACAGAGAGCCCTTGGTATCCTCAGATGTCACCGATGTTTGGCCTGCACACAGGCTCAGATGGGGTCCTTTAGGGCCTCAGAAGCTGGCTGTAAAGGGGGCTTAAAAGGAGGCCCTGGCAGGAACTCCAGAGTTCCTGGCAGTCTGTCAAATCTTGGGTCAATAGGACTGACAGGCTCCTCATTGTAAGCTGCCAGGTCACCTCACCCCATACTGGGAGTGGCAAAAAAAAAAAAAAAAAAAAAAAGACTGGCAAAAACCCCAGGAGAGAGTGAGATGGCCGGTGTGAATAAAACCGGAAGTCTGGCTTAGAAGCCAACACCCACCCACGATAACCACTTCTGAGGAATGCCTCACTGGGCCACTGATTTAACAGTGAGCCACCATTCACATTCCGCTCCTACTTCAGGGGGAAGGTTTGTGACAGTGTCCACAGATGTGTCAGCTGTGGAACCTCAGGTCACTAGCATGGACAGATTTAAGTGGCGGCACGGGCTCCCTGAGGCAGCAACCATGACCTTCCCCAGGCAAATCCTAAGTCGTTCAGTGGGTCACAGTATTATTTGATCTCCCGTAGACTCAGCTTTCTTCCCTTTTAAAGGAAAAGTTGAAAACACATCAAGAGTCTAGCACAGTGCCTGGCCCACTCCATAAACTGAAGCTCCTCCCCCTTTGCCTCCCAGGTGTCTGGGCCACTCCTCCACTCCTTCCTTGTCTCCACACTGAAGACAGTTGACCAGGTTGCCTGGGAATGATGCCAATTCTTAATTATTTGATATTACCACACATCTGGTCTTATCGCCAGTTATTGACTATAAGACTGGCTGCTTTCTGCTCCACCTGGCTCCTTCCTGCCAGGTGGCTTCCCCTGACGCACTTGGACAATGGTGAAGGGTTGGGCCAGGTCACCCAATGGTATCAGGATTGATGTGAAAGTTTTTTTTCTTCTCTTAGTATTCTAAGCTAAAGGGGAAGAATTACTTACAATACGCATATGTACTCACGTCCTTGTAACATAGCTCTGCACGGATTTGATTCCTCGGGGCCTATCTCCTCACTTCCTTTGAATATCCTGCCTCGTGTCCCTCAGTCCATCACTCTGTGGTTCCCAGCCCCCTTTTAAGGCTTGGTTCTGTGTTCTATTTCTTCAGCCCATCTCCTGAATTCTGAGGTTCAGCCAGCTTCGCCTGTTGTCTGTCACACGCTCTCTGGCTGACCTTGACCACATTCATCTCCTATGGATTCCCAGTGTCATCTGTGTGGCTCAAGCCCCTGTCCTGCCTACAGATCTGTATCTACAGCTGCCTCTAGAGCATTTCTATCTGATGGCTTCCCTCCCACTCAAGCACTTAATATGCACCGAATAAATTGTTGAGCATTAAAGTCAGGTCCACACTGCCTCTTACATAAAGATTGTCTTGGCGTCTTCCCAACCAAGCCTTCTGACCTTCCTAAGGGATAGCTGTGATCATGCCTCTCTAGTGATCAGAAAAATCTTCAGTGGCTCCCTCCTGTCTGTGGACTAAAGTCCAGACTCTTTAGGTTATCATGACCTACCAAGGCTTGTCTTCTGTATCCTGCGAGTCTACAACCACAAACGCCCCTATATTTTGTGCCCCAGTAAATTTACCTATTATGCAAACCCGGAAACCTAACCTGGGATCCCTCTTCTGATAATTCTAATTCTTGACTGTATCCCCCTTATCTACCTGTATCCCACCACAATGCAAGCTGTCATTTACCTCCTTAGTACTACTGCACCTGAATGGACCTATCACTCTCTGTGATACCCAGAAAAATGTAGATCTGACTGGCCTCATCCTCTTAGAATCGATCAACTGATCACTGTCTCTATGTGTGTGTATGTACGTATCTATCTATCTATCTATCTATCTATCTATCTATCTATCTATCTATTGTCTATCTAACTTTTTAGACAATCTTGTCCAGACTAGCCTAGAATTCACTGTGTGATCCAAGCTGGCCTCAAGCTTGTGATACCCCTGCCTCATCCTCCCAAGTGATAGGGTTACAGGTTTGTACCACCGCACCTAGCCTTTAAATAGTTTATTTTAATAGACACAACCAAAGATATTGAATTGTTTACTAGGGCTAAAGTTATTGGCTAGGACAGTGAAAGAGACAAAGAGAACGTATTTTATTGAGGTAGGAACTGAAAGAGAGACGCCCCATCCTCGGGGAGTAAAGGCCTCAGGGTTCAGTAACCAGGAGGGTCCCTTGCCATAGTGACAAAACAAAGCTTGATGAGCAAGCCCCTCATGGTCTGTCTGCAGCTCTTCTCATCCCTTAGGCCTTCCTTCTCCATATCTCCAGCTGCCTGGAGAAAGGCCAGAGTGCAGCTCAGTGGCGGATTGCTTGCCTGGTTTGTGTAGAATGTGTTAGGTTCAATTCCCAGTAGTGCTGGAAGACAGGCTGCCAGAAAGGAAGAAAGGAAAGAGGAAGGGTGGGAAGAAGGAAGAGCTCAGTAAAGCTTCCTATCATTTGGAAGCCTTTTCTGACCCTTTCTGGATGCATGTGGGTCACATGTGAACCCCTTCCTTAAGGGCTTAATTCGCTGTATTGTCATTGTCACTGTCTTAATCCTCTGCAGGGTCCGAAGGGGCGGCTTCCTTCCTATGCCTAGTATTGAATGTAAGGACTGCTACCCAGCCTGATAGATGGCTGAGTGTCGGAGGGCCAACGCTGCCTCTCGAGTAGACATCTTTGTCCGTGTTCCACGATGAACTAGCCTGTACAGCTCTGATCATATCTCTTCCACGATCAGAATATCTTCAGTGGCTCCCCACTGTCTGTGGAGTAAAGTCCAGACTCCTGGAATATGGTGGCTGGCGTTTGTCTCTGATCTTCCTACTTGGGCTTATTGCTCTCTACAGCCTCAGAGCGCCAGGGTTCCTCCCACGCAGGCGCTGGCTGGCTACTTCCTCAATCCCTGGGACTTTCTCCTGCGTCCGTTACCCTTACCACAAATGCCCAACTGACTTTGCCTCTTGCAGTTTTCCAGACCTCCAAGGCGTCCTGGGTCACTTCCCTGCATCCCTCTTAAATTTAAACCTCCAAATCTTTTCCTGTTTGTTTTGTTTTGTTTCGAAACATGGTTTCTCTGTGTAGGCCTGGCTGTCCTAGAATTCACTCTAGATCAGAGTGGTCTCGAACTTGGAGGTCTGCCTGTCTCTACTGGGATTAAAGGTGTGTACTACCACAGCCCTGCTTAAACTTCCAAATCTTTAACAGGACTTTGATATCCCTGTGGGTCTGGCCTACTCACAGGCTCAGACTTTTTTAGGTTTTCCCCCACTTTGTTCTGTGTTCTTTTTGTCTGAGAGCACTGGTCTCCTCTGGGACCCTCAGGCGGGCAAGGGTGTTTTGTTTTGCTTTGCTTTGCTTTGCTTTGCTTTGCTTTGCTTTGCTTTGCTTTGCTTTGCTTTGCTTTGCTTTGCTTTGCTTTGCTTTGCTTTGCTTTGTTTTTAATGATGCGGAGCCGTTGCCTGTCCCTGTCTACCCTTCATCCACGCCATTTTCTTGAAGCACACTCCCTGGGAGATCTCTTCCAGAACCTTCCTGCAACCTTCCTGTTTATCCTTGCATTACCTATGCTCCTCCGTCCGTCAGCTGGGCTGCATCCTGCCTGAAAGCGGGACTGGTGTTTCTTCTTACATTCCTGGTGCTTAGCACATGTATTGGATGCTCAATAAACGTTTATACACCAATGGGCTTCTCCAGCGACTCTGTTCACAACAGTCTACAACAGCATAGGCACTTGAGTCATTTTTTAATAAAATAAAACGATTTTATTATGGATATTTGAAAGACACACAAAAGTCAGGAAAACAGCACAATGACATTCACAGTGTCCTAACTGTCATCACTATTTGGCCAGTCTTATTTCATTTGTTCTTTCTTTCTTTCTTTCTTTCTTTCTTTCTTTCTTTCTTTCTTTCTTTCTCTCTTTCTTTCTTTCTCCTTTTTTTTTCAGACAGGGCTGCACTTAGCTCAAGGAGGCTTCAAATCCAATAAATAACTAAAGATAACCTTGAACTTTTGCCTGTCATGCCCCCCACCCCAGTGAATGCTGGAATTACGTTCAGCACCACCATGCCTGGCTTGCTCGGTGCTGGGGATCCAACCCAGGGCTTCATACACACCAGCTGACCCTCATCACAGCGCGCACACCCTGGGCTCTCTTTTTAAAGTTATTTTAGGGCAGGTGTCATCAGGGTTGCTGTATCTTGCTTATCCACATAGCTTAGCATCTGGCTCTTAACAGATAATAAATGTTAATCGAATCAGTTAGTTACATGAAAATGTCATTCCTTCACTCCAAAGTTTATTCAGCGAATACAGATCCAGCAGCACTGTTCTAGGCACTGGGAACAAACTGTGGTGGAAGACACAGGAGGTAAGTGAATGAACAGTGACGTGAGAAGCACCCGCCTCAGTAAGCATGAGGGTCACTATAAACAGGCAGACTCAGCAGCCAGCGAGTGGAGAAGCAGCCACTTGGCACAGGTAGTTTGGGAAAGCCCCTTTGAGAAATGACCTTTAAGCTGAACTTGGAATGATGAGGAGCCAGCTGTTCAAAGCCAAGTGAGAAAGTGGGCCAGATATAAGGACCAGCCACCTCTGACCCCACAGCCAGCCTGCTTGACAGAGAAGCAGAGAGAAGCCCACACAGCATGACTGGAATTGAGCAGCAGGGTAGTGTGTGTGTGTGTGTGTGTGTGTGTGTGTGTGTGTGTGTGCGCGCGTGCGTGTGTGCATGTGCGTGTGTGAGTGCTCATGAGTGCACAGCACAGCGAGGACTGAGGAGGAGGCAGACCCACTTTCTGTAGGGCTTCCTCTTCCAAGGCAGGCAGTTGGGGTTTGGTTGAAGGTTTCTCGAGGTTTTGAAATAAGGCCATGATATAATCTGTTTAAAAGTCCATTCCGGCTGTGGTGTGGGAAAGAAACCAGAAAACCAAAGGACAATGGTGATGCGTGGGATTAGAGTGGGAGCAATGGACACGGGAGACACGGGAGACAGACACGCTGGAGGAAATGCGCAGGCCTTGCCGGCGAGTAAGCATTGTGACATCGAGGAAAAGGGTTGAGGTGAGGTCCTGAGGAGGAAGCTTCCTCTTGTAGAGTGAAAGAGGCTCTGGGATGGGAAGGAGACCCTTCGGAAGTGCCTGCTACTGCCCAGCAGTGCCAACACACACGGGGTAGAGTCAGCTGGGCGAACACACTTCTACTTATCTACCAAATGTGAAGATCAGATGTGGCCGATAAGGGGCAGGCAGTGTCTGACACAGAGTTAAGGCTTGATGAATGTGAGTCCTTATTCCCCGCTCCACCCTGGGACACAGCCCTCTGTCATCAGCCACTGCCTGCGGATCTATGGATCCTGGCCACTGTGTGGACTTTCCAGCTCTGACAGTGTCACAAGCCCCAATGAGAACCTGATTCACACCATGGCAAGGTGACTTTTGTAATCTCAGCCCTGAGAAGCTGGAGGAGTTCTGCAAAGCTCAAGAGTAGCCTGAGCTATAGAATAAGCCCACAATAGCCCAGGCTACAGAGTAAGCTCTTGTTTCAGGAGGAAGAGAGGGCATGAGAGAGTGCCAAAGAGTACCTGACCCACCGGCACTTGGAGGTTCTTGTGCTTTTGGCACGTGATAAACGTGAAGCCCACCTACTTAGGTATAGATTTTTAGTCAAAATAATGAGGTAGGGGACTGAGGGGATGGCTCAGTAGGCAAGGTGATTGTCACACCATCTTGAAGACCTAAGCTCAAATTCTCTGAATCTATTTAAAATCTGGAAAAATGTCTGTATTTCCAGAACTTCTATCTGGAGGTAGAGACAGGAGAGCTCCTAGGTGATTGGAGCCCAGCCAGCCTGGCATATGCAGTGAAAAAAACAACAGAGACCCTCGCTCAAACAAGGATGGAGCGTGAGGACTTGATCCCCATGGTCGGCCCTTAACCTAGACAACAAACTGCAGCACACGCACATACACAATAATAATAATAATAATAATAATAATAATAATAATAATAATAACAAAAACAACAACATGACATATATCAAAAAGCTTTTTGTTTTTTTTAAATAGCAAATATACAAATAGATATAAAATAATAATATGTTATTATTAACATAAAATGGTGCCTAGAAAAATGTTTTTAAGTAAAACGTAAGCAAGATAGGCCACAGAACAGCATGCAGAAAATTAGTTCAGAGCCCAACTCTTTCTGTTGATTTGCCACGAAAGTCAATTTAAGGACTCCTGGATTGTTGGGTTTTTTTTTCATTGTTGTTTGTTTGTTGTTTTGTCTTGTTTTTGAGACAGAGTCTTGTAAATAGCCCAGGCTAGCCTCAAACCTAGCAATCCTCCTGCCTCAGCCTCCTGAGTGTTGGAATTAAAGCTAGGTGTCAGCACATGGCTCTAATTTACATATCTATTGTCTGTCTGTCTGTCTGTCTGTCTCTATCCTGGGTTGCTCCCTTACTTCAGGTGCTGCTTCAGCTTCCAGGCACCTGCCACCATGTCAGTTTCGAACCTGCTCTTACGCTGTTAAAAGATGGATGTTCTTGTTCAGGCACTGTCTTCCTCCAGTCTACCACTCCTTCTAACAGCTTACCTGCAGCACCAGAAGGCCAAGCCACGTGTTTCCCAACGTGCCCTGCAGGACGGCATGCCCTGGTGCCCGTCCTAGGCACACGTACTACACATCCTCAATCCCAAAATAAACAGGCAGAGTATTTCCTCTTCCTAATGGGGAAGCAGAAGCTCGCGCGCTGAGCAGAGGGAAGGGTGAGCCCTGTCTAGACCATCGTCCCAGGGGAATTCTGTGCATGCAGTTCCCCATGGAAATCCCCAGGGCCTGCAGCAGCTCTGCTGACTCAGGCTGCCCTCTCCAACCCCAGCCGACCTGTTCTCTCCGTGCACCCAGTCCCCATCCATCTGGGAACAGGATACCTTCCAAAAGAGTTTTCTTGGATAAGATAGTGGGTGCTCTGTCCCTTTGAGTGGACTGTCAGGGTCAGCCTTGGGTCCTGCACAGAGCTTTCCTCCTGTCTCTGGGGACAGCTGCACGCTGGGGCATGACTTGTGGGGACTCTAGGATGAGATGATGATGATGGTGGTGATGGTGATGATGATGATGATGATGATGATGATGATGATTAGAATGGGCTTCTGTGTAAAAGAACCAACTATAGTCAATTTGCCTCCCACCATGTATTTCGCAATGGCTGGTGACATTTGGGGTGGTCACAATGGGAGGTGGACATGTGTGTGCTATCATTATCCAATACAAAGAGCGAAGAGCGCTAGGATGCTTGCAAATACTCCACAATGAATATGCCAGCAGAAAGCAAAGCTCACCTCACCTCTGCTGTCACTTGCTGAGTTAATCAGGCCAAATGCCAGAGTTGCTGAGGCTGGGAGAGCCCAGCCCAGGGTGTGCTCTCTAGCTGTGTGCTTGCTAAGGAGAGTCACTCCAGAGAATCCAGACTTGGAGACAACTGAACAGGAGGACCCACAGGAAGACGAGTTCCCTAAGAAACAAAAGCAGTGTTTCCAAGTTACTGGCTCTCACAAAACACTGTGATCAAGCAGAGTGAACACACCTGCAATCCCAACACTCAGGAGGACGAGGCAGAGAGAGCAAGAATTTGAGGCTCGGCAGGAAAAGCACTGATCTTGTAGAGGATTCAAGTTCAGTACTGAGCACCCACACTGCAGCTCACAAGTGTCTGTCACTCCAGTTCCAGGGAATCCAGTTTCCTCTTCTGGCCTCCAAGGGCACCAAGCAAGCATGTGGTACACTTACATACATGCAAAGAAAACACTCGTGCACATAAAATAAATACAACTAGAACATTTTAAAGAGTTAGAGGCCA
Organism: Uromys caudimaculatus; assembly: GCA_028551405.1. Taxonomy (NCBI): domain Eukaryota; kingdom Metazoa; phylum Chordata; class Mammalia; order Rodentia; family Muridae; genus Uromys; species Uromys caudimaculatus. Next base: position 89,147,163 of record CM052705.1, on the reverse strand, counting down.
ACCTGCACCACATAACACATAACCATGGTATGTCAAAAAACAAAAATAAAACTAAGACCAAAAGAGAGAGAGAGAGAGAGAGAGAGAGAGAGAGAGAGAGAGAGAGAGAGAGAGAGAGAGAGAAATGGGCCAGCAAGATGGGACAGTGGGTAAAGGGGCTTGTCACCAAGCTGGACAACCTGAGTTTGATCCCCAGGTTCCACATTAGTTGAAAGAAAGAGCAGACTCTTGAAAACTGTCCCCTCACCTTCACATGCACCTGACACATGGCCACCCCCTTACACGCATGGACACAAAAATCAATCTAAAAACTTTTAAAAGAATTCGAGAAAAGTTAGATGCTGGGAGGGAAACCTTTCTGGGTTCTGTCTGTTCATTCTGGCCCAGATCCTGAGTGCTCAGTGACTGGAAACACTGTCCTGTCAGGGTTCCAGCAAGTGAGGCAAAACAGTGGAGTCTGTTGGGCCTGTGATGGACAGGGACCCAGAGCACCTGACCATGCATCAGCCAATACAGTCATCCCTGCTTGTGGAGCCCGGCTCCAAATCTGCCACAGATATTAAAATCCAAGGACACTCAAGTTCCTTATAGAAAAGGGGGTAGTATGGGTCATATAACTCACACACAACCTTTATTAATTAAAAATGTATTTATTATTATCAATGTGGGGTGTGTGTGCGTGTGCGTGTGTGTGTGCGTGTGTGTGTGTGCATGTGTGTGTGTATTTTGAGACAGGGTCTTACTCTGTACTTCAGGCTGACCTGGAACCCACTATGTAGTTCCAGCTGGCTTCAAGTTCATAGAGATCCTCCTGCTCCAGCCTCCTAAGATTGTTGGGATGGTAGGTATAAACTGCCACTCCTGGGGGCTGGAGAGGTGGCTCAGTGGTTAAGAGCACTGACTGCTCTTCCAGAGATCCTGAGTTCAATTCCCAGCAACCACATGGTGGCTCACAACCATCTGTAATGGGATCTGATGCACTCTTCTGGTGTGTCTGAAAACAGCTACAGTGTACTCACATACATAAAGTAAATAAATAAAAATCTTTTTTTTTGTTTTTCGAGACAGGGTTTCTCTGTGTAGCCCTGGCTGTCCTGGAACTCACTCTGTAGACCAGGCTGGCCTCGAACTCAGAAATCCACCTGCCTCTGCCTCTGCCTCCCAAGTGCTGGGATTAAAGGTGTGCACCACCACTGCCTGGCCTAAATAAAAATCTTTAAAAAAAAAAAAACAACATACCACTCCCAGTTCAAGCCCTCACAGTCTTAGTTGTTCTAGAGTCACTCAAGAAACTTGGCTCTTTGGGCAGCCAAGATGGCTTAGGGGGTGAAGGCAATTTCCGTCATTCCTGACTTTTTGAGTTCAATCCCCTGAACCCACATGTGGAAAGACAGAGTTGACTCCCAAAAGTTGTCCTCTGATCTCCACACGTGGCATTCACACACACAATAAATAAATGGATAAGCGAGTAAGTAAATAAATAATAAACCTTTGTAGGTAGGCTATGCAGGACCATGACCTTGGTTTTTAATCTTTATTTGGAAAGTAAGTATGGTTTAAAGAGATGGGTTTAGGTGTCAGGTTGGCAAGGAGTGGACTTGTGATGGTAAATCTTAGTTGCCAACTTGACTGGATTGAGAGACACTTACCTGGAGATGGTCAGATGCCTGTGGTTGAAGCCTCATCAGTGAAAATTTGAGTTTACTGTATCAGCAGTGGTAACATGGCCCAGATTTCCCCCAATACTTTTTCTTAAAATCCTGGGAAGTTACTTGGATTTTTAAAAATAATACAGGAGCATTAATAATAATTTTTATTAATAATAATGTGGTGTAGCCAAGGATGATGTTGAACTCGTGATCCTCCTGCCTCTATCTCCTGAGTGCCGGAATTACAACTATGTGATGCCAGGTTCTTGCAGTACTGGCGATGGCGTCCCTGGGGCTTTGTGTATTGCAGGGTGCACGCTACTATCTGAGCTACGGTTCAAAGCCCTTATGGGGCTTTCATAAGCCTACAGTAGGTGCAGTGATCTGTCCCTTTTCTTTTGGCTCTTTCATGAAGATCTGATTTGATGCAGTAAGTACTCACTGAGTCGCTTCCACGTGCCTAGCTGACAGGCAGTGGCTGTGGACATAGTGTGTGGTGCTAATTTGGAACAACTCCAGGGTTCCTCAGCTGAGGGCTCAAAAAGATGAAGTCGCTACTAGGAGGAAGGCAGTGAATGAGTGAGTAGGGCCTGAACTGCAAGACAGTGACTCAGGAGTGGGGCCAGCAGGGCATCCTTGGGGAAATGCTCCTGAGCTTGTGGGAGCTTGAGGGTTTGGATCTCAAGCAAGAACTCAAGGACTAACTGGAGACATCTTCCATATAAAGGTGAATCCACCGAGATAGGCAGGAAATAGAACAGAAGTCCCAGGGCTGGACTGTGAAGAGTAATGCAGAGCAGAGAGGAGGGAAGGAGGAGGAGGGGGAGGAGGGGGAGGAGGGGGAGGAGGGGGAGGCAATAAAAGAGAAGACAAGAAAGAACAATTAAAAGGCTAAAAGTGAAGCGTATTGGTAGAGCATGTGCTTAGCAGAGAGTGAGTGGATGGGTACGGAGGGCAAGGCCCTGAATTCAATCCCCAGCACCATTAGGAAAGAAGGAGAGAGAGAGAGAGAGAGAGAGAGAGAGAGAGAGAGAGAGAGAGAACAGTTTTAGAAACAGGAAGAAAGCTAAAGGAGTTCCAATATAGTTCATGGAGGAGAGATTTTTTATTTTGTCTTGATAAAAGATTGGTTGGTTAAAATTTTTTATTATATTTATTTGCTTATTTGGTAGGGGCATGATAGGAGGTCAGAGAACAGTTTTCCAAAGTCAATTCTCCCCTTCCACGTGTAGGTCCCAGGAATTGAATTCAAGATCCCAGGCTCGGTGGCAAGAACCCTTACCTGCTGAGACACCTCACTGGCTCACGAAGTCACTCATTTTTCTGACAGGGGCCTCACTATGTAGCTCAGACTGGCCTTAAACCTTGATTTGTTTTTTGGGGTTGGTTGTTGTTGCTTTGTTATGTTTGTTTGTTTGTTTGTTTGTTTGTTTTAGAAGTCTCATGTAGTCAAAGCAAGACTTGAACTCCTGATACTACGGCCTCCACCTCCCAGGTATGGGATGACAGGCGTGCTCCACTGTACCAAATACTGTTGTTGTTGTTGTTGTTGATGATGATGATGATGATGGTGATGTTGATGACGATGATAATGATGATGATGATTTGGTGCTGAGAACCAAACCCAGGGCCTTTAACATGATAGGCCAGAGCTCTAAGAAAACTGTGTCCCTAGTCATTATTTTTTCAGGAACAGTTGAAAGATGTCAAAGCTTCATAGCATGAACACTAAGAAAAGGATCTCATGATGTAGGATGACCAGTCATGATAATTTGCACAAGGATGTCTAACTTTTAGCTCTTGTGATGCCTATTCGTGGTTGTCAACTTGACTATATTTGGAATTAACTAAAACCCAAGCAGCTAAGTACACCTGTGAAGGAGTTTTCTTAATTAAATCATTTGAAGTGGGGAGACCAACCCCAAAATCTGATCTTTGAGGTGGGAAGATTCACCTTAAATCTGGGCCACATCTTCTGGTGGCAGCCTATAGAAAGGCAGGATGCTGTTGTTCTTTTCCTGCTTGTCCTTGCTCGCTCTCTCTCTCTGGTAAGTTCATTCCTTCACTGGCATTAGAACCTACTTCTGTGGGATTCTGGTGTATACTGAGGACCAGCTGAGACATCTAGCCTCCTGGACTGAACAACTACTGTGATACTGTGATTATTGGACTTTCCGTTGGTGGACAGCCACTGTGGGACTAGCTGGACCACAGCCTGTAAGCCAGTCTAATAATTTCGATAGATAGATAGATAGATAGATAGATAGATAGATAGATAGATAGATAGATTCTATTGGATCCTCTTGAGATCCCTGACTAATACAGCCCTGAAAGCTCCACACATCCCAGGAAATAGCTCATTACTGGGCAAACAGGACTATGGGGGTGCACAAGCCTTAACGCTAGATAATAGGCAGCCTCAAAGACACTACCTTCAAGTGAATTAGACTGGGCCTCTGCCACATCCTCTTGGCATGACCGTGGCCCAGACACAGGCCAAGGTCAATAAACTCAGCTAGTTGGATCCAGTCTTTGAAAACCTTTGATCACTTTTGAGGTTTTTGGCCTGGAAGCATTTCCTATCATAAAATTCAGTTAGTCGAGGTCATGTTTGGTTCAGGCACTGTTTCTCTAAATTGCTTTTATTGGAAACTCAACTGTAAAGGGAGAGTTTCTAAGTGGATGAACCTGGTAGCGGTATCAAGGAAAATCAGCTCGCTCCATCAAAGCTGGAGAGCCAGTGTAGAAGATGCTGCAACGGTGTAGGGACCACAGGAATGGTCTACAGCAACTTCTGGGGCCCGTACCTCTTCTGAAAACCAAGGGTCTTGTGTTGTTACCCAGCATCACAAAGCCCCTCCTGTTCTTTCTTGCGGTTTACAAATGGCGGGAACCAAACAATTTTCATAGATTTTTTTTTTTAAATCATGCTTCAGTCTCTGCCTACTTCTTCTAAGTTGAGGCCCAAAGCTGGCCATTTGTGGGTCAGTTCAGCCTACAGATGTGTTTTAGTTGGCTTACCAGGTGTTTTGGGAGTGGTTAATACGTTGCCAGCCCTTAACATGCAGGGGATTTCACATAAAAATCTGAATTTCCTGCTTTCCTTGAAAAAGGGGGGTGGGGTGGATCTGAGGCCTTCAGGAGGGGTAGGAGTGGATCTGAGGCTTTCGGGAGGGGTAAGGGTGGATCTGAGGTCTTCGGGAGGTGTGACGGCCTGGTAGGAGTCAGTGGGCGCTGGGACAAGGCTTCTCTGTTGGATGTCTCATCCCTACCTGGCTGCTTTCCTTCCCTTTACCTAAGAGACCCAGCCCAAGACTCCACAGAAAATGAGCTTCCAAAATACCTCAGCCATTAGTTCTGAACCACTTGTCTTGACCTGTTTCCAGCTCTATATCCCGACGTGTTCCCAAATCTTGCAGGTTCTGACGTCATGACTGATTTCCTGTTTGAGGATTCGACTCATCCCCTCCCCTGGCCGGATGCCTGGCTTGGTTCCTCCAGTAACCTGTGCTTCCTGCCCACCCCGCCCCTGCCCCTCTAAACCAGAAGACTCACCCAGTTCCTTGCTGCTGGCGGGTGCACAAACCAAACCACGGGCGTCTCGATGCCTTTGCCTTTTACATCTGTCCTTGGTCTTGCTTCTCGCTCCCCACTTCTTCTAGACTTTACCTCGTTGCTGACTTTCCAACTTTCTCTCTGTTTCCATCTTTGAAATCATCACTTGGATTTAACCACAAAGTTCAGCTCTTCTTGTCTTAAATCATGGCCTCTCCCAAAATGCACCTTAGGCTTGGCTTGTGCCTCTTACTTAGAAACCCCCGACTATTACGATGGCTCTAGACCATTGAAAAGTATCAAATAAAGCCGGACAGGGGTGGCGCACGCCTTTAATCCCAGCACTCGGGAGGCAGAGGCAGGTGGATTTCTGAGTTCGAGGCCAGCCTGGTCTACAGAGTGACAGGACATCCAGGGCTACACAGAGAAACCCTGTCTCGAAAAACCAAAAGAAAGAAAGAAAGAAAGAAAGAAAGAAAGAAAGAAAGAAAGAAAGAAAGAAAGAAAGAAAGAAAGAAAGAAAGAAAGAAAGAAAGAAAGGTATCAAGTAGAGCAAATGCTGGCTTTCATAACAAACGAATCCTACACATTTCAACATCTTAAGCAAATGAGAGTCAATTACTGAGCTTTCTTAGTCTGAAAATGTGTTAGTTCATTTTCCCATTGTTATAGCAGAATGCAGGAGACTGAGTCGTTATGAAGAAAAGATGTTTATGTGGCTCATGGTCCTGGAGGCAAGACCAGGGGCACAATGGCAACGTCTGGAAAGGGGCAACAGCGGCTTCAGCTTATGGCAGAAAAGCAAGAGGGCATCAGATACCTGCAGGGGTAAAAAACAAGAGGAGCTGGCTTGGCTGTCAACAACCTGCTTTTATGAAAAATACATTGGTGTGTGTGTGTGTGTGTGTGTGTGTGTGTGTGTGTGTGTGTGTGTGTGTACATGCCTTTAATCCTAGCACTCAGGAGGCAGAGGCAAAAGATCTATGAGTTCGAGGACAACCTGGTCTACAAAGCCAGTTCTAGGACAGTCGGGACTACACAGAGAAACCCTGTCTCAACAAGAACAAAACAAAACAAAACAAACCATTAATTTCTCTAATAATCTAATCACTTCTTAGAAACCCCACCTCCAACTCCAGCATGGGAACAATCAAAAATGTCAAAAATGAGTAATTTTGTTTGTTTGTTTGTTTGTTTTGAGGCAAGCTCTCATGTTGCCCAAGCTGACCTTGAACTCACTGCATGTCTGAGGATGGCTTTAAACACCTGATCCTCCTACCTCTATATAAGCAAATGCTAAGAAAATTACAGGGAATACCAGTGCCACTCCCAGCTCTCTCCACATGACTTTTAGAAGGTACAGACCTTATTGAAAGCGAAGGTACAGACCTTATTGAAAGCGAAGGTATAGACCTTATTGAAAGCGTAACAGGAGGCTGCACCCAGGCTCTGGTCAGCTGAGGCTCTACTACCACTGAGGGCCCGAGGAGTCTTTATATTCACTTAGTAGGAAGCAAAAATGAGAGTAAGTGCTGTGTCTGTAGCTCAGTGGTGGAGTATTTGCATGGACAAGGCCCTCAAAACAATCCCAACACCACACCAGGCAAACACAATCTCATCACCGAGAGAGTATGGCTTGTATTCATCCCATTATGGTGGCCCAAGCCTATAATCCCAGTACTCAAGAGCCTGAGACAGAGACGTCACTATCCTCTAGCTCAGGGCTAGCCTGAGCTATGTAGCGAGAACCTGTCCAAACAAACCAAAAAGGAGATTATGATGAGTACCTCCCAGCCAGGCAGTGACACACACCACTTTCACTGACACCCCCTTAGTATAAGCTACTCATATATCCCCACCAGAATGTAAGAGACAGGAAGTCTACGGTGAGGCCTCCAGTGACATGCCGTGAAAGGAGGGCTTTTGAGAGGGCAGTGCTGCGTCTGAGCAGAGGCACCTAGCAGGCTCCCTGGCTGGTGCTAGTTCTCATTAGGAGTGGAAAAGAAAGTGTCTATTTTCTCCCAGCAATAGAAGCAGTCAAAATTCCATAGCAACTGGCAGAAATTTAGATCAGCCACAGGGGAAAAAGCGAGGTGGGGGACTTTATCGGCTGTCACAACTGGAAGCTCAGATAGCTGAGATGGCCCTAAGTATAATTGCATCCAGCCCCCAGCATGAGTGTCAGATCTCTCTCCTCTATTTCTGTATCTTCATGCCCATGCTCTCTCCTGCTGCTGAGTCTCCCCGTATGACAGTGAGGATAGTTGACAGCTCCCCTGGGTTGAGTGTTCTGGGCCCTAGCAAGTGAAAGTTCCTCCTCTGTCAGCTCCAAATTTAAATTATTTTTAATACATCTTTTACTATTAGCGTGTGTGTGTGCACGCGCGTGTGTGCGTGTGTGCGTGCGTGTGTGCGTGTGTGTGTGTGTGTGTGTGTGCGCGCGCGCACATGTGTGTTACACATACTGTGTGTGCGGAGGTCAGAGGACCACTTTTGGGGGTTGGCTTTCTCCTTCTTCATCTACATGTGTTCCAGGATGCTCGGCTTACACAGCAACCCTCTGAGCCCTCTCACTGAGGGTAACTCCGAGTTCTCAAAACCACGGAAAAGACAGATTGGCCTGATAGGAATCATACATCTCCCAAGAAGGAAGGTAGACTGTGAGTTTCTTCCCTTTCCCATCACATCGAAGGACAGGCAAGGACAAGCCAGCTAAAGCATTAAACATCTGGCACATGATGCAGACTTTCCCTGACCAGACATTGGCTAGCCCAGAGCCCAGTTCTCACTGCTGGTCCTGAGAACAGCCCTCTGATACCAGTGTACAGTCACTGCCCACGATCTTAGTTACAGTTGCAGCTTCTAGAAGAGCGTGACAGCCAGCTTTTTGTCACTGTGATTGATAACTGAGATAGACACTTTAAGGAAGAGAAAGTCTGTTTTGGCTCATTGTCTCAGAGGGCTCAGTTCACAGTCACTTGGCTCCATGTAGTACAGGCTGGCCTGTGCTGAGGTGGGATATCACAGAAGAGTGATACAGCTGAACAAAGCGGCACACCTCTTCTCTGCCAGAAGCTCAGAGAGTCAGGCATCCAGGATCTGGGACAGGACTGGGTCTTCCAAGTTACTCTCTGTACCTCTTGGTATTTCCAGTAACAGCTTCTAGGGAGCCTGCTTCTAACACATGACTCTCTGAGAAACCATTCCAGATTCAAACTATAACAAAGACTTAGTAGGACCTTTATGATTTTCTAAGCCCTCACCAGAACTGAGCAAGGCCTACTACTTAAAAAAACAAAGTTCCACCAAATGGATATCATTTCATAATGAAATATTGAAATTGAAATAACTCATTCATTTCTCCAGCTAAGAAATAATTATAAAGCACCTGTAATGTGCCCAGCTGGTAGTCAGCTGCTGCACCTGCAATAATGGCTGAGTTCTAGTTCTCTGTAAGTTCAGACTTACAGGCTTTCCTCTGTGAAGAAACATAGTTGCGGCAGGATTGATACCAAGACCAGGCATTTAGAGCACTGTGCTGACAGGCTTGGTGGCCCACGTCTATAATCCCAGGACTCAGGACAGAGTCAAGAGGACTGCAGAAAGTTCCAAGCCAGCCTGGACTATCTGTCTTCAAAAGCCAATACAAAAATAAGTGAACAGATAAATAAATTTGTTCCATAAACAACAATCCTGAGCCCTGAGCACAGTTCCCAGGAACCCTATGTGCTGTGGGTTTGTTTAATCTCCCTGCTGAAATTCATTTGGTTTTTTATTTATTTATTTATTTTTGTTTAGTTTTGTTTTTAGACAAAATTTCTCTATGCAGTCTTGGCTGTTCTGGAACTCACTCTGTAGACCAGGCTGGCTTCTGGACTCAAGAGAGTCTGTCTCCCCAGTGCTGGGATTAAAGGCGTCTGATACCATATTCAGCTTGGTTTCGGTTTTTAATCAGTTTGGGGAGTAAACACACAAAGTAATGGTTTTCATCGTGACAATGTCATGCACTTCTCTTTTTCTCACTTCCTTCCCCGACTGTCCGCTGTGTGCATCTCACTTTTCTTTCTAGACTGTTCCCTTCCTCCCTCCCTCCCAATTAGTTGCCCCTTTTGCTTTCTTATGGCATGGACTCCATTACTGTCTTTATTTACACTGCTCTTAAGATCGCTTCCTGCCCTTTTTTTAGTTTTGTGATTCCTCACACATATACATGTACAGTATACACACATTATATGATTAAATTGAGGTTCTACATATGGGAATAAAATATAATTTTTGTCTTTCTGAGTTTGTTTTATTTTGGCTTAGCATAATGTTTTCCTAAAGATGTCCTGATTTCATTGCTCTGTGTGTGTGTGTGTGTGCGTGTATGTGCGTGTGTGCGTGTGTGTGTGTGTGTGTGTGTGTACATGCAGCTGGTTGTGGACCCAGAGGTCAACCATCATTCCTTAGGTGCAATATGCCTTAGCTGGTTTTCAGTCAGTGTCTCTGATTGGACTGAAACCTTCAGTTTCGCTGGCTAGCTGCCCAGAAACCCCCAGGATCCTCCTGTCTTAGCCTCCCCCAAACTGAGACTATGTGCGTTTCACCATGCCTTACTTTTCAAATATTTTTTATACTTACATGTATGAGTCTTTTACCTGCCTGTGTGTATGTACCGCATGCATGCTGATACCCCTGAGGCCAGAAGAGGGTGTCAGAGCCTCTGGAAGCAGAATTATGAATGATTATGAACAATCATTGTGTGTGCTAGGAAGTAAACTGGATCCCCTGCAGGAGGAGTGAGTGCTCTTAACCTGTGAGCCATCTCTTCAGACCACCTTTAAAACAACCAGACAAGCCGGGCAGTGGTGGCACACGCCTTTAGTCCCAGCACTTGGGAGGCAGAGGCAGGCGGATTTCTGAGTTCGAGGCCAGCCTGGTCTAAAGAGTGAGTTCCAGGACAACCAGGGCTATACAGAGAAACCCTGTCTCGGATAAAAAATAAAATAAAAAAAAAAAAAAGCTCATTTTTGGACTGGATGGTTTGGTTTTTCAGTGTTTGATCTTTCTATATCCTAGATATTAATCTCCTATCTGCTATATAGTTGGGGAAGATTTTTGTCCTCATACTGTAGGCTGCGTCTGCTCCTTATTGATGTCCCTATTGAGAAGTCTTTTAAGTTCATGGAACCCTGATTGTCAATTCTTTTTTTTAAACAATTCGCGTGCCTGTGTGTGTGTGTGTGTGTGTGTGTGTGTGTGTGTGTGTGTGTGTGTGTGTGTGTGTTACAGTATGTGTGTGGAGGCCTGTGGACAACTTTTTGGCAAGAGGTTCTCTCTTTCCACCTTGTTTTTAAGGCAGAGTCTCTCTTGGTTTGCCACTGCCCTATGCATATGAGAGTTTCTGTCTGAGTGTCCTGTTTCCATCTCCCTTCTGGACTCCCAAAAGATGGGATTACTGACACATACCACTGCGTTCAGCTTTGTCTGTAGATTCCAAGCTCAGGGCATCCGGTTGTGAGAGTTATCTCCCAGCACCCTCATTTGTCAATTCTTAGGATTATTTATGTTAATTCCACTAAAATCCTCACTTCTAGTGGGATTCTAGAGGGACTGTATTTTTATAAGAGGAGGGAGACCTGAGATAGCATGTACCATCTCAGGCGTGATACTCAGCACTGCCTTTTAGGACTTTAGGCTCCCCCTGCAACAAGAAGGCTTCCTTCCTCACTGTTCTATTGCTGTGAAGAGACACCACGAGCACAGCAGTGGTTCATATAAGAGAAAGCATTTAATTGGGGGTTTGCTAGTACTTCAGAGGCCTAGTCCATTATCATCACAGTGGGGAGCATGGTGGTACACACACAGGCTATGGGGAAGAATCTGAGACTTTTAGTTTCTGAACCACAGGCAGAGTGGGAGAAAACTGGGCCGGGCATGGGCTTTTGAAACCTCAAAGCCCATCCTGAGTTATGCTTCCTCCAACAAGGCTACCCTTCCTAATCCTTCTAATCCTTTCAAATAGAACCACTCCCTGGTAACTAAGCATTCAAATATGTGAGCCTAGGGGTCGGGGGTATTCTTATTTAAACTGCCACAAAGGCTCTCACCAGATCTCTATCTTGGCCCCTCTATCTTGCATCCCCAGAACTGTGATCTGAGTAACCCTTTATTCTTTGTAAACTAGTCTGTAGTATTTAATTATAGCAACAGAAAACAGATTGAGACTTGAAGAATGGGAAGAATTTCTGATGTGCTCAAGAAAAGAAGATAAGCTCATAGCTGCCAGGACCTCTTAGAAGTCATGATGTGTGACCAAGCATAGATATCAATGGCATGTGGCCTTACTGGGTGTGCTATGGGGACTAGCAACCCTCTACTGTCTTAAATTGGCTACTTGGGCTTGATTAGACAATTTTTTTCATGAATACTTATCTCTAATTTTTTATTGAGTAATAGCAATTGTTTTATAATTACAGAAATTTGCTTTATATTTACAAATGACACTGTGCAAAGCAAGGAAATTCATACAGTCTAGCTCTTAGGATTTTAAATAAGCTGGTTTGTTTGTTTCTTTGTTTCCTTCTTTGTTCCTTTCTTTCTTTGTTCCTTTCTTTCTTTGTTCCTTTCTTTCTTTGTTCCTTTCTTTCTTTGTTCCTTTCTTTCTTTCTTTCTTTCTTTCTTTCTTTCTTTCTTTCTTTCTTTCTTTCTTTCTTTCTTTCTTTCTTTTTGAGATGGTCTCCCCATGTAGCTCACCTTGGTCCTAAATTCACCATCCTCTTACCTCAGCCTACTGAATGCTGGGATTACAGGCTTGCTTAGCAGTAAAGTTTTTTGTTTTGGAATTTTATTTATAGAAAAGTTGGAGAGATTGTAGAGAATTCCATAAACCCTTCCCCGGTGTTCTGCTGACCTTAGCATTTTCACACTGCTGTGCTATTGAATCTTTCTAAGCCAAGAAACCAACACATTATCATTAATTCATTAATTTCCATCAGTTCATCCCATAATGTACTGTGTGTGTGTGTGTGTGTGTGTGTGTGTGTGTGTGTGTGTGTGTGTGTGATCTAAACTATTACCTTGTGATAGCGACTTTTGAAGATGGGTAGCCTTCCGGCTTGGGTTGACTCCTTTCTGTCAGTGTCCTAGACATTTCACAGTTCATTAGCACCCCTACCAGAGTGTGAGCAAAGGAAGGAAACAGTTTTAAAATGCAAATGAGCCAAGTGTTGTGTATTCATTGGCTGCAGGTAGCTCCGTTGCTAATAAGGCCAAGGGTATTGGTTTTGAACAAGTCCGCTGGTTTAGCAATGTCAAGGGAAAATTTTGTCCATTATTTGCACCTCCAGTTCTGTACAGACGCTGTGCGCATCTTTTGGTTCAGTGAAGTGAGAGTAGAAGCATTGCCTTCCTTGTTCTCTGGCTACTCAGGGTGTGTGTTGTAGACAGGAACAAAAAACATGCACCTAAGAATGTAGAATCTTAGGCCTGCCTTGTACCAACAGCCAGAAGCTGGGCGTTAGCATGAGGCTCAGGTGATTAGGAAGCACAGCTAAGCTGTTTGTGATCTTGACCAAGAACCAGCCCTCAAGGGAGATGAAATTTCCAAGTAGAGTTGGGGTTGTCACTCAGTGATAGTAGGCTTGCCTAGCATGAGCAAAGTTCTAGAGTCTAACCCCAACACCTCCTTTCCCCATCCAAAAATAGACACCACCCCCCAAAAAAAAGATTCTATCTAGAACCATCATAGAACTTGCAGTCTAGGAGAGGATAACATTGACAAAAACCATTTTAGCTAAATGTTTGATGATATGACAAATACCAGAAGGCACATCCTCAGGGAGAAAGGGCTCCATCTTGACTCACAGTTGGGGGGTCTAGGTATACCATAATAAAGGGCAGTGGAATGCAGTGTTACACATCTTGACAGCTAGGAAGCATTGGGGGGGGGGGGGGTGGAGAGCACTCACCCCGCACAGGATACAGCCTCCAAGACACCCCCCACCCCTATTTCTTCCAGGGAGGCTGTACCTAAAATGTGTCCAAATCTTCCTAAGAGAGTTCTACCAGCTAGGGATCAATGCTTCAGTTTGTAAGCCTTTGCGGGGAGATTTCCTGTCCAAACCAAAACAAAAATAATCACAAGACAATTCATGATGATGCGATATTACTAGGAAACAAAAAGAAGCTAATCTTTATTTTTTTAAGAATTGTTTTATTTGTGTGTGTGTGTGTACCCAGGCATGTGTGTCCATGTGTTTGTGGAGATCAGAGATCAGCCCTGAGTATTGTTCCTCAGAAGCTCTCCATTTAGCTTTTGTTGCTAGCATTGTTTGGTCTAGTTAGTATTGTATGTGTGCATGATGCATGTGTGTGCGTATGTAGACATCAAAGGACATCTTTGTGGAGTCAGTCCTCTCCTTCTACCTTTATATGGGGTATGGGGTTTGAACTCGTGTTGCCAGGTTTGCTCAGGAGTACCCCCTCAACCACTGAGCCACCTCCCTGCTCTCCCACCTTGTTTTTTGAGACATCTTCTCTTATTTGCCTGCAGTTTACCAATTAGGCTAGGCTGGCCGGCCAACCATCTGTCTAGTTCTGCCTTCCCTGCACCGGCACTACAGTCGCGGCCGTGCACCCCTGCCATAATAGACCGATCTTTGCACAGCCCAAAGCCACACACACAACCAACCAGGGACTGAAACCATGAGTCTAAATAAGATTTTCCTCCTAACAAACACCTCTGGTATTTTGTCACTGTGTTGGAAAGGTAACACAAGAGGCCAAGCGTGTGTTCAGACAGGGTAGGTCTAATGTGTCAAATGTTGAGGGACTATGAAAGGGATGCCATAGCATCCTATGTAAAAGGGTATATAAGGCTAACAGAGGCAGAAAATGCTGCGGAGGTCAACACCAGACAGGTCATAGGAGGCGTAACTAGCTAGGCATGGGAGTGCAGCCCAGTAATCCCTGCACCTGAGAAGTTGAGGCCGGAGGACTGCCTTGAGCTAATCGCCAACCTGGGTTATATAGCAAGACCCTGTCAAACAACCAAAACCAAAACCAAGTAGACATTCCCCCAGTAGGCATTCTTCCATAGACATGGGGACATTCCCAATGTTTGGGAGTGGCAGGTCAATTTGTACCATCAAGGTCATTTTTACTGACTTCATCTGCATGTTTGTAAGTATGTAACTTCAGATTATGTAAATCTCTCTCAATCTCTCTCTCTCTCTCTCTCTCTCTCTCTCTCTCTCTCTCACACACACACACACACACACACACACACACACACACAGTGTAATTAAAAAGCCATGCTGATCGTGTTCCCCTTTCCTGCTCTCTGACTTCTTCCTTCACAGAAGCTGTGCTGCCAATGACAGGCGATGTGCTGGGTCTGACCGACTGGCTCTTCGAATCTATTCTCTTTTTCCTGAGCCTGCTTCTGTTCCCATAAACTCTATTCTCTTTTTCCTGAGCCTGCTTCTGTTCCCATAAACTATGTTTCTCAGGCTCACCTTACAGTTAGGGTCTGGATAAAGAAAGTTCTAGCAAATGAGATGCACATGGGAGATTTAAAAGGCAGAAAGAGAGCAAGTCAGGAGCTCCCTTCATAGCTGTTTTGGCTATGGAACATAGACATCACAGGATGTGGGGGCCCACAGCAACAGTGCCCCAGCACAGTTGACAGTGGCCCGGCATGCTGTTTCCAGATCCACGTGTATAAGGTAGAAACGTGGCAGAGGAGCTGGAGTGTGGCACCTGCTTCTGGGATTAGGGCCTACTGGTGGATTCTATAGTGTGTGCATGCGTGCATGTGTGTGTGTGTGTGTGCATGTATGTGCATGTATGTATTCATAGGTGCCCATGCACAAGCCTGGTGTGGAAATGTATGTGGAGATCCAAAGTTGACACGGACATCTTGATTGCTCTCCACTTTATTTATTTAGGCAAGGTCTCTTGTTGAACTCAGAGCTCGTCAATTCCAGCTACCCTAGCTAGCTGGCCTGCTCCGGGGGTCACCTGTCCCTGCCTTCTGAGTGCTAGGATTACAGTAGGATTACCATGGCTGACTACCCAGACTTTTACATAGACTTTCAGGATCAGAACTAGGTCTTCACACTCACTCAATAAGAACTTTACCCACTGAGCCATCTGCCCATGCCCTGCAGGTCAGTTCTTATATTCAGCAATCTCATTAGTAGACCCCTGGTTATGGAGGAGTTACAGTTCCCCCAGAGAGTCAGTTCTGGGGTACTCTGGAACTCAGTCTAAGAAAGAACTCGGTTTCTAATCAATCTCATAATTAGAAAATTATGAACTTCAATCTTTTTTGGATTTATGTGTTTTACCTGCATGTGTGGTTGTGTACCATGTTTGCCTATTGCCCTTGGAGTTCAAAAGAGGGCATTTAATCCCCCCGAAACTGGAATTAGGGATGATTGTGAGCCAGCATGTGGGTGCTAGGAACTGGAAAAAAAGTTAGACACAGCTCCACTAAAGGTGGAGCTCACCTTAAGTCTCAGCACTTGGAAGACAAAGGCAAATGGATCTCTGTGAGTTCGAGGCCAGCTCAGACTACAAAGTAAGACTATAGAAAAAATTAACATATGAAGTAATGTGTTCCATGATGGTGTTTCCATGTATGCATGTCATTTGGCTTTGTTCTACTGCGTTCTCTCTTCCCCATCACTTCCCGTCAGTTTCAGCTTTGCTGAACACACACCAGGTAGCCCGATTTCAGGCCTTGAACCATGACATCTGCAGCAAAAGGACATAAGAGTAGTTTTTATTCTTTCAGTTGGCATGCACACCATGATGAACTGATAGGTCTGGAATCATCTGCCTTGTGGACATGGTGTGTGTGTGTGTGTGTGTGTGTGTGTGTAAGAGAGGGAGAGGTGGGACAGAGAGAGAAAGGGAGAGAGAAACAGAGACAGAGAATCAGAGAGAGACAGAGAGAAAGACAGAGACAAAGATAGAGAGATACAGAGACAGAAAAACAGAGAAAGACAGAGAGAAACAAAATCAGAGAGAGACAGACAGAGAGACAGAAAGAAAGAGACAGACAATCAGAGAGGCACAGAGAGAGAGACAGAGAAAAACAGAGAGAGATAGAGACAGAGAGACAGAGTGAGAGAGACAGAGAGGAGAGAGACAGAGACAGAGACAGACAGGCAGAGAGGAGAGAGGGAGAGAGTGCATGTGCCGCAGTGTGAGTGTAGAGTTAAAAAATAACAGCAGGGCAGTGGTGGCGCATTTGAAGAAGCATCTGGGAGCAGAAAGAGAGCTTAACCTGGAAGTAGACTTAGTCCCAATGTCTCCTGGGTAAAGGATTTCATCTCTCAGCTGAATTTTGAGCTTGCTGTGGCCTGGGCCTAGCTGCTCACTACTCATTAGGTCCTCGTAGACTTATGGTTGGATGTGGCAGGGTTAGATTTTAACCTCTTGAAAGTATCCTTAAGGCCGGGCAGTGGTGGCGCACGCCTTTAATCCCAGCACTTGGGAGGCAGAGGCAGGCAGATTTCTGAGTTCGAGGCCAGCCTGGTCTACAGAGCGAGTTCCAGGACAGCCAGGGCTACACAGAGAAACCCTGTCTCTAAAAAACCAAAAACAAAAAAATCTAAAAAAAAACCAAAAACCAAAAAACAAACAAACAAACAAAACCCAACTTTCAGGTGTTGGATTTTACCCCCACCTTGCTGAGGCAGGATCTCTTGTTTGGGTTACTGTAGGGAGCACTACAGCCAGTTGGACACAAGAGCTCCCATGCATCCCCCCCTCCCATCTCACAGGAGGAATGCTGGGATTACAGGAACATCTGGCTCTTTAGGAGGATTCTGGAGACCACTCAGGTTATCAGTGTGACTAGCTTCTTCCCACTGAGCCATCTCCCTGGCCCCTCACCTTCTTATTAACTCCTAGGTTTGCTTAGGCTTCTGGTCTCAAGGTGTGATGCTCATATCTAGTAGCACTAGAGGATTTTAGGTTAGGGAGTACCCAGTGTCAACAAATGTGTATTTACTTATGTGCACTGGAAGTTAGTAGGTATCATATCAGATCTGATTTCATGAGTTGGTGGACTTCATGAATATCTTGTTTATAGCAAGGCTTGAAGTGATTGCTATGGCCAAGCACAGTAATTAATTTAATGAAAATATGAAATAAATAACAGATGGATAGCACAGATTTGGCAAAAATCATGAGGATGGTATTCAAATGACTGAAAATTAGAAACCCTTTTCTAGTTATGGATTCTGAGTCTCCTTGCTGTAAACATGGGAAGGAGTAAGTTGAGATGAAATGACCCGCCTGTACCTACACCAGACCTCCAGGCCCAGAGACCTCCAGGCCTTTTGAACTCCTGCTATTTCTGAAAAGTCAACAGTGCTGTGACATCCTAGAAAGAACACCCAGAACCTCTGGCTTGTCACGAGTCAAGACTCAAAGACGCTCCTCAGCAGGACCAAGGGGCGGTGGAGGAGGAAAAATTGCAAAATGAGCCTGGCACCTAGAACAGCATGTCTTCAGCACATAGCTATCAGCTCAGAAATACCAGACGTAGGTGTGTTTGCTATGGAGGCTTAGCTACAGGGAGAGGAAGGGTGTGACCTGGGATTATTGTCCTCAAAGGAAAAACTGACACGCCATCACCTTGGAGCCCCATTTAAGAGCCACAAGCCCCAGACACACTAACAAAATAAATCAAGGGCTCAGAGCCACTGAAGCTCTCCGTCCTTGTTCTTGTCCTAAAGACCTCAGAAGAGATCCTGCAGATTACTGACTCTAATATAATGAGCACAGATTGCAAGTACTCAAAAGCTATGCCTTGATAATACTTAATTGCAACAGCAAGAGATAAGATGAAAAACTGGACTAAAGAACATAAAAAAAAAAAAATGTCCAATAGGCCAGTGACTCCCAAGGCCCAGTCTACTGACCGATGTCCAGCTAGCTACAAAACAATCTCCGCTACGCCGCCTGTCTCAGGAGAAGGATGGGCAAGTACTTTAAAATTGATAGTGCCAGGCCAGGCATGATAGCATGAGTCCGGAGTCTCTACTGCTCAGGAGGTGGAGAGCGCAGGATTGCTTAAGCCGTGGACCTGCAGGGCAGCACCATGAGGTTCGTTCTCAGAACAGCAGAGCATTTCTAACATAACTAACGTAATATCTGCAGACAACACCCAGGAAGTGTTCTAGCAGCTGGAGACAAGTTTCTGGGGTTCACCTTTTTAACAGCTGTTCAAACATCCAGTCAGGTTTGCAAACCACGTCTGGAGCCCTTGAGTTTATCCCATAGTTGCTTCTGCCTTACAGCCTTGCTCGTTTCTCAACGATTGTCAACTATAACAGCTTTCCAAGTCTCTCTTGTCCTCTCGCTCGTGTTTTTGAGTCAGAATCTCATGTCTGTTGCTCAGGCTGCCCTGAAACTCACTAGAACTCCAGGGTCCAAACTGGACTCAAACTTCTGGTAATTCTCCTGCCTCGAGTCCTCCTGAGTGCTGGGATCACATTTGCTCACTACCACATCCAGATTTGCTTTCTCTTTGAACACTGCAGCCAAATCAATTACTCTAAAGGACAAGAAAAGCAAACAGTGAAGTGAAAAATGGATCAGAGAGATGGCTCAGCAGGAAAGGTGCCTACCAACAACCCTGATGACCAGAGTTCAATCTCTGGGACCCACATGATGGAGGGAGAAAAATGACTCCCCTCAGGTTGCCCTCAGACCTCCATACACACACACACACACACACACACACACACACACACACACACACATATACACACACACAATAAAGATGACCAAACTATTGAATGTCATAAAGTTATGTACCAAGTAGCACACATATCATTTCTACACTCAGAAATTACTGGCACTGGCTGGGCAGTGGTGGCATATGCTTTTAATCCCTGCACTCGGGAAGCAGAGGTGAGCAGATCTCTGAGGCCAGCCTGGTCTACAGATGAGTTCCAGGACAACTGGGGCTATGTTTTGAAACATAGCTATTAATACATACATTTCTTTCAGTGTGGCCAGCATCTATCGCTTTAAAAACTGTACTTCTGCAGCACTTGCGAGGCAGAGACAGGCGGATTTCAGAGTTCGAGGCCAGTCCGGTCTACAGAGTGAGTTCCAGGACAGCCAGGGCTACACAGAGAAACCTTGTCTCGAAAAACCAAAAAAAAAAAAAAAAAAAACAATAAACAAAAAACAAAAAACAAAAACAAAAAACAAAAACTGTACTTCTGGGGAGCTGGAGAGATGGATTTAAAACTGTCTTTCTTTTCTGTCTTCCTAATCTGCAGAATCCTAGAGGCCAGTCAATCCCAGATCCTGTGAGAGAGGCACATGGCCCAACATGAGCCACTTGGACTGTCTCCTGGGAATGTTTATTTTAGGAAGGACTTAGAGATGCGGATGGCTGGTGATGGTGGCTCTCTACAATGCAGACTCTCCAAGTTGTCCTTACATGGTATTTAATGGCTCGGCATTAAGCCTTAATTTAAGCCTGTGTATACCAGTGTCCTCAGGCAGGCTAGGAGAAGGCTTGCATTTTATAGGTAAAGAAGATCTCTAACTCATCTTTGTAAGGGTCCATACTATGTGGCTTGATGTAATTGAAGGTTTAAAATGGGAGGCCAGAACTAATGAGTCTACTGCCTGATTGTTTTTTAGAGGAGATCTCAGATCTCGAGTAGCCAAGGCTGACCTTGAACTCTTGGTGCTCCAGTCTCCACCTTGCTAGTGCTGGGATTGTAAGCATATACCACCTAGGCAACTCCATCTTCTGAAACCTAAGGGCTCTCAATAGTACACTTCCCCCACTGAAGCCAGACTCCTGGGGCATTTTGGTTCAGAAAAGGTTCCTAAGTGTCCTCAGGAGATCTTGACATTTCAGGAGGCCTTATCCATAGTTAACGCATTTTAAAATTTTAAGTTAACATATTATCTTCATTTATATATTTTATTTTAAAAAGCAATACAAATTCCAACAGCTTATAAATAGCATGAAGAAACGGTCTTGATTCCAGATTGATCTGATGATAAAGACTATTAGAAAGTTTCCTTCTGTAGCTTCCCCTTTCTCTTTGCCAGTGTTACCAGCTCCAGTTGCCAACTGGCCATTGCTTTCTGGAGGCCACATTGACTGGAGTTTTCCCTCTGTTTGTTTGTTTGAAACAGTTTCTCTGTGTAGCCCCGACTGTCCTGGAACTTGCTCTGTAGACCAGGCTGGCCTCGAACTCAGAGATCTGCCTGCTTTTGCCTCCCAAGTACTGGGATTAAAGGTGCACCACCACTATCTGGCTTGCTTTCTCTTTTATCCCCCAGCAACAAAGAGAGGTAAAGAGAGTAAAGTAATTTCTTCTTTAATTCAAGACAAAAAACAAGACTACCCCACAATCTGAAAAACTGCTTTTTATCCTGCTCTGGCCTTAGTAATAGCTTATCTTCAGGCAAGCCATTTCTTCTAAGACTCAGTTTCATTATCTATATAATGGGGACAATAAAGACAGATCTCATCCCAAAAGAACCTGATTCTATAATGGCTTGGTTACTTGGAATTTTCTTCAGTGTTCAGTGGGTTATTTTAAGGATCAAATGTGTCAAAAGTCACGGAATAGCGCCTGGTGCCAAAACACGACTGAGGAACAGTCCTTTTTCCTTCTCCTTTGCTGCCTCCTTCCCTGACCAGAAACCGTTGTCCGTTCCACTGTAGACCTCTGATTGCACCATATACAAGCATATGCATGTGTCTGAGAACATCAAAACACACACTCTTCTACAGAACTTACTCTGTGTGCTTTACTTGTTTGTCTAACTGGAGAATCCTCTTGTGCCAGGCACTGAGACAAAGTTCCCTGTCCTCATGAACGTACTCTCTTGGCTGGGAGTATCTTTATTGAAGACACAAGGAAAGCCAGGAAGGCATAGAGAATGAGTGTTACACATAACTCAACACACTAACGAGAGAAAGTTTCTCTGAAAAGGCTGCCTCTCTGATCTAGAGGAAGAGGAGGAGCCATACAACCCAAGCCAGAGGGAATACCCAGGGAGAAGGGGCAGAGACTACCAAAACCCAAGGCAGGGTTCAGGAAAGTGCACCACCACTTATCCCCAGCCATAGGGCAAAGATCAGGATCAGAGTCTGGGAAAGAGGTGTTGAGCGCCATGTTGGGCCAGGAAGGTAGCAAGACTCCCCCTGAAGCAGCCCAAGAAGCAGGCCAGAGAGTCAGATGAGGAAGATGAGGCTTTCAAACAGGAAGTAAACTGGAGCAGAAGAGACTCAAGAAACTAAAAAGTAAAGGCCCCCGGAAGGTCCTCAAGGCTTCAGGTGGATTAACAAATGTGGCTAAAAGCAATGAGTCTGTAGACCTTATCACTCAGGAGGCAGAGACAGCAGGATTGCTTAAGCTCAGGAACCAGGGCACATCGGGGCAATATCGTGAGGTTTCTTCTCAGAACATAACATTTCTAACATAACATCTGCAGGCCACACCCAGAAAGTATTCTGGTGGCTGGAGATGAGTTTCTGTGGTTCACCTTTTTACAGCAGTTCAAATATTCAATCAATTCCATTTGGAACCCTTGCGCCTTAGTCTGTAGTTGCTTCCTACCAGGTGTAAGTATGTCCCTTACACCTGAGATGATATTGATCCTTGGTTCCATTGCTACTTAAACACCTGGATTTTCTGCCATGGCCTCTTTACCACCTATGTAGTGAAGTATTATCTTAAAGTCTGTTGTACATTATACTAAACTTTCATTTGAAAAGGAACCTCACACCAGTCAGAATGGCTAAGATCAAAAACTCAGGTGACAGCAGATGCTGGCAAGGATGTGGAGAAAGAGGAAGACTCCTCCATTGTTGGTGGGATTGCAAGCTGGTACAAGCACTCTGGAAATCAGTTTGGCGGACCCTCAGAAAAATGGACATAATACTACCTGAGGACCCAGCTATACCTCTCCTGGGCATATACCCAGAAGATGCTCCAACATGTAATAAAGACACATGCTCCACTATGTTCATAGCAGCCATATTTATAATAGCCAGAAGCTGGAAACAACCCAGATGTCCCTCATCAGAGGAATG
>CM052705.1:89093990-89124779 GCA_028551405.1 Uromys caudimaculatus | reverse complement strand
AAAAATGTGGTACATTTACACAGTAGAATACTACTCAGCTATTAAAAACAATGACTTGCCGGGCAGTCAGTGGTGGCGCACGTCTTTAATCCCAGCACTTGGGAGGCAGAGACAGGTGGATTTCTGAGTTCAAGGCCAGCCTGGTCTACAGAGTGAGTTCCAGGACAGCCAGGGCTACACAGAGAAACCCTGTCTCAAAAAAAACAAACAAAAAACAAAAACAAAAACAAAAACAAACCAATGACTTAATGAAATTTGCAGGCAAATGGATGGAACTTAAAAATATCATCCTGAGCGAGGTAACTCAGTCACAAAAGAATGAACATGGTATGTACTCACTGATAAGTGGATATTAGCCCAAAAGTCTTGAATACCCAAGTTTCACTTTACAGTAACCGCTGGACTAAGAGTGAGGTCCCAGATGGAGGAGTGGGAGAAGGGACTGAAGGAGCTGAGGGAGTTTGCAGCCCCATGGAGGGAGCAACAGTGTCAACTGGCCTGATACACCCCCCACCCCATCCCCCACCCCCGTCCTCCTGGAGGTTGGACCACCACAAAGAATACACATGGAGGGACCCATGGTTTGGACCACATATGTGGCAGAGGAGGGCCTCGTTGGCCATCAGGGGGAGGAGAGGCCCTTGGGCCTGAGGGTGTTAGAGGCCCCAGTAAAGGGGAATGTCAAGGTGGGAATATGGGAGTGGGTGGGTGGGTGGGTGGGAGGCGGAATTCCCTCATAGAGGCAGGGATGGGGAGGGGATAGGGGGTTTCCAAAGAGGAGACCTAGAAAGGGGGAAACATTGGAAATGTAAATAAAGTATCAAAAATAAAAAATAAAAAAAAGAAAAGGAACCAAATCCCTTAGGCAAGAGTAGTTAGGTATGAGGAAAGAAAGGGCCTTGCAGTAAGAGTGCAACCGAGGAGAGAGCAGTGGAGGAAAGGTCAGAGCCGCAGCTGCCGCCCACCTGAAGAGCTGAGACTGGAATGTGACACATTGGAAATGCTGAAAGGAATGGGAAGTTCCTGTATAGGACCAAGGCTGTCACTCGGGGTGTTGTGGTGTAAATTAGGTCAAGATGGAAGCAAGACTGTGGTCACACACACCCACACACCACACACACACACACACACACACAGGGACTGGAGAGATGGCTCAGTGGTTAAGAGCACTGACTGCTATTCCGGAGGACCAGGGTTCAATTCCCAGCACCCACATGGCAGCTCACAACTGTCTGTAACTCCAAGATTCAACATTCTCACACAGACATACATGCAGGCAAAATACCAATGCACATTGTACTGGCTGGTTTTGTGTCAACTTGACACAAGCTAGAGTCATCAGAGAGGAAGGACTCTCAGTTGAGGAAATGCCTCCATGAGATCCAACTGTAAGGTATTTTCTCAATTAGTGACCAATGGAGGAGGGCCCAGCCCATTGTGGATGGTGCCATCCCTGGGCTGGTAGTCCTGGGTTCTATAAGAAAGCAGGCTGAGGAAACTGGGGGAAGCAAGCCAGTAAGTAGCACTCCTCCCTGGCCTCTAGATTCCTGTCTGGTTTGAGTTCCAATCCTGACTTCCTTTGGTGCTAAACAGAATGCGGAAGTGTAATCTGAATAAACCCTTTCCTTCCCAACTTGATTTTTTGGTCCTGGTGTTTTCTTCACAACAATAGAAGCCCTACCTAAGACATACATAAAAATAAAATAAAATTTTAAAAAAGACTCAGCTTGTCTACACTGCCACCTTAGGGGATTTAGTTTCTAGTGTATGCTCTTGCAGGGACGTGTTCAAATCTCCTAGACTCAGGAGGGAGCACAGAGGAGCTCCGTTCAGAGAAACAGGTAGGCCCAAATCACTGCCTCAGAATTACTGGTCTTCATCCTCAGCTACACAGTGCAGGCCCCTTGCACACTGCTGACAAAAGGCCAGGTATCCACTGACTCCACACACCAACATAGCCTCCTCAGTGGAAGCCTCCTTGGTGATGGACATTCAGAGAAAAAAGGGAGTAAGGGAACCTGGATGTCAGCACCTGGCCAGGGAAAGGAGGATTCTGGGCTTCCTCTCACCTCTCTCCCTATTGGTCTAACCCAATGGGTTTTTGTACCCAGGATCACTGAGTATAGCCTTCCAAAAGCCTCTGGCCAACAAGTCCACTTGCATTACCAGAGAAACTTAGAATTTTAAGGACTAGTAGTAGCATAGATAGCTTCATTCCAATTTAGCCATGGGTTGGCAGGGAAGGAACTAGACACTAAATACAGTCCATTCTATATTCCTGGGGCGTTCCCAGACGGTCAGGAGGGAAGAAGTGAATGCAATCACTATATTGTATTGTGTAATGAATAGGCCATACAAATTCTAAGCAACTTATCCTCATTTGGACAGTAGGAAACTGAAGGTCAAAAAGATAAAAGTACTAATGTGATGGGAATAGCTGAGCACTTTCTCATTGAATTTCAGGTCGGCCCACTCCATGAGATGGAACCCACACCTGACACTGTGAAAGTGGCCAAGACCTAGGGAAAAACCCGATTCCATCATTCTACTGAAGGAACATAGCAATAAAAAGATTCCTAATGACATACCGTTATATGCATAAAGTCAAGCATTGCTCAACCCTCCTCAGAGAAGCTTCTTTTTGCAGTAGGTGGACATTAATACAGAGACCCACAACTGGACAATGTGCAGAGGGGGAGAGAGTTTGAAGTAGTCACTGTCCTAAATGGGGTATCTTCATCAAACCCCTCTTCCCAGAGCTCAGGGATTTATTGGAAGAGGAGGCAGCAAGATCCTAAGAGCCAGAGGTGGTGGATGACTCCAAGGAAAAAGCATCTTCCAGACACAACAGGGAAGATACGTGTATGAAGTCAGAGGCTGGCGTCCTGCA
Organism: Uromys caudimaculatus; assembly: GCA_028551405.1. NCBI lineage: Eukaryota > Metazoa > Chordata > Mammalia > Rodentia > Muridae > Uromys > Uromys caudimaculatus. The sequence goes on along the minus strand of CM052705.1, from coordinate 89,121,889 downwards.
CAAGACCTGCACAGGTTAAAACAGCCCGAGAAGGGGAAGCAGACACACAGTCCCCTAACCAAGAAGCTATTTGCAATTGGTGCCTTCCGGGTAAGGGAAAACCAGTTATTTCTAGTGGAGAATCACTGAGTATATCAACCACAGTCCAGGGCAGGCCTCATGTCCAGAGTAGCTGGCCAACACAAAACAGACTCCATGTTTTTTGCATGTAGTTGGCCAACACAAAACAGACTCAATGTTTTTTGCATGTTCTTTTTGTTCTATTTTGGCTTTTTTTTTTTTTTTTGTCTTCTTGCTTTTGTTTCCATCTTCTTCCTTCCTTTCTTCCTTCCTTCCCTTTTTCCTCTTCCTCCTCCTCCTACTTCTCCTCCTCCTCCTCCTCCTCCTCCTTCTTCTTTTTCTTCTTCTTCTTCGACAAGAGACAAAAAAATAAACGATAAATTTTTGGGTGGGCAGGAAGGTAGGGAGGATCTGGAAGGAGTTGGGGGAAGAGAGAAACATGATCAAAATACATTGAATGAAAAATGTAATAAGCAGGTTTTTAAAAGATAAAGTACTTCACTAAGGTCACGTGGCCAGCCTGTACTGGAGACCCGATGAGAATCCAGGTCTGCCGTACACCAAACAACGCCCACGCTCATGGTCGTGCGGTGCGCCTTTCTGTGTTCTTCTCTAGACTCTCCCTCGAGGGAGAGTTAGCATCACCTCCTTTCCCGTGTGAGGTTGAGAGAGAACCATAGCTCTCCAATTCCTGTCTCCATCACTTAGCATCTCCTCACCATTCACCCACTGCTCCCTCTTTTCTCCCCATGGTACCAACGATTGAACCCTGGCATTTTGCATACCAAGCCACTTAAATGCTCTCTCACTAAGTAATATCGTGATATCTGCAGCTATCTTTTTTACTTTAAAAAAGTTCTTATTAGTATGTATTAATTATATATAGCAATGGGCTTACCTGTGACATACTTATGCATGTATATATTTTGATCATATTCACACACACACACACACACACACACACACACACACATACACGAGCCCTCTCATTCCTGATATTACTCTTCCCCTTCCCGTTTAATCTCCTTTATTTTCATATCTCTTTTGTGTGGAGTATTACTTTGTTTGTTTGTTTTAGTAGTTCAGTGAGTTTCATCAGGGTTGTTACAGACTCATGGGCAGAACCCTACGTAGGGCTGTTTACAGCCTAGCCAGAACACTCAGTAGGGCAGCTGCACAGTAAATGTTTACAGGAATGTGGGCACCCTGCCAGTGGCTACATTGAAAAAAATGCTCCCTTAACTGCCCCCACCTCCAAAACCATAAACTTTTTATAAGTTCCCAAGGAGGGGTGGGCACTTCTGAGCCTCTTCCCCTTACTTTTCATTCTGGGACAAGGTCTCACCAACAGGGACAAATTTAAGCTGAATTTAGGCTCACTCTGTAGCCCAGGCAGGCCTTGGATTGTGTCTCTCCTGCTTCAGCCTCAGAGAAGCTGGTGTTACAGGCCTGTGGCACCAGGCTCAGTCTTCCAGACTCTTCTAGCCCCCTCTCTCCTCTTCCTGAAAATCCAGGCCAGAGAACTAAGAACCAAACAAGGCTGCTTGCTCAGAGGTTGACCATTGTGGTTGCTTATTATGCTGGGGAGGTGTGGCGAGAAGAAACTGTTTTCACTGTGTGTCCTCAAGTGTTGATTGCTTTGCCTGGGGTGCTGGGATTTTGGATGTTGACTATTCAACAGCAAGACATTTCCCAGCTATCCTGGGCCTGCAGTGATCGCTTCTTGATAGACTGCCCACAGAATTAGCATTTACCCAGGAAACAGTCTTATCTTGTCACATACAGATACATTGCAGCTAATCACGCCCCCACCCACTCACACCAGTTAACTGAGGGGTTATTTTTCAGTGCCTCACTGTGGTTTCCACCTTACCCCAAACACAGCCCAACACATTGCTCTTTAACACGTTCTTGTCTTCTGCCTGCTTGGCTGACCCGACACCAGGTGGAAACCTCTTGGTTTCTATCTAAAAGGTGGCACCAGTTCTTGGCTCCTGGAGCTAGCTAGTATCCCTGTTTTAGGTGCCTGCCACACCCTTCATTCTCCTTATCTTCCTTAATTCTCAGCAACAAATCCACCCAGCATTACTCCCGTGCACAGCTAAGAAAATTCAGGTTCTGAAAAGGTAGCAACTTGCACCAAGATGGTGAACAAGGAGCAGAAATTCGGTTAAGAGGAAGGTAGGCAGACCACCCCAAAGCATCATACACATACCCATGTCTGGGCTTCCTCTCTGCCAGAACCTCCTCAGGGCATAGACTGGGTTTGGTCTCCCTTATAGGCCTAGCCAAAACCCTACCTAGAGCAGTTATACAGTAAATGTTTGTTCAGTAAATTGTCGAAGGAAGTTTACCCTGATTACTGATTGGGTGAGAACCAGTATTGGAGAAATGGGAAGTATTTGCACAGAGATAAGACCTGTGTGCCTGGTGGCAAGCCCTATGCCCTGAGCCAGTGAGGGAAAAAATGAGCAGCAGGAGGACCTGTGTGAGAAATTTTATCCTGACTGGGAGGAAGGATCAGAGGTGATCAAGAGACCTTGGATGTGGTAGAAGATGGGAGCTTTGCCTACTGTTGGCATCTAGGCCTGTGGGTTCTTCCCACCAGGAGCCATAGAGTGGGAGAATGAAGAGGTGACTTTTCAGTTGACACTGAGTATATCTGGGGGGTATCAGACAGATACCTGGGATGCTGGTGTGAGGGGCCTCGAGGCAGAGAGGTTGGGGGTGGAGACTGGAACTAGAGGATCCTGAAGGTACAGGTGGAAGGGGTGCCACAGGAGAATGGAGAAGTATTCAATACCTCTGAGGTCAGGTTCGATACCTCTGAGGACTTTTTCCTCAGGAGGGAGCAGACCATAGGGTGATGAAAAAGCACGGGGGATCAGAAGAGATGAACTGTTCTAAAAAAGACAAAAAACAAAAAACAGCCAGGCAGTGATGGCGCATGCCTTTAATCCCAGCACTTGGGAGGCAGAGGCAAGTGGATTTCTGAGTTCGAGGCCAGCCTGGCCTACTGAGTGAGTTCCAGGTCAGCCAGGGCTACACAGAGAAACCCTGTCTCGAAACAAACAAACAAACAAACAAACAAACAAACAAAAAACTATGTGGTGACTCGAGGTTTAGGGATTCAGAGCTGGCTGGACCAGAAGAAGCGGGCAAAGAAAGCCTGTGGGGTTTCGGGGAACAGGGTGCTGGTAGAGGTGGAACCCAGATACTTACCCTCCCCTCCACCAGTGGCTCTAGACTTGAAGCAGAGTGTGCAACTCATCTGTCTTAGCTCCCGTCTGTTTATGTTGGCATGATAAACACCATGACCACAAGCAAATGTGGGGAGGAAAAGAGTTTATTTCATCTTACAGTTTGTAGTCCATCATGGCGAGAATCCAAGACAGGAACTCAAGGTCGAAGCCTGAAGCAAACCACAGGGGACTGCTGCTTACTGGCTTGCCTCAGGTTCAAGGTCAGCTATCTTCCTATCCCCACAGGCCAGTTTGATGGACGCAATTCTTCAACTGAGGTTTCTTCTTTCTAGGTGTATCAAGTTGACAACTGAGATCTGCCATCACACCATCTGACCCTCAGTTTCTTAACCATTAGGTGAAAGATTATACCACGTGCCTTACACCGTTGCTGTATTGTGAAATTCAATCTGTAGGAGTCATTAATAAGTCCCTATCTGCCACCAAAATTGAGCATGCTCGAGTTCATTATCTAAAATGGTACAGTATTTGCACAGACCATGTATGCATTCTCCTGTATAATTTAGATAATCTCTAGATTAATTATACTACCTGATATAATGTAAAGGTTTCATAAATACTGTATTGTTTTGTTATGTTATACTGTACTGTTTAGAGAATGACAAGTGAAAAAGTCTGTTTATGTTTAGAAAAGACAGTCCCGGAGCTCACAGGTGGCACAGGGTCAGGTGGCACCTCAGACATGTTAGAATCTTCTGGGAAGATGGCTCTGCTGTTAAAAGTGCTTGTTACTCACAGAGAAGACCACGATTCAGCTCCCAGCACTCACAGGGTAGCTCATAGCCATCCATAACTCCAGTTCCAGGGTGTCTAACACCCTCTTTTGACTTCTGTGGGCAATATATATATATATTTTTTCAAGACACTCATATACATAATAAAATAACCTAAACTATATATATACATATCTATGTGGAGATACACACACCCACACCCCAGGGACACTATTTGAATGACAGACTTCTGGGCACTATCCCAGAGAACCTGTTTTGTTGGTAGCAGTAACAGTGGGAGCTGACACAGAAACTGACTCTGTAAGCAAATAGATTGTGTTATGGATTTCTGAGAGAGAGAGAAAGAGAGAGAGAGAGAGAGAGAGAGAGAGAGAGAGAGAGAGAGAGAGAGAGAGAAAGGAGAGACAAAGACAGAGGGACAGCCAGAGAAACAGAGAGACAGAGACAGACACACACATACACACTCATACACACACACACAGACAGACAGAGAGACAGAGACAGAGACAGAGAGAGACTGTGTGAGTGCAGGCATGGACATTTTACAGTGTCTGTCAGGTCAGAAGATAATTCTTGGGAGGGGTCAGTTCTTCCCTGCCACTGGTAGAATCCAGGGGTTGGGTTCAGGTCTCTGGCCTCTACTTGCTAACCAGTCTTGCTGTTCCTCCTTAGGTAGTCTGATGCAGGAGTTCTAGACAGGAGGAGGAGACAAGGAGATAAACATGGCAGGACAGGGGTATACTGTTGTTCACCAGTAGAGCATCCTAGTAGTAGGCCTAGTAGAGGCAGTGAGTGCTGTGACAGGAGTTAACAGTTCTGCGCCTGAACTTTAAGGACGGTAGAATTCTGTACACCCCTCCACAGTTCTCTATGTGGGGGTGTATGGGGTTAATTGTATCCCCCTGAAAGACATGAAGAGGTCCTGATTTCTAGAGTCTGTGAAGGTGACCTTACTGGAAATAGAGAGGTGATCACTGCGGAATCTTGAGACCATTCTGGATTATTTAGGAGGTCCTAAATCCAGTGACACATTCCCTTCATACACAAAACAACAGATATGGGGAGGGGAGAGAGAGCTACGTGAAGAAAGAAATGGAGATTAGGATGATGAGGCTGGGAGCCATTAGGAGGTGGAAGAATCTGGAAGTCCCACTGGTCCTCAGAGGGACAGCATCCCTGCCAACTCCCAGGGAATATATTCTGATGTTTTAAGCCACGCAGTTTGCAGTTATCTACTGTGGCTGTCCTAGGAAACTAGTACAGAGGCTTCCATCTGAGGCACACAAGTTTCCTGGTAGTCCTGAGATCAGACTCCGAGCAGTGCGAAGTCCCTGCCTGCAGGCAGACGGGTCTCCAAGGCCCCACAGGAGGATGGCAAAGCCCAGCTGTCAGTCATGGAGGGTAGTGGTGCCTGTGGAGAGCTGTTACCGCTTTTGGGGATGCAGGGACTTGTTTGTTTGTTTTTCTTTTTGTTGTTGTTGTTGTTTTACACTGTAGCGCAGGTTGACCTTGAGCTCTCTATGTAGCCCAGGCTGACCTTCAACTCATGTCTCAGCCTCCTGAATGCTAGGACTAAAGGTGTAAGTCAACACTCCTGGTTTAGAAACAGATTTGTTAGAAGTCAAAGAAAAGCTCTGCCTACCAGTGGCTTCACAAGTTACACAGAAGGAAGTCAACACCACCTAGAACACATAACTATCAGTCTGAAGTCTCTGGCTGTGTGGGAGAGCCACGGCCAGACCATACCACTGAGCCTTGTTTTGGATGATACTGTAGTGTTACTTTAGTTTCACTCCCAAAGAGTTCACCCCAATGTCTGTTCTGGGTGACTTTCTTTTTTGTCCCTGACTAATACGTGGGTAGCAGCTTTTGACCTCTGGCCTAGAGACTGGAATGATTCCTTTCCTCTAGTTGATGACTTCTGCTTTAGGGATGAGAACTGTCCCAGCTTCAAAAGCCATCATTCAAAATGCAGAAGTTGACCATCTGTAGAAATCAGCACTGGCTGTACTTCATGAAGCCTCGTAAAGTATGTCTACAGAAAGGTTATTAATACCTCCTGTGTCTACGTGTCACAGTGGCTTTCTGCAAGCTAGAAGGAAAAGCTTTCCCTTGGAGCTCTTCCTCCAGCCCTGAAGTCCTGCTTCCCACCCCTCCCTATCCACCATCATTTATGCTGGGGGCGAGTGGCCTGCAGGAATGGGGAAACCAACCAAGAACCTTGTCCTGAGGCTGGTATTGCAGACACTCTCCTTGCTAGAGGACAGATGCTGCATTGCATTCTAGGTGAAAGGGCAGCAGGCTTCAGCAGGAGAAACAGGATGAAAACCAAACAGGGAACTATTTATTGGTAACGGCATGGAAATTTTAGGGACTGAAACAGAAATAGCAAGGGTTAGCTAGCTGGATTTGCTTTCAAACCTGGATACAAATTGGACCATGGCGGTTTTGGCTTTTGTAGTCCTAGTGTTCAGGTTACACCCCCTTACAATAGCATCCAAAAGTCTGGGGTTGGAGGCCAGGCATCAGCCTCCATCTGTCTGTCTGTCTATCATCTATCCCGCTATCTACCTACCTGCCTTACTATACTGGAGACTGAACATAGGGCCTGCTGTATGTACTGGGCAAGCACTCTATTGCTGAGATCCCTCCACAGCTCCTTTCACTTTTTATCTCCAGAAAGAGCCTCACTAAATCACTAAGGCCACACTTAACTCTGTAACCCAGGCAACTCTTCAATAGTTTTTTTTTTTTTTTTTTTCTTTATTGAAACAGGGTCTAGTTATATAGTCCAGGCTAGCTTCAAATTTACAGAAGTCCTCCTACAGTCCCCTAAATCCTGGGATTACAGATGTGAATCACTCTGCCTGGCAGACCCCTTTGCTTCTTTGAGCTTCCTGTTTCAGGCTCTATGAGTAGCTACAATTATAGGTCGCAGGAACAGGCCTGGCCTTTTTGTTGCTTTAATTAATTATTAAGTACAATTATTATGATGACGGTGGTGGTGGTGGTGGTGGTGGTGGTGGTGTGTGTGTATGAAAAGACAACAGGAATTTATTTTTTCCTCTACCCTGTGGGTCGAGTCCTAGGGATCAAACTCAGGTTGGCAGCCTTGGCACTAGGGCTTTACCCACTGAGCCATCTCATTGGCTCTGGCTTGGGTTTTTGAGACAAAGTCTTGGTTTGTAGCTCAGGCTAGTTTCAAACTTGCAATCCTCCTGTTTCTGCACCTCATGTGCTGGGGTTGAAGGAGCACACCACCACACTCAGTCCCAGTTTATCGTTTGTTTTAAAAAGGTTTTCAGAGGATTCCAATGTACAACAAAGTTAGGGCATGATGAAACTGTTTTATTCCAGATGTCCTGCCCGTGCCTTCTGTTTTTGTTCTCTGAGGTAAGTCTCAGGCATTGGGAGTGTTTAAAAGCTGCCTGGCTGGTTTTTGGTATGCAGAGGCCTGTCTCATAGATACTGAAGAGACGACAGTGAAGCTAACATCGCCAAGTGTCCTGAAGCTGTGGTTCTTGTTAACTTGTACAGTTCACATCCCTCATGGGACTGAGCTTCCATTGAAGACAAATGAGTTTTAGTAGGCTTCAAGACAATTTGAGGCCAGGTGAGGGAGTACACCCCTGTAATCCCAGCACTCAAGAGGCTACAGCAGGAAGATTGACATAAATTCAAGTCCATTCATAGCTAAGACTGTCTCTAAAAAAATAAAAAGTTGGGCGTATCCAGTAAAAGTACTTATCACCAAGCCCAGTGTCCTGAGTTCCATCTTCATGGGTGGAGAGAGAGAACTGTCCTGAAAGCTGTCCTCTGGAGGCTGCACACACACCATGGCATGTACACAGCCAAGCATGTGCGTGCACACACACACAGATATAATTTTTAAGTTAAATAACAAACATACCGTTAGTTAGACACCAGGTGTTGACCACGAAATGGCGTGGTAAGGAAAGTATGTTGGAGGAAATCACAGCTTTCTCAGAGCCAGGAATGAAGGCCTGTTATCAGTGTGGTGTTTCACTCCAGGTCACGGAGCTTAATGCTCCCAGGGCTTTTAAAAGTCATCTTAGGTCATCTGAGCATCTACATATATGCACGCTTCAGGCATGGCTGAGTCCAGGTGGAGAGTGTAGCTGATGTTGAGTTATATATACCCTTTGACTCTGTCTTAATCCTCCTTGGGAGGCCTTAGGGAACTCTGGGACTACTTCCCAAAGCTCTAAGCACGTTTCCTGTTTCTTTCTGGGTGTTTTTATTACTCCTCCTTTGTAGCACAGTGGTGGGGGCGGGGGGGGGCTGCAGTTCTCATCTCCCATCACGAACCCCACTTGCTGCCCCTACAATTCCTCCTTTACGACTCTCTCCTTTCTTGTCCCTCGGTTACTCTGTTCATGTTGGCCCAGTGAACTTTTTACCTCGTGCCTGCCATAGGGTTTTGCTTCCCTAGTTTCCAGGAATCCAGATCTCTACCAGATTCTAGGAACAGCGTCCATAAGCAAACAGAACTTATGTGGCAGCAGGATGTCGGGGGAGGACCCTTCTAGACTCACCCTTTCAACTCACGGGATTGTTTTTCTGAAACTTGTGTTTTTAAGGCACATCTTGCATCTTTTGCTTAAGTCATCTTTAAAATTCTTCTGAGTAAAGAAACTGACATGCAGCCAGGCAGTGGTGGTGCACGACTTTAGTCCGAGCACGGGGGAGGCAGAGGCAGACTGATCTCTGAGTTCGAGGCCAGCCTGGTCTACAGAGTAAGTTCCAGGACAGCCATGGCTACACAGAGAAACCCTGGCTTGGAACAAACAAACAAACACAAACAAGCAACCCCCCCCCAAAAAAAACCCAATAAAAATAAACTGGCATGCAGTAATTACACTCATGAAGGATGGTCTGACATTTTCATACACACATGCAATGGGTAGGGATTAAATAAGGACAATTACTATATCCACATGGTTTTTGGTTTTGTAGCTAAATCTAGATATTTCATAATCTCAGTTCATAGATCTTGCTAGAACTTCTATCTTGGTAGCGCAGTAGTGACACACTAGTTTAATCCTAGTACCTGGGAGGCAGAGGCAGTCAGATAACTGAGTTCAAGTCCAGCCTGGTTTAGATAGCAAATTCCAGGACAGTCAGGGCTATACAAAGAAACCACAAAAGACTTTGATCTTAGCAATGAGAATGTAAAGGCTGTAGCACACACAGCAGGGTCCTGATCTTAGCATTCTACAGACAACACTAAGGAAGGGCATTGATCATCATGGCTAGCTAGCTGGTGAGGGAAATTCCTGCTTCCTGTCTATATTTAGCACAGAGAACCAGGGATATAGTTCTTCAGTAGGGAGTTTACTTCGAAAATGTGAGGAGCTGGCTTTAATCTCTAGCACCGCAAAAAAAAAAAAAAAAAGTTATTACCATGGGCATCTAAAGAAGTATATCTTCTTTTTTCAAGCAAAATGAATTGAGGGAAGATGTAACTATTAATATCATGTGGATGCTCTGGAAGACTTGAATCTTCATGTGAAACATGTTGTATTGTGAATGGTAGTTTGGGTAGAGAAAGACTACTTATGAATATAAAACTTCCCAATGGAGTGGGAACTAAGGACTAATTTTATCAAGTGTAGTGACAATCCAATCTGACAGCTGGCCAACTCTATTTTCAGCTCTACACTGACTCATTGTAAAGTCACTTAACAGCTTTGGACCTCAGCTTCTCTGTATGAAAAACGGTAATTAAAACACGGCTGAAGAGAGGAACTAGCATTTATTGAGCAACTGCTTTCTGCCCATCATGTGCTGGGCACTCTGTTTTATGCCGTAGTGTTTCATTCAATCATAAGTTAAATATTTGTTGAACACTTACCATACACAGGAGAGTATGCCTGGCCTCAGAAATACATCAGGTCCCAAACAACCTTAGCTTTTCCACTGAGTTGGGAGTGGATACCCATGAGGAGAAATAGACAAGGGAGGGACAACTGCTGTGCAGGTAATGAAACAAGAGAGCATGCTAGGAAGTAAGCTGAGGATGGGGTTATAAGCCGAGGGTGAGCTGTCGGGCGCGCGTGTGCATGCGTGCGTGCGTGCATGTGTGTGGTGTAGGAACTAGGACCTAAGTAATGAGAGGCAAATTGCAGAGTCCAGAGACTACAAGACAAGACCAGAAGAAGAATGCTCCAGGGAGGCCTGCATGTTGGAGTATAAGCTATTTGCAAGGCTGGGTGGCCAGAGGGATGTGGAGGAAGTCATCACCCGGAAGCACAAAATTAGAGGTTGCAGTAGCCTTGTGACCTGTGGTAAGCTGCTTAGGGTTTATTCTAACTGACCTAATTTACATTTGAAAAATCACTTAGGGGGCTAGAGACAGCTCAGCAGTTAAGAGCATTGGCTGCTCTTCCAGAAGACTCTGGTTTGAATCCCAGATCCCACAAGTAGGCTTACAACTGTCTGTAAGTTCAGTTCCAGGGGATCTGATGCCCTCTTCTGGCCTCCGTGGGCACCAGGCACACACACGTGGTGTGCAGGCATGCATGCAGGCAGGCAGGCGAAACATAACATCAACCACAAAATAAAAACTGAAAAATCACTTTGTAATAAAAATGATGACAGGTTGGCAGGAATGAAAAGCAGGGACAGTAAGGAAGTTTTCTTGGTGAGAAGAGCGGAATACTCTTCATACAGATCAGATAGTAAAGGTTTCAGGTTTCGTGGGTCACAGACATTTTCTACCATAGTCTGTTCTTCCTTTTTTAAAAACAGACCTCTGAAAATGTGAAAAGAAAAAAAAACAACCCACATTCTTTGCTCTTAGGCAATAGAGAAACAGAAGGTCCCGGGCCTGATTTGATCTGTCTGTCTGAGCAGTAGTTTGTAGCCTCTGGCGTAGAGAGGAGAAACTGATTATTATCTATTTAGGACACAGAACTGATAGGGTTTGCTGATGAACTGCTTGTGTATGGAGAGAATGGAAGAAAGAGGAAGCAGGGTTAGTTTCAGGCACTGGGTAGAAGGTGATGCTGTTTCCCGGGAGAGATGAGGAGGAAACAAATTTGAGAGGCAAAGGAGAGGGGGAATCAGGAGTTACTCATCTGAGCGGAGTTCTTGAGCCAGGCACTGAATCTAGACTCTGCAGCTTAGGGCAGAGGTCAGAACTAAAGCTCCATGTCTGGAAGTTATCAGTCTGTGGATGAATTTAAAGTCATGGGGTTGGGTGACATCACCCAGAGAACAGCACAAATGTTCCAGGGCCAGATCCGCAAGCTCCAGCACTTAGAGGACCCATTGATGGGACCCTTGGAATCCGTCTCTGTGTCAGAGAATATGACACACGGCAAACACCGCCAAACTGCTCTCCAAAGGGGTCTTTTGTATTTCCACAGAAACCAGCTTGTGTTGGCTATGTAAATATACATTGCGTGGAGGACTTTACACATGAATGGGAAGGGATGTGGAAGCCAAGGATCCTTGTAGGTTGGTGTCTGGAAAACTCAAGTTAACGGAAAGGTTAGCTGGTCAAAGTGGGTGGCCCGGGAGGCCCAAAGTGCTTTTCAAATACAGAAGCACCCAGCAAATTTGTTACAAATGTCTTTTCCCCCCTCCCACTACATAATCCTGTCTGGCCTCCAATTTACCATGTAGACCGGGCTGGCCTCCAAATCACAGAGATCCACTTGCTTCTGCCTCCCAAGTGCTGGGAGTAAAGGCGTGTGCCACTGTGCCCATCCCCCAAATGCCAAATTTTAATAAGGGCTTCTGATTCACTGTCTGATTGAGGTGTGTTTTAAGCATGCTCTTTCTTGTATAAAAGAAAAGTTTAAAAATATGTTGCTTAGGGATACACTAGATGTTTCTTAACCCCCAAAGGCTTCTGTGGCTCAGGAATTTTAGGTCTATCTGGCTGGGCAAGTTTCAGGATGATAGACATGACGGCCCAGGACTGCTGGTCGGGAAGGAGCATTAACCCTGTCTGTGGCACACTTTCTGTTCCATCACCAGTTCCAATGAGGCCTTTCTCTCATGCAGATGTAAGAGAACCTTCATCAGTGCAGGTTCAGAGCTTAAAGTTTTGGTTCCCACTGGGTGGTGGTGGGAGGCAGAGGCAGGCAGATCTCTGAGTTTGAGGCCAGCCTGGTCTACAGAGTGAGTTCCAGGACAGCCAGGGCTACACAGAGAAACCCTGTCTGGAAAAAACAAAACAACCACAACCACAACCACAACAAAAAACAAAAACAAAAAAGAAATTGGTTCTGTTCCCTAGAGCTGCTTCCTGCTCCACAGCATAGAGGTAAGATTTTGTTATTGTTGTTACTCTGTGTCCTTCTATAGACACATTTTCCAATAAGGGAAAAATAGCTGGGTGTGGTAGAACATGTCTGTGATTCTGGCACCCAGGAGACTGAAGCAGGAGGGTTGAGCGTTCACCATCTGGGTTAAATATGGAGACCCCGCTCCAAAGACACAAAAGCAAAAAAAAAAAAAAAAAAAAAAAATGTGTATAATGTTGGTGAAACTGAAGTCAGGATTGCAGTTTAGACTCATCATGAATTCAATGAATGAGTGTGAAAATGGCTGGAGAACAGAGAGAGGAGTGTGCTATTGGGCATTCTACTAGGAGCCAAGGACCAGCCTTGCCTCTTGGAGCCAGCGCTCACTGTGCCCACGGGCAAGCACTACTTTGGGTTAAGAAGAGAAAGCAATGAACAAACTGGACAAAAATCCTGTCCTTACAAAAAGGAAACAGTGCTAAATACAGGAAATAAGAAGACCGGGAGCTGAGAGGGGAAATAAATGAGAGAAGGCAGAGCCAAGGGAGGACATGAAAACACAGGACCAGACAGGGTTCAAGAGCTCTGTGTGATATGGGAAGGAACTCGGGTTCTCAGCCTGTTTCTCCATTTGCAAAATATTATAGTGTCCTCTGGAAGATGGCTCTGACCTTTGTCACTTTTTCTTTTCCTGACACAGAGTCTTCACACAGATATGACAATCTGGCTTGTCCTGAAATTCAACATGCAGACCAGGTGGCCCTTCAGCTCACAGAAATCTGCCTGCCTCTGCCTCCTAGTGCTGGGATTAAATATAACCACCTCCACACCTGGCCCTTCGTCACGTTTAAGCTATGACATTGTGTTGTTGTTTTCATTGTGTTGTTGTTTTATATTTATTTATCTATTTATTAAATAGTATGGAAATCAAAGAACAACTTCTGGTTTTCTATCATTTATTTATTTATAGATTTATTTATTTTATGTATATGAGTACACTGTAGCTGTCTTCAGACACACCAGAAGAGGGCATCCGATTCCATTACAGATGGTTGTGAGCCACCATGTGGTTGCTGGGAATTGAACTCAGGACCTCTGGAAGAACAGTCGGTGCTCTTAACCGCTAAGCCATCTCTCCAGCCTGTGTTCCAGGAATCTTACTCAGGTTTTCAAGCTTGGCAACAAGTACCACTTTACCCTTGGCTCTCTCACTGGCCCCTGGGATTCTGAATATTGACAGATTCCAAATTCAGGCTACTCTGAACTATTTCTCAACTAGGCCCTTCTGGGATTTTATGCCCTGGGCATTGTTCACTTACAGAATGCTAAGTCAGTTTGACTAGAAATTCTTATTCCAAATATTTCCTCTTAGTTTTCTACCTTGTGACTAAGCCCCCTACCCCCATAAATTCCTACTTTTCCTTGTATTAGGAGTTGAAATGAAGCTCTCTCCCCCACTACACAATTTCATTATATAACTGTGATATACTTCAGTCTCCATAGTTCCCTTGAATAAAGCATCACAGTTCTCCAAGCTAAGCGACACCAATGTCTTTTAAAATACTACCCAAGTTTCTTAGCATCTCATACCCTTAGTTTCCTTATCTGAGAAATGAAATGTCTAAATTATCCTACAGGGCTTTTGAAAATATCAGTTGATATCACTAAGGTATATGAAATAGGCCATGTCTGGTGGTGAATGCCTGCACTTAGCAGGCAAAGATAGGAGAATCACCTCAAGTACCAGGCAAGCCTGGGTCGAGAGAGCCTGTCTCAAAAGGAAAAGAAAAAAGAAAAAAAGAAGAAGATATTTTAAAATGTGATCTATTGTATAAAAGGTAAGGTGAAAAGGTAAAGAAAACACATGCACAGGCAATTTACAGGTTGCAAATCTCTCGCTAATGGTCAGAAGACCCCTAACACTTGAGTGAACAATTAATTAATTACATGTTGATTCCCCTGCATTGGAGGGAGGGTGGAGTGCTATGCAAATTATCAAGATATACTCAGTAGACTACCAATCTTAGCTTAGTTCAGGGATAAAACGATCAAACTGAATGTTTCTAAGTAGACACTTCATAAAGTATTATATGGTATTTGCTAGATTTTAAAATGTTTAACAACTCTATTATGTTTGTGCTTGCTTTGTTTTCAGACTTCTGTTCCAGGAAAAGAACCAGGTAGACAGAAAGGAGTTATAAAAAACAAAAACAAAACAAAAGAACAACCATCTAAATTACTAAGGGCAGACAATTCATCTTCTGATAGTTTTGCTATTGTTCAAGAGACATTGATTAAAGCGGATTGCAGTTACACACATAGGCTACTGTTTATTCTTTGGTGTTGAATGAAATATCTGTTTTTTGAGACATGTACCCCAGGCTGGCTTGGAACTCACTATATAATCCAAGTTGGCTTCAATCTCAAGGCCATCTTCCCCCCCCCCCCCAGGCTCCCAACCCCTGGGATTACAGGTATGTTATATTGAGCGTGGTTCTTGGTATATTTTTCAGCTCCATAACACTTGTTACGGTTGTAACATAAAGATGCTAAAGTTTTGTTTTGTTTCTGAGACACAGACTCATTATGTAGCCCTGGCTGTCCTGGAACCCAGTATGTAGACTAGGCTGGCCTCCATTCAGGGAGATACATGTGTCTCTGCTTCTCAATGCTGAGAGTAAAGGTGTGTGCTACTATGCCAGGCACTAAATATTTTTTAAATTGACAAATACTATATAGTAATTATCTTGTTAAGGAATATTTAGTTTGATTACTTTATCCCTGATTTAGCATAAGATTACTAAGTCTATTAATTTATTTATTTTATAGATATAAATTTTGCCTGTGTGTTTATTTGCTGTTTGGATTTTCAAGACAGGGTTTCTCTGTGTAGCCCTCGTGGGATTAAAGGTGTGTATCCCCACTGCTTGGTGCTAAGTCTATTTAACACATAGGATGTACCTCAATAAATACATGAGGCATACTTAGTGTAGTATCTCTAGCACACAGTAGGTAATCAAGACTTACTAACAAATGAATGAACTATTCCTATATAAATCAGCTTACCACAAAAGAGCAGGGCAGTGGTGCATACCTTTAAACCCAGCAGAAGGCAAGAGGCAGGTGGATCTCTGTGAGTTCGAGGCCAGCCTGGTCTATATAGAGAGTTCTAGGAGAGCCAGGCCTACACAAAGAAACCCCGTCTCGAAAAACCAAACCAAACCAACAACAAAAACAAAAAAACTTATGGGAGGTACAGAACATGATTTGGAAACATGCTCTTTCTCCCCCTTGACAATGCTCATAATATTTTATGCTCATTTTTGACTGGACCAAAACACAAATTTAAATGTTGGTTTGAGTGCAGCTTATCTCAGAAGACTATTGATGTTTCATAAATAAATAAATAAATAAATAAGTAAATAAATAAGTAAGTAAATAAATAAATAAATAAATGCATTGTGAACACCAAACTTGCACCAGGCCAAACACTCGGTTCAGGGGAATTAACTGGATACCTGCCAATTCACATTCACTCGTTGATCTCTATGCATTCTTCTCTGAGTTAGCGGCCTACACTAACTAAAAGCCAAATTAAATTTTTCTTTTGTGTTTTTCCTCTTCAGTGCTTCACTGTCTCAACATCTATTAGAGTAAGCTTTAGGACACCGAAATTCATATTGCGACTTAGCTCGGAGTCTACGCAGCCAGTGGGCGGGCTCAGAGAAAGGCCTTGTGGCTGTTTCTTATTGGGGCCTGGTTGCTATGGTGTCACCGATTTTTAAAACTCCCATGAACCACTTCCTGGGCTTAAAACAATTACTTCCGGGGCTGCCCATACTTACTATGGTTCACTCAGAAATCTTTCACCACAACAAAAAATAAAACTTGTACGAAAACCTCCTGGGAACTTCGCAATAGCCCCTTAAACCCGTGGTTATGGCATGCTACCAAATCTGTTCTTCCTTTTAAAAATTATTTGTTTTACATTCCTTTTATGTTTAGCCAATCTCCAAAATGGCGCCGACGGCCTCGCGAGGTCAGAGGCGAGTCACGTGGGTCCTCCCGGTTCCGGCGCGCTAGAGGCCCCGGGTGGTGAACGTGGCTCCGGCACCATGTCTGGTTTGTCTGGCCCACTATCCTGGCCTGGCCCTCTCCCGTCCGCCTTGCTCTTTCTGTTTCTGCTCGGCCCCAGCTCAGTCCTCGGCATCTCCTTCCATCTGCCCGTGAACTCTCGCAAGTGTCTCCGCGAGGAGATCCACAAGGACCTGCTGGTGACGGGCGCGTACGAGATCACCGACCAGTCTGGGGGCGCTGGCGGCCTGCGCACCCACCTCAAGGTGCGGCCCCGGGCGGCACGGCGGCGGGCGGCAAGAGGGAAGGCGTAGTCCGGGGGAGGCTATGGTAGGGGGAAGCCGGCGGGCGGAGGCTGGGGCTTGGCCTGGCCTCCCCCAACCCCATCTCTAATCGCTAAGTACGCGCGGCGGGGACCGCCCCTTCACCCCGCGCGTTGGGGTTCGCGGGGCGGGGCTGCGCGCCAAAGTCGGGGCTCTTGGAAGGGCCGAGAGGGATTGGCGGACCTAAGTCTAGAGACCTAGGGCTGTTTCGACTTCGGGTTGTCATCAGGGTCCTGTGTCTGTGAAGTCTCGGGAAGCGACGTGACGTGATTTTCCTGATAAATGTTTAGAGGATCAGTGGAGATTGACATCATAAGACACCTCAACACCTACAGAATAAAGTAGACAATAACGTTGCGTGTGACTAATAACATGTTATTTATTAAAGCATCTGAAGTGTCACTTCCTGTGCCACTTAAGGCTGTGCGTTTAGTTCAAACACTACCCTATGGAACACATGAGTACCATTGGCCTCGTTGTATAAACACAGAAACTGAGGCTCAGGTAGAATGAACAGTCGTTGGAGATGGAATTGGCCAGCTAAGTGTATTGACGGAAAAGTGCTAAAACCTTCCTTTTGCTTATTTGTGATTATTGGGATTTATTATTGATCACAAGATGGTCATAGTCTCTAGTCCCTTCTCTTAGTTACACCAGGGTCAGCTGGATCCTTGTATGTGGGCAGCTACTTTAATGCTCTTTGGTCCCAGTTTGCTGGACGAGATTTTTGAGTGAATAGTGGAGTTGGTTATGTTCTGAATAATTGTATTCATTCACAATAAGCACTAGTAATTTTTTTGTTTCTTTTAACAGAAGGAAAACTTCACATTCTTAAGCCAAATAGAAACAGTTTACTTAAGGGTTTTTTTTTTTTTTTTTTAAAAAAAAAAAAACAAAACCTTGAGTCTTGTGATTGAAAACCCTTCCGGGGCTCACTGTTGCCTGTCTGACAATTTACTTTTGCCAACATGTGCTGTAGAACTCATGAGATCTGTCTCGAAGCTTCATATGTTGTTAGTCTCCATTTGTGTTCTAAATAAGGCCTTCCTGAACAGTACTCACTGTTTAACTATTCTGCTTACCCATTGTCTCCCTTATTAGGCTACTAGTAATTTCCTAAGGGTAGGAATTGTTTTCCTGTTCATATTTTCTATGATGTTAAGTATATTGCCTTGCTTCTAGTAAGCATTCAGTGAAACAGGAACCATGGTCCAACCTTCCAGTAGTGAACATCTGGGAATGGGTCAGAGGCTGTTAAAGGGACATCACCTGCAGGAGTTCGTGCTTCAACTCACTAGTATTTCACCAGCACTCAGTTACTCTCCCTTTGTCTGCTGTGTCTCACTCCTGTCCAGCTTAATTGGACTACTGGAATCTTAAACCCAAATGCCAAGTAGATAACGCCTAGGAATTGAGCCAGATACTAAAAAAGAAAAGAAAACCGGGAAGCAG
The DNA here is from genome assembly GCA_028551405.1 of Uromys caudimaculatus. NCBI lineage: Eukaryota > Metazoa > Chordata > Mammalia > Rodentia > Muridae > Uromys > Uromys caudimaculatus. Next base: position 89,103,707 of record CM052705.1, on the reverse strand, counting down.
ATGTCATAAGTGTAGTGTAACTGGCATGGTGGAGAATGTGAACGTGGAGTGAGCAGCACTCCCTCCCCTCTTTGTTTGGTTTTAGGCCTCCCTGGAACCTGGGGTTGGCCTAGAGCCCTCTGTCTTCCTACCTCAGCCTTGCAAGTGCAGGGATTATAGCTGTGTGCGAGTATACTCACTCTTGATGAAACTCACCTTGCAAACACGTGGGCCCTTTTGTCCCATCTGGTTTTTCATGTGAAATAAAAAGCACAAATTTTGATGTCAAAGTCCTGAGTTTTATCGCCAACCCAAATTGCTTTGGGTTGTGTTTTATTTTCATTGTTAGGAAGAATATATCCATTTGCATGTGCTACCCAGATTTCGAAACAATTCAGGATCCAGACTTGTTGAATCTTCACGCCTTTCCCTTTCTTATTTTCTGTTAAATTGTCTCAATCCCAGGAAACCCCCAGTATTAGTATTTCAGGCCAGCTGGCATCAGCTTGAATCTCTTAAAAAATAGGAACATAACTACTGTTTTATGGCCATATAAAACCCTTTAAGAAAAAAGTGAGCTAGGTGCAGTTGCGTGTGTCTGTAATCCTGAGGAGACTGAGGTAGGAGGGTTAGCTGAGTCCAGGCTGAGCGACATAGTGAAAACCAGGTGAGGTGAGATCACTGAAGTGTGTGAGTGTGAGAGCTGTGGGTTTAACAGGCTCAGACCCCTCTCAAAACAGAACACATGAAATCCCTTCATGATTCCCTAATGTCATGTGATGCCCAGAACATATTAGGATTTCACCAGCGATGGACTGGTGGGATGCTTCAAGAGGTAAAGACTCAACTCCTAGAACCTACATGGTGGGTGGAGAGAATCAGCTCTCAGAAGTTGTCCTGTAAACTTCCACATGTACACATGTGCATAATGTGTACACACAAAATAAATTATAACAGAAATTTTTTAAATTCCCCACTTGTTTGAAAAAGACTTATTTAAAATTAGTGTGTTGGGGCCTGAGAGGTGGCTTAGCATTTAGGACAAATACTGCTCTTATGGAAAACCTCAGGCTTTTTGCTTGTTTGTTTGAAAACGGGGACTCTGCATAGCTCACCTGCTGCGGTTTCCCTTGCCTGCTGGGATTATGGGTACTTACCACAATGCTCAGCTCTCTTATTTTTCTTTTCCAGGGATTCGGAAAGGGGTTGAAATAGTGTTTTATGTACATAGGATAGCAGAGGATGACTTTGAACTCCCGATCTTCCTGCCTCTGCCTCCCAAGTGCTGGGATTACAGGGGAGAACCACCATCCCTGTAGAATAGTGAATGAAGTCAGTCCGGATCTCTGCTCATAGGTTTGGACTAAATTGCTAGCGACTGCACTAAGTATAGAGTGTGTGGTCTCAGTTACTTAGTCCATCTCATCTTATATAAGGTGTGGTGATGGTGGAGCTCAAGGAGTTAAAACAACTGAGCTGAATGAGTCTGTATTCAGGGAACCAGTTGTGCTTTGTTCCACTGTGTGAAAACTTAATTGTTCTCTGGGATTATTGAAGTGACCAGATGATTCTTTTTTGGTTTCTTGAGACAAGGTTTCTCTCTGTAGCCCTGGCCATCCTGGAACTCACTTGCTAGACCAGGCTGGCCCAAACTCAGATTCACTTGTCTCTGCCTTCCAGGAATTAAAGGCCTGTGCTACCACCGCCATGTTTTTCATCCATCCATCTATCTATATCTATTCCTTTGTTGTTGTTGTTGTTGTTGTTGTTGTTGTTGTTGTTATTGTTGTTGTTTGAGACAGGGTCTCACTATGTAGCCCTGGCTGTCCTGGAACTCACTCTGTAGCCCAGGCTGGCCTCAGACTCAGAAATCCATCGAGTGCTGGGATTAAAGGCAAGTGCCACCTGCCCAGTGATACGGAATGTTTTAATGAGGGGTTCTGAGTATTCTGTTTGTGATTCTTCTACTTATTTAAAAATATTTCTTTACTATTTAGTATTTGCCCTACCTGGTTTATGAGTTGTAGTGGAAATAACAAAGATAAAACATAAAGTGGAAAAAATGGTTCTCAGTAGTGAAAAGTAGGGATGAAGTGATTGGTGGGATAAAGGATATTTCCGTGGCCAGGGAAGTCGTCTGGACAGCTAGCCATAGTGTGATGGGCTTCTCATGCAAAGGCTTGTGTTTCAGACACACTTTGTGTTGGAGATGTCCAGCTGCGCCTCATCACTCTTCGCCACCCACTGCACAGAATGAGTTGTGCCGACCCGTCCCTAGTAATGGATTGTGAAGACTTTGCTACCCACATGTGAGGCTGGAAGTGTCCCCTCCCCATCCATAGCAACATCCATGTCAGCCTGCTGCTCTAGGTCCTAAGAAGAGCTGTCATAGGCACTGATGGGCTTGAGTGTAGGGGCTGAAGACACGAACACCCATGCTGGACGATGTGAAGAGAGAATGTGTAACACAGTTCCCAGGTCCTTAGGAGAAGAGTATATTTCTGGTGTCTATGTTGAGAACATTCCTGTACTGTGGAGGGAAACAATAGAATCTTTGTTGCTTTTTCTCAGAAGCAGCTGCTCTTTTATCAGTCACTTCCATGTGATCCTTACTTGGGCTCACGTTTTTCTTTTAGTGGAAATATGGCCCTTTTAAATTGATATTTATAATGTTACTGTTATCAGTGGATTAAAGATTAAAACCAGACCAGTAACAGGTGGTTTGCTACAGAAGGCCAACTGGTATATTAACATAGGATCAAATTACAGTCTACTTTCTTTTTGTATTACATACAAATCTTCTACCTTTTACTTAAGCCCTGACCTTGTATTTTTTCCTTCATAAAAGTTAAAGCAGTGTTTCTTCATTTCACTCTTACACAGTGACCAGTTGTCTACAGCTTTGTGTCTTCTAACTTATCTAGAAAAGGGGACTGCTTAAGTTTTGAAATCAGTGATGACTTCTGAAGACAGAATCCAGCTTTTAGGAAGTAGAACATATAAAAGTAACCTGGAGGGGTGCAGTGACTTTGTCAGTTGCTGACTGGTGGTTGATGCTAAGTCATTGCCCCCAGATTCATATGCAGCCTGCAGCCTAGACAGTAGGGCCCTCTGTGAAATCATCCCTGGACACAGACCAGAATTTGGGCCCCCAAACAAGCCTCAGACTTGAGGGAGGTTGATGTCATCTGCTTTATCCTGCGCCCCAACTTCATTGTTCAGCATAATGTGTGGGAAATCAAGGGACTAGTTGTTAAAGAGAACAAGGCTTTGTTTGTGCCTAAAAGGGTCATGCTGGAGGTTTTTACCGTAAATAACTCTGGAACAGTATGAAAAAAAACATTTGATCTGGCTTCACCCCCGCAGAAGTGTTGTTAGGGCAGCAACTGGTCCTTCCTTCTCATCCCTCCTTCCCTTCCCTGCTCTCCACCCCCTCCCATCAAGCCTAACTCTTGCCTGTGGTAAGTTAATATAGCAAATGCTGATAGAAGTAGGAAGAGAGCATCTGCCTGCTATGCCACCAGTGCTTGGAAGTTTCCATTTCTGCATCTCAGCAGTTGTACAGAAGCCCCATCCTTGATCATATTAGCTTAAGCAGCATGGGCCAATTGTGCCGTGTCATTGCTGAGTTAGGTGGGAAATTTGAAAGAATTTAGTGTTGTATGCTGCTTGCTGTGTAAGTTTGGCTTAGTTCTCAGTATAATCTATATGATCCTCTGACTTCAGAAATATAGTTGATAGACTTTGTATTTGCTCTTGATTGAAAAATTAGGGTAGGGACTAGAGAGATGGCTAAGTTGATATGTATGAGTTAGCATGCACTGCTTTCAGAGGACTTGAGTTTGGTTCCTAGCACCCCACTGTGGTTTACAACCACCTGTAACTGTAGTTCTGGAGACACCTGCACGTCCACACAGACATACATAATTAAAAATAAAAAATAAATTTTACAGAAGAAAAGAAAGATCAGTAAATTCTGTCAGTGTACTTTGTTTCTAAGATAACAGTGGCAACTTGTGGTTTACAAGTTCCTTTGTGCAGGAAGTTGAACTGATCGTTTACAACACTCACTTTACCTAACTGCCCCCACCCAATTTAAGACGGTAGCCTAGGCTAGGCTCAAACTTGCTGTATGTGAATATAACTCTTCTGTTCTTCCTGCTTCCCAAATGTTGGAATTGTAGGTATAGATTACTACCCCTGGCTCTGCACAAGCCTGTGTGTGTGTGTGTGTGTGTGTGTGTGTGTGTGTGTGTGTGTGTGAGAGAGAGAGAGAGAGAGAGAGAGAGAGAGAGAGAGAGAGAGAGAGAGAACACATATGGAAGTCAGAGGGCAACTTGCAGGCATTGGTTCTCTCCTGTTCTGTGGTGTGGGCTCCAGGGATTGAAATCACGCCATCACGTGCCATCAAGCACCCTTTCTGGCTGAACCATTTGCCAGCCTTAGCTTTTTGACAGTGCCATTCTTTTCCCAGACTACAACTACTGGAGTGTTTGTTTGTTTGTTTGAGATAGGGTCTTATGTGGAAGCCCTGACTGCCTTGGTACTCACTGTAGTCTGAGGCTGGTCTCAGACTTGATCATCTGCCTCACAAGCACTAGAATTACAGGCATGAGCCAGTAGACCTAGCTTCCTGTTGGATTATCCTTGTAATTTATTCCTTATCAGATTAAAACCCACATTCCAGAAATGCTAGCATTCAGCTTGGACTCCTCACTGTGCTGGTTAGGGTTTCTGTTGTGATAAAACACATGACCAAAAGCAGCTTGGTCTTGTAGTCCAGGAAGCCAGGCAGGAACGTGAAGGCAGAAACTGAAACACAGTGGAATGGGGCTCACCGGCATGGTCCTCATGGCTTGCTCAGTTTGTTTTCTTTAATATCCAGACCCACCTGCCCAGGGGTGGCACTGCCCGAATCGAGTTGGACCCGCTCTCTTCAATCATTAATCCAGAAAATGCCCTCCAGGCTTTGTCCACAGGCCTCTGTTGGAAGCATTTTCTCAACTGAGTTTCTCTCTTTAAGACTCCAGTTCCGGCATGTATTCTCCTTTTCTGTCATCTAAAAGTGTGGAATACCTGCTTTGCTAGGCTTTTGTACCCTACAGTTCCCAGTATCCTGCTGTTCCCTGAAGGTGGACTTAGTTGTTTGTATTCCCATGCAGTGACCATGCAGGGCCTTGGAAATTCTATTCCACTTTATGCCCCATTGTCCTTTGGTTTTGATAACTATGTAGCACACTCCCCATACATCTTCTAATACAGTTCATCGGGAAGTATGAGCATAACCTAGTGGTTAGGTTCTGAGGTAGGACTAACAGACAGTCGTGATAGTCCGCTAGTCCTGACAGTAACATTTCACTGAGTGCCGGTATGGCAGGCACTGTCCCAGGCCTTGACCCTCCTCAGTGATCTGATGAAGTATATACAACTATGTCCTTACTTTGTGAATAAAGCAGAGGTTAAGGAACATGTCTAAGGCTTTACAACCAGTAAGTGTTGTGACTGTGATTTGAACATAGACCAGAGTCGGTTTCTACAACCTTCCATCATTTTAATTCTCTCTTTTTTGAGACCAAGTCTAATATAACCTAGCTGGCCTTGAACTCTGTGTCGCTTAGGATGGCTTTGAACACCTTCCTGATCCTGTCGTGTTTGCCCAAGTGCTGGGATTGCTGGCATGAGCTATCATGCCCATCTTAGAATCTCATCTTTTTTTAAAAGAATATTTTATTTTACATGTGTATCCAGTTTTGTTTTTTTGGATATTTCAAGTCAAGATTTCTCTGTGTATGTAGCCTGACTGTCCTGGACCTCATTCTGTAGACCAGGCTGGCCTTGAACTCAAGATCCACCTGCCTCTGCCTGTTGAACACTGGGATTAAAGGCGTGCGCCACCACTGACTGGCTCGCATGTATATCTTTGTACCACATTCATGTCTGGTCCCCAGAGAGGCCAGAAGACCTTGGATCCCCTGAGACTGCAATCACAAATGATTGTGGGCTATCTTGTGGGTCTGGGAATTGAACTGGGGTGCTCTGCACAAGCAACATGTGCTCTTAACTGCTGAGCCATCTCTCCAGCCCAGAGGCTTTCATCTTAACTGACATCTTGTATCGTCTCTCAAAAAAGAATGTTGATGACATTGTTGAGAATATTTTTGTTCTCTACTAGAGCCACCATAAGGTTGGTGGTTCTCCTTAAAAATCTTTTCCTTGGTATTACTATGTCATGGCTGACCAAGGCCTGAAGAAGGTAAGAGTGTAGATAGGAGTGAAGGGAATTGCATCTTTACACTAAGACAAAATTTATTTTAAACAATTTTTAAGATTATTTTATGTGAATGAGTGTTGCTTGTATGTCTGTGCCATGTGTAAACCTGTTGTCCCCAGAGACCAGAAGAGGGTGTTAGATCCCTGAAACTGGAGTTAGAGGGGTTGTTGGCCATTGTGTGGGCACTGAGAACCCAACCCGGGTCCTCTGGAAGAGCATCCAGTGCTTCTAATTGCTGAGCCACCTCTCCAGCCCTAGAATGGCTCTTATTGGGTCTGTTTGATGGTTTTCTCATGATAAAACTGGGTTTGTGTGTATGGGGCAGGAGACTGCAGAGGTCAAATGTCCTTCTTCCCACATATCATCGTGCCTTGTCACAGATCATCTGTCTGAATTGGTGTTTGTTAGGCTTCTCCGCTGTAGCTCTTCTTTTTACACTGTGCTCCTTGGGATGAAGTCATTTAGTGCAGCCAGCCCACACGTAAGGAGTGGTAAGTTAGATTCACTTCCTAGAGGGTGTGGTATTGGTCCTCTGAGAGAGATTTGTCTCTTCTACCTCAGTTACTTGTTTAATCAAGCATTGCCTGTACAGAGTCACAGATATTGTGTACTTGAGATTACAATCCATTAATACATTTTCTTGGTGATCAAGTTGTTTTCAGCTTTGCTGTGCAGAGCAGTTTCCTTGGTCTGGTCCCTTTCACATACCCCCATCCTGGGGGTTTGCTTTTGAGGGCTTCCTCACTTTCTGGTACTATAAGATCCCTGATCTTTTATATTTTCAGGTTGGTCCTAGGATCCAGGGTTCCCATTTCTCCAAGGAGCTCCGCTTTTTTGTTTTTTTGTTTTTTGTTTTTTGTTTTTTGTTGTTGTTGTTGTTGGATTGTCTCTTAGAATAGATAGTATTGTTAGTGGGTTTTTTTCTGAAGTCCTTCCCCCAACAGTTGTTGCAAAGGGTTTCCAGATAGTCCCGCCTTTGCAATTTTAGAGCAAAGCCAGTGTTCTGTGAGCAGGAGTGGGCTGGGATACAAAGAAAGTTGTGGTAAGGGGGCCAGGCAGAGAGCCAGGGCTTGGGCCCATTCAGGTTCCTTTAGGTCCTGGTGCAGTACTGTGTGAGGTCAGACCAGCATCTACAGGCGGTCAGGTCACTGTGCAACCACATGAACTCTGTTTGTGTCTTTAGCAGACTGTGGCCGAAAATGGCAAGCACCTTTCAGACAAACTGTTTGTGTTTAGTTCCAGGAACGTAGTCCCTGAGATAAATTTGTGGGCTTTCATCAGTAAACAAATCATATGTAACTCAGCTGGCTTCTCTTCTAGTCTTTGAATCTCAGTTTCAAGCAGACTTAAGGTCAACTGTACCATAAAAGATTTCAGGATCTTGAAACTTGTTCTTGTTCCTTCCTCCAGGTGAGCACTGTTCTTCTGGTTTATTCCTAAGTGCTTTATTGCTCTGAGCCACTTACAGCTCCTGAATTCAGCTAAGTGTTATCTTGAATGTTTGGTAATGGAATTGTTCAGCAGGCGGGTTTCTGGACCAGCTCAAGAACTTACTCCTAGCCACTGCTTAGACTAATCCAAGAAGATAGAATTCTAGATGAGTTTGTTTCCCCAGTGACCCATTTTCTCACTTAGTTGACAGGTTCAGTGTGAGTATTCACATAGTCTTGACATCAACTACTCTGCATATACAATTAACACCTTTTCTTCTCTTTAAGTTGTGAATTTTGGTTTGCTTTTCATTAGAAACTGTTATCTAGAAACATAATTTTATTACTTCCTGTTCCATGATATCATTTATGGAACAGTTTTAGACCTTAATATACCTTTGTTCAATCAGAGAATTGTCTGGAAATTACTACAAGTATTTTGTTGTTTAGCCAGGCACAGTAGTGCATGGTTCTGGAAGGCTGTAACCCCAGCACTGGGGAGGCAGGCTTCAGGAGTAGGATCCACTAGTGAGGTCACCCAAGGCTGTGCCAGTTGAGTTGCAGCCCAGCCAAGGCCACATTGGTTAGACTCTGCCTTCACAACTGCAGCAGCAGACCATAAGGACTTAGTATTCTAGTAGACAGAATCAACAGCTCATCAGTGTGTTGCCTAGGTAATTAATTCTGTAGAATTTAAGAAGAAAAACTAAGCACACCTTATTTATTGGAAAGCAGGTGATATGTAATCAAAAATTTTTAATTGTAGGAAAGTTAAAAACATTTGCACCTGGCTTAGTGGTACATACCTTTAGTGCCAGCACTTGGGAGATAGAGGCAGGCAGGTTTCTGAGTTCAAGGCCAATCTGATATATGGGGGTGGGGGTGAGGGGGGGTTCCAGGACAGTCAAGGCTACACAGAGAACCCCTGTGTCAGAAAACCAAAATGAAAAGCAACATCATTTGCTTAGATTATGGCAAGGAACTGAGGCAAGAAGGTCACCACAAATTCCAGGCCACCCAGTGCTACAAGGCAATCCCTACCTGGAAAACCAGTAAGTAGATGAATCCATCATTTCAGCCCATAGACTTTGTGAGCTCTGACTACTCATTGAGTTTGCCTCAGTTTCCTATTCCTTACTTTGGCTTCCTACTGTTTATAGAATGATGCTAGGGTTAAGGGGTGAGCCTTTTTTTGGAGGGGTTGGTTTTAGTTTTTTGGCAGGACATAGAGCTTTGCTGTTGAATGACTACAGTTATTTTACTTGATAGAAAACTTAATTTTTTTTTTTTTTTTTAGGAAAATATTAAGATCTGTTGGAATGGCCGACAGTTTGTACGAATTAGTCCAACCAAAAGTTCAGTTGCTTGGATTTTTCAAGTATCCAAATAAATACTGTCACATGGTTGGGTTAATGCAAGATGACAAGGATAGAGTCGTGATGTCCAAGGAACATTACATTACCACACGTTATTTCTGGAAGGTGGATTTCATGCTGATGAAAGGGTTGGGGTGTACGGGTCCCCTCATGAGGTAAAAAATGAAACTCTGGTCAGCATGATTTAGCCAGCGCTAGGTCAAGTACTGCTGGAGTCTGATCAAGCAGTTTATTTTTCTAACATATTTAAACACAGTAAAACTTTGGGGAAAAGTTTCCACATGATCACAACAAAGCTGTGGCATAGCTCCATCTCTTCAGCCATGCATTTGCAACCTTAGCCATAAGAAGGAGTTGTGCTCACTGACAAACAGTGTTCAGGATGAGGGGGAAGGAGTGGTAATAAGCATAGACACCAACTTGGATTAGTCTGCTGTGAGTGATGTCCGAGGCAACACAGACTTTAAAGTGGATTTGGTACAAGAGATTTCATTATTGTTTATGGTGTTAGTTTAATTCTAAAAGGAGAAGAACTGCAGGTTACTAAGATGTGTTTAATCATACAGAACCAGTAGGGGAGAACAGGGAATAAGAAGTGTTAGCTTATAGAACGAACAATCAGAGATCTCATCTTCTCCGTGCTCAGGCAAGGACGGAGACC
>CM052705.1:89080928-89093490 GCA_028551405.1 Uromys caudimaculatus | reverse complement strand
GGTCTCCGTCCTTGCCTGAGCACGGAGAAGATGAGATCTCTGATTGTTCGTTCTATAAGCTAACACTTCTTATTCCCTGTTCTCCCCTACTGGTTCTGTATGATTAAACACATCTTAGTAACCTGCAGTTCTTCTCCTTTTAGAATTAAACTAACACCATAAACAATAATGAAATCTCTTGTACCAAATCCACTTTAAAAAGTCTGTGTTGCCGGGCAGTGGTGGCGCACGCCTTTAATCCCAGCACTTGGGAGGCAGAGGCAGGTGGATTTCTGAGTTTGAGGCCAGCCTGGTCTACAGAGTGAGTTCCAGGACAGCCAGGGCTACACAGAGAAACCCTGTCTCAAAAAACAAAGCAAAACAAAAAAGTCTGTGTTGTCTCAGACATCACTCATAGCAGACTAATCCAAGTTGGTGTTCTCACATTGGTTTGGTTCCTACAGTCTGTCTTTTAGGTTTTTTTAGATTTATTTTCTTTTGTATGTATGAGTGTTTTGTCTGCATGTATGTGTGCCATATCTCATGTGTGCCTGGTGCCTGAGGAGGTCAGAAGAGGTACCATAGCCTTTGGAACTGGAGTTGGGGATAGTTGTGATCGCACGTGTGGGAGCTGGGGATCAAACCCAGGTCCTCTGCAAAAGCAACGAGTGCGCTAAGCTTCTAAACCACTGAGCTGTCCCTTCAGTCCGCCTTCTGGAACTTTCCTTAGGAGTTGTCAGTGTGCTTTGGGGAGGCTGGGTGTAGGGAACTGAGTACTTTGTGGGTGGGTGAACCGACGCCCAAGAAGGGAGTATGGGACCACACTGGTGATCTTAGTTTGGGGTTTGATTAGCTTCCAGACCTTTGCCGTGTAATATGTATACAGTAAGGCTATCAAGCAGTTTGTGTGTTTGAGTGCTTGCTCTTTTCCTTAATTGATTTTTCAGGAAAAGTATCCCCTGAACAGAGACTTTAACAAATGTTTAGGGGCAATTTTGCCAAGATCATTACCATGTGGCTGCCTGCTGATCTAAGATCTGAATGCAGATGGGCAGGCCTACGGACCTGTACTATCAGCTGCTCTGAATCTCTTTGCCTCTCTTCCTTTGGTTGATGTTCATCCTTTAAGTTTCATCGGATTCTCCCAGAGTCACCCTGGCGCTCCGGAACCTGTGCAGCTGTAGCCGTGCCTCTTTGCATTGCGTTCATCCTTCTTTCTGTGTCGTTTCCAGCTTCATTTTGGTATAACTGGTAAAATAGAAGTTGTGTATACAATGTTGGCGCTTTGATATAACAAGTTAATAGGCATATTTCATCACTTCATATCAAAAGCCAACATCACAAAAAGGTGTCCACCATCATTAACCATCAAGGAAATGCAAAACAAGAAAGGAAGGAAGGAAAGAAAGAAAAGAAAAGAAGGAAGGAAGGCTTTCTTATTTCTTACCCCTGCCCTCACTTACCCACTGACCACAGATCTTAATATCCTTAAATGTTTTACAAGTTAATGGATGATATGAATGGCAGAAACACTAAACTAGTAATAACTGGTTGTCTTAGGGTTTTATTGCTAGGAAGAGACACCATGACCAAGCCAACTCTTATAAAGGAAAACATTTAGTTGGTGCTAGTCTATTATCACAGTGGCAGGAAGCATGGCAGCATCCAGGCAGACATGGTGCTGGAGAAGGAGCTCAGAGTTCTACATCTTGATCCACAGGCAGCCAGGAGGAGACTGAGATCCACAGTGGGTGGAGCTTGAGCATAGGAGACATCAAAGCCTGCCTCCAAAGTGACACACTTCTCCAACAAGGCCACACTTCCTAACAGTGCCATTTCCAATGGGCCAAGCATTCAAACACATGAGTCTATGGGCCCATACCCATTCAAACCACCACATTGGTATTAGAGAACTTAGGAGTTTTATTAACACGTCCTTTCAAATTTATCTAATAAGGTAACTTTCTTTAGTTATCTTTTTTTTTTTTTTCAAAATAAAATAGCTTTATTATTTTTGATGCTAAGTAACATATGCCTTTGTAGAAAATTAAAAATAGAAGGGCCATTAAAAAAAAAAAAAAGGCTGATTCAAGTTGGATTCCCAGAATCCCCATGGTAGACAATCAATTTTCATAAGTTGCCCTTCTACATGTGTGTTATAGCCTCTGCCCCTTATCAGAAATAAGTAAGTAGATAGATAGATAGTGTACATACATCCTACCATTGAGAATTAACTACTCTTAAAATGTGCTTCTACTTAGCCAGTCATACATGCCTGTGAGTTCGAGGCCAGCCTGTTCTACACAGTTAGTTTCAGAATGGCTAAGACTACTGTCTCAGAACAAAACAAAAAGTGCTTCTACTTTCATGTATAATAGAACAAAAGAAAATATATCAATATTTTTATATACCTAGTATGTAAATATTTATATACGCATTTTGAATCATTACACACAAGGGGACAAGGTGGAAACAAATAAGTGTGTGGTGTGGTCATTTCTTCCTTGCTGTCTCTGAGCTCTTTGGAGCAGAGTATCTGGAATTCACAGCCTCTGCAGTCCCTGCGAGCTATCAGGACCACTATAGGGAAGGTCCTGTGAAGACTGCTGTCTTCAGAAGAGAGCAGTGGTGGTCGCTGGTTAGGTGGACTTTGTACTTTGGGTCTGGATTTGCTATAACAGCTTAAGAAATAAGGTGTTTGAAGCTGGAGAGTTGCTTTAGAGTTAAGAGCACTTGCTGCTCTTCCAGAGTACCTGGGTTTAATTCCCAGCACAATATTGGCAGTTCACATCTGACTGTAACTCCAGTTTCAAGGGATCTGACATAATCTGTAGGCACCAGTCATGCACATAGTATACAAATATACATGCAGGCAAAACACACATATACATTAAAATAAGTAAGTTTTGTTTTGTTTTTTGTTTTTGTTTTTGTTTTTGTTTTTAACAAGGTCTCTCTGTGTAGCCTTGGCTGTCCTGGAATTCACTATGTAGACCAGGCTGGTCTTGAACTCACAGAGATTTCCCTGCTGGGATTGAAGACATGTGCCACCACAGCCAGCTAAATAGTCTTGTTTTGTTTTTGTTTTTTTAATAATTAGGGTGTTTTAATTTATCCACTTAACACATATGAAGAATGTGTTGGTCCAGGTTGGTGACATATACCTTTAATCCCAGTGCTCTGGAGGCAGAGGCAGGTGGATCTGAGTTTAAGACCTGCCTGATCTGTATAGTCAGGATTGTATAATAAGGCCCTGTCAAATAAATAAAGTGTTGAATCGCAATTTCTTTGGAAAATGGCTAAAAATTGGAAGCTTTTACAACATACTAAATACATTTATAAATAAAAATGGCATGAATGCGTATGTGTATAAGTGCTTAAATAGGCTGTGCATATGAGCTAAATGCCTGAATTCAGTACTTGCTAAGTTGAAGAGGTAGGAGGAGAAGAACCGAAGGTCATCATCTGCTACATAACAAATTCAGGGACAGCCTAGGCTACATGTCAACAGAAAGGTCTGCATGTGCACTACTCAGTTTTACTTTTAAGATTTCACCTCTAGACTGGGCATGGTGGTACATGCCTTTTATTTCAGCACTTAGAGACTGGCAGATCTCTCTGAGTTCAAAGCCAGTCTGTTTATATAGTGAATTCCAGGGCTAGGTAGGGAGACTTTGTCTTTAAAAAAAAAGCCCTTTTCACCTATAAAAGAATTCCACTTTAACAGATGACATTAGCATCTTGAGTTTAATGTCAGGAAGCTACTCCTTTTTGAGTTTTACATTGCAAAGTAGCTTCCTCTCTTAAGTGAGGAATGACCACGCACGTGCCTGTAGCCTGCAACATGGCCCCTCAAATCTCTTCGTCACCTCCGTCATCTGTTCTTGTAGGTGGTCTTTTAATAATGGAGCAGTTAAAAGTTTGGAGGACTGCTGTGCCTCTCCAAGAAACAAGTAATTTGTAATGACAAAGATGTCTTTTTGAAGAGAAAGTCTGGGTTATCCTCTGTGTCAAAGATTCATTTTTTATTTTTAATTGACTGTGTTTATGTGTATGAGAGAGAACACACAGGAGCATGTGTATGTCTGTGTGTATGCATGTGTGTACATGTGTGTTCATGCTCAGGTGTTTGAGGAGAGAGGCCTAAGATCCCCTTGATGCTGGAATTATAGCAACATCTCGCACCCCTGCTATCTTTTTATGTCATATTTGTCTCCCCAGTTTCTATAATTGCCCTTCCTCAGAGTTCTTTACTGAGTAACTGTTCTTTGCTTCTTCTTTAGATCACAGATTCTGCTGGCCATATTCTGTATGCCAAAGAAGATGCAACTAAGGGGAAGTTTGCCTTTACCACAGAAGACTATGACATGTTTGAAGTGTGTTTTGAGAGCAAGGGTAAGTAGTCACAATGTTTTCCTTGTGTTAAGCCTCTCCTCCAGCTCTCAGAGAACTGCCTGCTACAGGAGGCTCTTGATTCCTAGTTTCATTTGGTTCTTTTATTCTGATGCAGAGACAAGTGCCTTGTAGCTTTTGATGCATCTTTAAAAGACTGTGTGTGTGGAAAAAGGGTTGATGAAGTAGAGCACAGAGGTTTCTAGGGCAGTGGAACCTCCTGTCTGGTACTATAATGATGTGTAAGCATCATGGTAATTTACTTTACCATAGCATGCACTATGGGTGATAATGTATCCGTGTAGGTTCATCATCTACAGACTGTTCCCGTGGCAGACACTGGTAATGGGGGAGGCTGTGCAGTGGTAAGGGTCTCTATCTAGAGCTGGAGACATCTTGACCACTTTCCATTAGTTCTGCTGTGAACCTAAGTCTGCTCTAATAGAATCTGGAGAGGCAAAAAATAGGTTATCCATTTGCCAGTTAAATGCAGAGAGAGAGAGAGAGAGAGAGAGGGAGAGGGAGAGGGAGAGGGAGAGGGAGAGGGAGAGGGAGAGGGAGAAAGAGAACGCTTACTAGAAAGGTTTTGTTGTTTGTTTGTTTGTTTTAAAACTTTAAAGATCCTTTAAGGCCTTCAAATCAGCCAAAGAAATAGGATAACTATTCTGCACAAGAAATTGTATAGTTTATACTCAGATCAGCCAGAGGCTCATGGCTTTGCAGTTCGCTTGGGCTTGGAAAATGTTAATGCCGTATGCTGTGACACAGAGGTGGAAGACTTCAGTAGACAGCCAAGAGGTACAGACAAGAACCAGCATAGTAACACGCACCTACAATCAGGAGCTGAAGAAACTAAGGCCTCTGGGTTGCTATGGGTTTGAGGCCATCATGGCCTGCAGTGTGAGAGCATCTTTTAAAAACATATTTTTAAAAAATTAAAAACAAAACAAAAGTGAGAGAGAAAAGGTAGAGTTTTATTGTTTGTTTTTTGCCCTAGTGGAAATTGAACCCAGAGCTTTGCATTTTCTGGGTGGTACTCTGTTGCAGAAATATATTCCTAGACCAAGAAAGAGATGATCTGACCACTTAGACCAAGAAGACTAAGAGCTATTTAAGTTTACTTCACTATATGGCCCAGGCTGGTCTTGAACTCCCAGAGATCCTTCTGCCCTCACCTCCAGAGTGCTGGACGGAAAGTGTATGCCACCATTCCTACGCCCCCACCTTCGAGGTTAGGGATGGAACCCAGGGCCCAGGGCACGGAAGGCAAATTCTTTACCATTGAGCTATAACCTAACTCAGTTCTGTGATAAAATACTAACCAAAACCACCCTGAGGAGGAAAGGGTTGATTTCATTTACAGCTTCAGTCCATCATAAAGGGAAGTCGGGGCAGGAACTGAAGCAGAAGCCATGTAGAACTGATGCTCGCTGACTTGCCCTCCATGGCTTGTTGAGCCTGCTTTTTTATACCACCCAGGAACACTTGCCCGAAGTGGCACTACCCATGTGTGCTCTCCCACATCATTAATTAATGGAGAAAATGCCCCAAGACCTACCTAGAGACAGTCTGATGAAGACATTTTCTCAATTGAAGCTTCTCTTCCCAGATGACTCTATCTTGTGTCAAGTTGAGAAAACACTAACCAGGACATCACCTTCTCAGGTTTTATTTATCTATTTACTTATTTATTTATTTTTCTTTCTTTTTTTTTTTTTTTTCGAGACAGGCTTTCTCTGTGTAGTCCTGGCTGTCCTGGAACTCACTCTGTAGACCAGGCTAGCCTTGAACTCAGAAATCCACCTGCCTCTGCCTCCCAAGTGCTGGGATTAAAGGCATGCGCCACCACTGCCCGCCTACTTATTTATTTATAGAATTTATTTTATGTGTGCATTTGTACCACATGCATGCCTATTGCCTGAGAAGGCCAGAAAAGGTCATAGGATCCCCTGGAATTTAGAGTTAAGGATGGTTGTTTAATACCATGTGGGTGTTCAGAACCAAACCCAAGTCCTGTGCAAGAGCAACAAGTATTCTTAACTACTGACCCATCTTTCCCACCTGCCTCTTATCCTTCTAAGTAAGGAAAAAAAGCAAAGATTTGTATCACATTTATGGGTAATGTCACTCTCAGGAGTACAAATGGGATCTGGGCAAAGAGGCTATTCTGACTTGATTGTAGACTTGTTGGTTTAATATTCAGAAAGTACCTATGGATGCCTTAGTTTTGAGTTTGTAGGGTTATTTAGTTTGGGATGTTTTTTAGTTTTGTTCATTTGTTTGGGTATTTAAAATTTTTGTTATATGGTTGCGTCCGTGTGTGTACCTGTGTGTGCCCTGAGCATTTGTATGTGTGAGTGTAGGAACCTGCGTGCTGCAGCACATATGTGATCAGAGAACAACCCACTGCAGGTCTTGGTCTTTTGTTGCTGAGTACATAGGCTAGTGGCCTGAGAGCTCCTAGGCTCTCCTGACTTGGCCTTTAGTCCCATGCCATAGGAGCAATAGAGTTACAGACGTGCACTTACATGTCTGGTTCTGGAGATTTGAACTCAGGTCTTCATGTTTACACAGCATCTCATTCTGTTCCTAATCTCACCTATAGTGTTTTTTTCTCTTGCTTTCAAGTTGATCTTTCTAGTCTCTCCAAAAGTTGTTCTTTATTGTCATTTAAACATACTCAGCCATGCATGTTTGTTTGCCTTCCACCTACAATCCCAGCACTTGGGAAGTGAAGGCAGGAGTCAGGAGATCACAGTCAGATTTAGTAGCTACATAGTGAATTGTAGGCTAGCCTGGGCTATATGAGACCCTATGTTAAAAGACCGGGAGGAGGCTAGAGAGATGGTTTATTGGTTAAAAGTGTTTCCTACTCTCCCAGAGGAACAGAGTTCTGATCCTAGCACCACTTGTAACTCCAGCTCCAGAGGATCTGAAATACTCTTCTGGCTTCCACATGTGCATACACACACTCAGACACAATGTTTCACGTTTTAGCTACAGCTGGAGTTAAAGTGTGTGTGTGTGTGTGTGTGTGTGTGTGTGTGTGTGTGTGTGTGTGTGTGTGTGTGTGTGTGTGTGCGCGCGCGCGCGCGCGCGCGCGTGCATGTCCATCTGTCCACCCTACATTATCATCAGATCATTTGAAGGTAGTTCTAGCTCCATCAGTTCTGTTTGAGTTGACTTCAGCCAGTTTCAGAAAATCTCTGCTGTCTCTCAGGCAGCAAAGGGTACGGGAACATTTTCTTTGGCTAATGACATCAAGAAAGCCCAGTGCTTAAACAGCACTAGATTTGCCTAAGACTTCTAATTTCATGCAGGCAGTTTTTAATTCTATAAATAGTAAACCCCAGGAAATTGAGAACTATTTTCTGGGGATTTTTGAGTCTGCCTTTTTCCTGCTTAGAATCTTAATTCAGATTCGCTAAATCAGATACGTTTTCTGCTATCATTGCTACATTGCTTGGGCCTTTTATCCCAAAGAGACATTTTCCTTCTAAGAATCATCCCTGAGAGCTATTCTCAGACTATAAATTTGGCTTTTGTTTTTGTCTTTGTTTGTTTCTTGAGCTTTTCTCTCAAATGCTTAATGGGAATATCCCTAAAACTTTTTATTCGCCTACTAAAATTGGCCTTGCCTTGGGTCAAAACATTTGAATCAAAGTTGAATAATGAATCAAAGTTGAATATTAGATAAAACCTATATTTTCAATGCTAAGGTTTGCTTTAAGTAATCTAAACTTAGCATGTGCAGTAATCCTAAGAGACCTGGACTACCCCAGAATCTGGTAGAGCATTGCTTTTGAGATGTCGAAATGGCCCCCACTTTGTGCTGATATGTGTGCCACTCAGCTTCCGACTGCTATGATTTGAGCTTCTCTGAGTGCAGCGAGGCTATGAGTTTTCTTTTTCCTGGTCTGCCCTCTGTACCAGTCACAGTCCCGTGTCCTGTTCAAGATGTTTGCCAGCGGCATGCCCTGCTTGCTTTCCAGCACCCAGCACAGATTGGGGCTTTGTCTGCAGTGCTGTGATTTCAGCCAGGGCTTTGCTGCTGCAGAATGGAGGGGCGGAGTTATGACTGTTTCCTTCTATTGAGCAGATAGGGGTTAGGGAGAGGGAGGGTGGGTGGGTGATTTCCCGGAATTTTAAGTATTCTGCACAATGAATCTTTTGATTTCTTTCTCAGGAACAGGGCGGATACCTGACCAACTCGTGATTCTAGACATGAAGCATGGAGTAGAGGCAAAAAATTATGAAGAGGTACGTACTGCTCCAACAGACAGCGGAGGAAGTAGCACTCAGGGTTGTGAGGCTTATGTGACCTAATCAGGCCAGTGGCCACACTTGGCCCACAAGGTTGTGGTTTTCTCAGCAGTCATGTGACAACCAGCTATGGTCCTGGTAATACAAAAGGTTATATTAACAGACTTGAACAATAATTCTGGCTGTGTTTATAACCAATGAACTGAACCAGCTGTCTGTACAGATGTGTGTTGGTATAGTAAAGAGTTCAGTCATGCCATTAGCATTCTGGGGCAGAACACACACACACACACACACACACACACACACACACACACACACAAATTTTTAAATAGAATTCAGTCAAAAGAAAGAATTTTTTTTTTTTTAATTCCTAAGATCATCCCCTCCCCCACCTAAACCAACAAATAGGCATATATCTTAGAGCTTAGACTCAATGCTGGTTATGTCTTGAACAGCTGTGCTGTTTTTTGAGAAACAGCAGCCAAAAAAATAACTTCCAGTTAAAGTAATTTCAGACTTAAGGAAGAAGGCAGGGTGGTACAAAGAGCTGCAAGAGAGAAGGGATAGTAACGGTGAGTAGAGGGGCTGGAGAGGTGGCTCAGTGATTAAGAGCACTGGCTGTTCTTCAAGAGGATCTGGGTTCAATTCCCAGCACCCACATGGCTGTCTGTAATTCCAGCTTCAGGAGATCCAACACCCTCACACAGACACATATGCAAGAGAAACACCAATTCACATAAAATAAAAATAAATTATTTTTAAAAATAATGAGTAGAAATTTGAAGGAGGCTCTTGGGGTACACACCAGTGATCCCAGCACTTGGGAGGTAGAGGTACAAGGATCACCACAGTGTGAGGCCAGTCTTGCCTACTTGGCAAGTTCTAGGTCAGCCTGGACTATATTGCAAGACCCTGTCCCAAAAAACCCAAAGAAAGACATTTTATTCTGGT
Source organism: Uromys caudimaculatus (assembly GCA_028551405.1). NCBI lineage: Eukaryota > Metazoa > Chordata > Mammalia > Rodentia > Muridae > Uromys > Uromys caudimaculatus. The sequence goes on along the minus strand of CM052705.1, from coordinate 89,083,902 downwards.
AGGAAGTATTACAGAATAATGGAAATGGCCGTTTGGTGTATCCTTACTATACGAAGAAAAGTTGCTTAAAGTGATTTAGAAGAATTTGAAAAATGAATAGACATTGCTCTGTCAAGATTTTGGGAGGAAAATGTCCTAAAATGGAAGCAAACAGGAAGTGATTGGCCATTTGTGCATCAGGAAGTGGTAGCACAGTGACTATAAGTCCACAGAGTTTTCCTCTTTTCTTGTTCATGTGTTCAATTGAGTGAAACCAGAGTTCCTTGGAAGCAGTAGCTAGAGCAAGCAAGTGATACAGTAACGGATATCAGACAGTTCCCAGCGGAGGCTAAATCGCTCGTATCTCCAGGCTTGTTCAATTAAAAGAAAGTAAGAGGGCCTCTTTAATTGATGAGTTTAAAAGGGAAAAAACAAGTTTTCCAGTTTTTCAAGACATGGTTTCTCTGCATAGTGCTGGGTGTCCTGGAACTCACTCTGCAGGTCAGGCTGGCCTCAAACTCACAGTGATTCACCAGCCTCTGCATCCCAAGTTCTGGATTAAAGGTGTATACCACTACCCAGAAGAAGTGAAATCTTAACTTTTCAAGATTCTGAAGAATCTTGTTAACTGTTATAAAATAACATGTTAAACTCTCATTGTGAGATATAAAATACTAGGAAAATTTTATTTTTTGAGAAAGTCTCACACACACGCACATACATACACACACACACGCACACACACACACAATGTACTGACTACATCCCCCCTACTCTTCTTGTTCTGATGCCCCCAGACGCTTAGACATGTGTCTTAACTTCATGTCTTCTTTTTTATAGCCCACTGAATCTAGTTCAGTGGTTTTAACCTCCCCAGTGCTGCGGCCCTTTATTACAGTTCCTCGTGTTGTAGTGACCCCAACCATGAAATTGTTTTTGTTGCTACTTCATAACTAATTTGCTACTATTAAGAATTGTATGTAAGCCGGGCAGTGGTGGCGCACACCTTTAATCCCAGCACTCAGGAGGCAGAGGCAGACAGATTTCTGAGTTCGAGGCCAGCCTGGTCTACAGAGTGAGTTCCAGGACAGCCAGGGCTACACAGAGAAACCCTGTCTCGAAAAAAAAAAAAAGAAAAAGAAAAAAGAATTGTATGTAAATACCTGTGTATTCTGATGGTCTTAGATGACCCTGTGAAAGGGTCATTCGACCCCCCCCCCCCCAGGGATTGTGACTATGGTCTAGTTAGTAATAGCTATCAGTAATGTCCTATGCACATGGGCATGGGTCATGGGCACCTAACAGTAGCCACACTCCTAAAGAACACAGCCATTTACAGCCGGTAGCCCCTCAGCTAGTTGGGTATTCCTGAGACCTTCCCTTGTCTGTGCTGGAGCTTTTACTAGCTTGATCTTGTTTAGGTCTTGTACAGCTGCTGTGAGTTCATGTGCGCAAGGGCCATGTCAAGTCTAGAACACAGCATTCACGCACTCCTTGTCCACTAGAGCTTACATTCTTTCTGACTGTGTTCCCTGAGCCTTGGAGTGTTGAAAATATAGTTCTTTTGAATTACAAGAAAAGGTACAGTGTTTGTAGTGTGTCCTTACTACTGCTTTTTCTACCCTTGGATCATTCTATGAAACGGAGACATTGTTTCCTACTGTATAACTTTTAACTTTGTTCTGTCATTAAGCATCTAGATATTAAATAACAGGGTGTCTGAAGCCCTGTTAAACCGGGGACATAGCACTCTCCCCAAAACAATGGCATTCCTGTGGCTTTGTACAAAGAATGGTGTGAGTACCACTGTCATACCACATACCATAGGAATCACAATCCCTGGCATTTCCAGTATCCTTAGGTGTTACTAACACTGGAAAAGGATTTTATCTTTTTTGGCCTTCTGCTTAATATAAGAGGGGAATCCCGAGGAAAGGAACTACATCGCTTCCTTTGCCTGCTTCCTGCTTCGGGTGTCTGGCATGTCCTAAGCTTTTTACGCACATGATTACAGCACAGCTCTAAGGTTCTGCTTCCTAACCACGAAGTCTTCCCCACCACTCTCTTTAATGACTTCCCTCCTCCCAGCTCCCAACACCAGCACAGATTGATGCAAAGGCCTAGAGTAGCTATGACAGGCCAAAATCAGTCCTTTTTTAAATCTATGGCTAGGCTCCTAGACTCTTTGGACCTTGCTTAGAAATAGCTGTGGTTTGTCCCAGGCTAATAACTCCAATGCTGAGATATGGATAACAGAAACATTTTGTTCCCTAGTTAGTCTATTGCCAGAGAGCACTGAGCATATTTAGAGTTTTTGAGACATTTAATTTTAAGCTCTGGAGATAATGGAGACCCTTTTTCCCAGAAGGATTTGGACCATTTGGCACCAGGAAGCAGCATATTTCTTTAATTTTCTTCACATCCAACATCTCAAGAATGTGGACTCAGTTCTGAAATCCTCTGTTGTCCTGTAAAATTTAGTAATGCCTTATTGTTTGAGACAGAACCTCAGCATGTAGCCCAGGTTGGTCTGGAACTCAACTATGTAGGTCCCCTGGCTGAGTTCAAACCATCAATCATTTTAATCTCAGCCTCCGTCTGAGATATTAGGACTGCCAGCCTGTATCACCACACCCAGCTTAATCAGTCTCTTCTTAATAGTGGAACAGAGTAGCACAAAAGCCTATTTGAAATGTTATGAAGGACTTAGTAAAATTGCTATATAGTCTTAATATAAAGTATTTTATATTTGGGAGACAGAATACTGGCTGTAATGTAAAGAGAAAGAGTACTCTGTACACAGAAGCAGACGTTTGGCCCCTTGTGTTTAAGGACTTCTGCTCCTGCCTTGCCCCTGCCCCTTAGATGGCGGTATCTCTTAGATTCAGTATGTGAATCTAGCCTTTTTGTTTTCTTTTCTTTTCTTTTTTTTTTTAAAGTAGCTTGCAGCTGGGCAGTGGTGGCGCACGCCTTTAATCCCAGCACTTGGGAGGCA
>CM052705.1:88979283-89080828 GCA_028551405.1 Uromys caudimaculatus | reverse complement strand
GGGCAAAGGCAGTTTGTCCCCCAACTCCTGACAACGTATGACCTTTCTTCCTGTGGATGTCTGCATTTTCAACAGGAGGAAGTCCTGTTTTAGCTAGATTCTATTAGTCTGCCATTCTATCAGTAGGTGCTCCCAAACATAGTTGAGGCCACAGCTAACGACTTCCCAAATATTCTGGTTCTCTGAGTGCTGTAGGAAGGAGGAACTCTGCTTCCATATACCAGTTGCACAGTCTAAGTTAAAGGGCAGGGCAGGAGTAAGGCACTTGAACAAGGCTGATGGAGGGGTTTCACTCCTTTCTCTGAACCATCCTGGACACTCCCAGTGAGAGCTTTCAAGTTCAGTGCCTGGGGTTGGCGCTGTTACATGAACCCAGCAGATAGCCTCTTGGTCCTCTGCTGTGAACAAACAACAGGCTTGTGATTTGTGCACCTCTCCTGTGCTGGAGATTGGTCCTTGAATCTTGTTCTTTGTCTTGTGTTAGACTTCATGTCCCTCACATTTATTGTTTAGTCTTTGGGGCTTATGGGACCTGATTTGGCTTTTTGAGGCCAATAAAGGTAGCAGATTAATTTTACTGAAGCAGGAGGCTTTTTCCATAGATCTTGAAGCAGTTGAGCTTATTTATTTTTAGTTTTTTGCTTGCAGATTAGTGATCTCAGTACCTGTACAGATGAGTCTGGCAACTCTCTGGATTCAAGTTATCATCAGAGTAGCAGACATAGATGCAGTTTAGGAAAAGCTTAATTTATTGATGCTCTGAAAGTGCATAGACAGGGAAAGGCCACGTGGCTTTAGGTTTTCTGAGCACTATGAACTAGTCACGTTAGAGTGGTAGGTATTCTGGGATTGAGGGCTTTCTCTCTGGGCAGTGGGCTTTATGGAGAAAAGATGTTGAGTACTCTTCAAACATAAAGCGCTTGCTTTAGGAGCCACAGTACCGGGAAAGCTGGCTCCTTTGAAGCCAGTGCTGCATATTAGATAATCTCCTTAGCAGGACTTGAGATATAAGTCAGAACTATAATGTATAAATGGGACAGCATTTGAGTGCTAATTGTGACAGTGGTAGCTTTAGGGTTAGGGAGAGAGAGCTGTTGTGGACAGGAGTGTCAGAAGAATCTTCATGGTTAGCACTTGAAGGTAAGTAGGATTTGGGTAGAATGAGATTGTATGCTTCTGAACTCAAAGATTATGGTCTTTAGTTTTGTCTTACAGCCTAGTTTTGCAGTTTTGATGCGGAATAAATACCTGAGCCTGGGTAGAGTTTCAAGAGACCATCTTAGTCTAATCTGGTCTGCCACTGAAAATCATAGTCTGCCACTAAAAAGTCTGAGTGACTATGGAATGCTTAGTTTCCTCCTCTGTAAAATGATGGACTCATAAAATGAGTACCTAGTTCCTCTAATACTCTGATTATTTAATGGCTACATGTAACATAGCAGGAGAGTGGCACCCCCTAGTGGAATATTTGTTTCACATTGTCATGGCCTGCCTTTATCAAGCTGGGGGTGGGGGGGACCACTTTATTTTCAGCCTTAGAAGAAAAAAGCAGAGTACTGGTCTGTCTTCATGAAACATACGAACTGGTGTTCTTCTAGAACTTAGAGCATTAAGTCAAGCATTTAGACAAGCAGAACAGCTGTTAGGGGTGGTGTAGGTGTTCATTTCTTTTTAAACAAGTGTTAATTTTACTTACTTGCAGCAGTGGGATCAAACCCAAGGCTTAGTGCATGCTAGTGAAGCTTGGTCCCAGCCTTGAGAGTTCACTTTTTATATTTGAGCAGACTAGTGTATAGAGTCATTGATGCTTAGTCCTGGGCAAGTGAAGAGGGTCTTCTAGAGATTGCACTTGGAATTTCTTTTAAAGTTTTATGTTTTTGCCTACAAACATGAGAGTAGTAGCAATGAGAGAACCGAAAAGTTCTCAGACTTTACTAGTCTGAAAAATTTAACCAGATCCCTCTGACCTACTTCACCTTTTATTCATCCATTTGTTTGTTTGTTTTAAATAGGGTCTCATGTAGCCTAGGCTCTCCTCAGATTTATTGTGTATTGTATGGTAGGCAAGGCTGTCCTAGAGCCTCAGATCCTCCTGATTTACCTCCCAAATGCTGGTGTGTGTGTGTGTGTGTGTGTGTGTGTGTGTGTGTGTGTGTGTGTGTGTGTGTGTGTTTTCTCACTCTGTAACCCAGGCCAGCCTCATTCACAGCAATCCTTAGCATGCATATATATATACACATATATATTTCTAGCTGGCAGAGCACAACCACAGTTTCACTTCCTGTTCCTTTTTGCAGGTTTCTATTTGGGAACCCTTAAATAATGATGTCTAAGAAGTTTCATACTGTTGCCTTTCTCTGTCTCATTCAGGAAGCTTTGGATGGGGAAGTACAGAGCAAGAGGGAAGATGTTAAACAGACTTAAGTTTGGTTTATTATATGACTTATTAGTACCTTTTCCTTGGGTTTTTTGTTTGGTTTTGGGTTTTGGGTTTTTGTTTTTTGTTGTTGTTTCTTTGAGACGGGATCTTACCATGTATCCCTGGCTGTCCTGGAACTCATTATATAGACCTGTCTGGCTTTGAACTCAGAGATCTGCCTGCTGCTGCCTCCCAGGTGCTGAGATTAAAGACATGTGCCACTACTCCCAGCTTTCCTTGGGGAATTTTATGCAGATAAATACTAGGTTAATGGCAACCCTGGACCCTCAGCTAGAAAAGCTATAAAACTGCAAACACTGTATATCTTCTAATAGCGTCTGAAAAACCTTATGCTGAGTTGGTAGCTAGAGCTGCCTCTGAAAGGGAACTGAGGAGCTGTCAAGGTAGATTTAGGGTGGTTCTTTGAGTAAATGTATGATTTCTCTTGTCTCTGAACATAATCAAGCCTGGGGTTATATGACTTACGTATGCAAACAGGATCTTCCTGTTGGTTTTTTGGTTTTGTTTTTGAGTTACTCTGTGATACTGTAGGAGCACATGTTTTCTTCTTCTATGTCCATTTGACCAAATATGACTCTCAAAGCTGCCATACTAACCATAGTGTCTGTTGCCTACGAAGGAATGAAAAGCGTTTTATTACAGTCAGGAATGTGGAGGAACAATCTCCTCCTTTACAGCCTTCCACTGAACTGGAACTGTAAGGAAGTGCTGCACCCTCCTCTGTTGCTCTCCAACTGTTTTTTTTTTTTTTGGAAGACAGGATGTCTCACCGAGCTTTAAACTCAGTATTTCAGCTAGGCTGGCAAGCCTTTGAGCTCCTCCTCCACCTTCATGTCTCCACCCTACAATGCAAAGTTGAAGCTTCAAGATTGCATTAGCATGCCAGCTTTTAGAAACACGGATGCTGGAGATGAGCACCGTTATTCTTGCTTGCATAGCAAGTGATCTTACCACTGAGCCATTTACAGCATCTCCCTAGCCTTGTTTGGAAGTCTTTTTTGTACTCTAGGCTGACTTTGTCCTGGAGATCTTCCTGCTTCTGCCTCCTGAATGCTGGGTTTACATGACTCACTACTACACTTAATCTTAAAGAAATCTTAATCAAATTAAAGATCTAAGGTGGAAAAATATAGTTTGAAGAGAAAGGTAAAAAGCTGAATTTCAAAATATCTTAGGATTGATAGAAGATTTGAATGTGTATACAGACTTGTAGATGGTGTGTTCTGCTCACACCCCTCCCCCACTTCTTTTGGGCTCCATCCAACACTGGCTAAACTCCTGCCCTACTCTACTTCTTTACAGGTATAGTACAGTGCAAGGCTGTAAAGGAGGAGACTCTGATCCTCCAGATATCTTTGTTTTGTGTTGTGCTTTAGTGTTCTTTACTTGAGCAGTTTTTTTCATGGAATCAGGTCCTAATTCTGGTCTTTTACAGATTGCAAAAGTCGAGAAACTCAAACCACTGGAGGTGGAGTTACGGCGGCTAGAGGACCTTTCGGAGTCCATTGTTAATGACTTTGCATACATGAAGAAGCGGGAGGAGGAGATGAGGGACACCAACGGTGAGTAGGATAGCTCTCATGTCTCAGTGAGCGAGCTATAAAGGAGACAGGTCCTGGACACTGAATGCTAGGGTACACTTTTCTCAGTTTTGGAAAAGTGGAATATGATTTAGGGAAAGAAAATTGCTTCTTTAGTGCTATTGCTACTAAAAGATAAATCAACTGACTAGGTTTTCAGAAGAATGAAATTTTCTTTTGTGATATATGATGACCATATTTTTGGTTAGCTTGTAGCAAAGTAATACCAACTTGTAATTTTTAACATTTTAAATGGGATCAAAAACAAAGCAAAATGAAACAGGACTAGAGATGGAACTCAGAGCCTTGTGCATGCTAAGAAAGTAGTGTACCACTCAGGTACTGCTGCTTATCAGGGTCTTGCTATGTTGCCCAGGCTGGCCTGGAACTCAGGATCCTCCTGTCTTAGTCTCTTAAGTGCTGAAATCACAGGTGTATTACCATACCCACTTTTGCTTTCTTGCTTTCTTTAGTTGTTTGAACTCTGAGACCTACGGACAGAATGAGGTTAATCGTCTTTCCTCCCTGGCCATTGTTTAGCCAACTGAAGCAACTTACTTCATTCCATTTACAATATTTTTGTATTGTTTTGTTTCTTTAGAGTCCACAAACACCCGGGTCCTGTACTTCAGCATCTTTTCCATGTTCTGCCTCATTGGACTAGCCACCTGGCAGGTCTTCTACCTGCGTCGCTTCTTCAAGGCCAAGAAGTTGATAGAGTAATGAGGCTCAGTCTTCTCTTCCCTGGAGCCAGCAGAACATCACTGGGACGTGCCTGGCCTAGCCCAAGGCCATCCTACTAACAGTACCATCAAGGCACAGCTGAGCTTTCTTGCTAGAACTGATTCTTTTGGTGTGGGAGAACATGGGCACCGCCTACACCCAACAAGTCAATGAGGACTTTTTAATGCAGTAGGATTTGGACTGGTTTTGCAACAAGATTATTAAAGTCGCCTATGGGGGAAAAAAACCAACAAACAGGGGTTACCTAGATAACGCCAAAGCCAGCATTCGTCCTGGGTCGCCTCACAGGATCTGTTTGAGCTGTTTGCTTTTTCTCTCCCACTTGCTCATCGCCTTGGTCCTTCACTCTAGTTCTCTTCCCAAGATTTCTCTGACCGTGGTCAGTTCTTTCATATCAGTTGTCTCTTTGGTTTCCTTGTGAAAACACCTTGAACTTCTCTTGGTCCTTAGATGAAATGTTTACATAGCTTCTGGTGATATCCTTCATAATTTTACGTCTCCTAAAAGGGTCGTGGGTGGGACACATAAAAAAGTGAGCTTTGAACTGTAGATAATCTCTTAAAAAAAAAATCTCATTTTAGACATTAAAATGTTTGTGCTCAACTGCTTGAAGTCCTCGTGTATGTGTGTTTGGTTCTGTCCAGTTTACCACTCGTAGATCCTGTCAATCATTTCAAGGTAGAGCAGTTCCATCACTTGGTCTTCAGTTTGCTCTGTTGTAGCTTGCCACTCCCTTCACCTCAGGCTCTGGCTCCCTAATCTGCTCTCCTGTTCTGAACCTTTGTAACTGTTATGTAAATGGGTCATCAAGAGTGTAACCTTTGGAGGTTGACTTTCTCCACTCAGCATAATTCCCATGAGGTGCCCCTCAAAGGTGTTGCACATACTGATTTTCCTCTAGGTTACGGATGGTACTGCATTGTGCTTAAAGGTCATATGGGTAGGCCTGGGGATTTGGCCCTTAACTACTAAGGTTCTTATGTGAATGTACGTTTTCATCACTCTGGGATAAATGCTTAAGAGGGCAATAGCTATGCTGTGTAGGAAGCACATGTAGTTCTAAAAAGCTTCCCTGCTCTTGTCTAGAGTGGCAATAGCATGTTACATTTCCACATTCTCCTTAGTCTTTATCATTGTTATTTTAACTTAGCCCCTTGAGTAGGTGCCTGTAATATCTCATTATGGTTTTAATTTGCATTTTCCTAATGGCAGATGGTGATGAGCATCCTTTCTTGTGCTTGTCATTTGCCATCTGTATGTCCTTGTGAAATGTCTGTTGGTGGCTTTTGCCCATTTTCTCCGTGAGTCATTTGTTCACTTTACTGTTGAGTTCTGTATGGGTCCTTTATCAAATGGGCTTGCTTGAACTTTTCATATAGCTTCTACCTGGAAAAATAAGGTTTTACCAGCCCTTCATGCATGGCCAATCACTGATCTAATTCCTGTTCTTCAGTGTTTCCTCTGAGACTTGGACATACAGGGCTTAACTTGGACATCTGGGAAAGTCACAGATAGTAAATACTTGAAAATATATGTTGTAAAAACAAAGCCAAGGTTCACTTGGTGGGAGTTTTAGGTACCTCAAGGCACTTCTGGGGAGTATACCTCAGTTAGGTAGGCAGAGTGCCTACCTAACATATGGAAGGCTCTGGGCCTGATTGCCAGCACCAGGGGGGAAAAGTAGGTACAAATGCTTGTAAACAGGGAAAATACTCATTTATCATCTAACGTCTTTCCCACTTCTCCTGGGAAAGTGGGTAATCTTTAACCCTGCTGACCTGTTACAGGGCTTGTCTTAATTGCAGTTCTGAGAATTACAGAACTTAGGCCCATGTTGCTTGCAGTAAAGAAGTGGAATATTGAAGTTATCAGAGAACACCGTTAAGATGGCCTGGATGAAGTACCAAGGTGAACAGGAATGATTTACGTGGTTAAGTCTAAGGCTGTTCTGTTAAGGCTCCAGTTACTATAAACTCAAAAGCCTTTGTCGTATGACTCCCACAAACTCCTCTTGCATGGAGTGCTCTCTGGTACAACAGTGCCATCTGCTGTTGAAAAATGATAGGTCTCACTTCTAAGATCTTAGCATGCAAGTCCTCACGGTGGCAACAGCAGATGGTCAGAAATCTGTAACATTCATATATCAAGTGATAGAAGAACAATTTAAGTATGAAAAGAATAAACAATAAACGAATAAACTTTTGGGTCAAAATCCTTCTGTAGACTTTTAAATGCAAAACCATAGTGTGTACCATTAGCCTAACAAGAGACTCCTATTTTCTGACTTGTGCCTTCCCCTCTTTAAGAAGCAATGACAGCCACTCTATTAGTTTTCTGTTTTCTGTTCTGAAAAATGTCAGTTTTTCAGAGTGGAGAAGATAGAGCATTCTGTCCATGTTTTTGTTTCCAAGAACAAAACTTAAGCTTTGTAGAACTGAAATTCTTTCAAGTCCTTTCTTTCATTTTGATTCATGCCAAACACAACCAAACTGGACATTGTGCTTTCAGTTTAATTGAAGAGCATCTGCCTCTGACAACGGGCTAGCGCAAACGCATATCGGCTTTATAAACAGGTATATTATCTGCTTCCCTCCACTTTGAGCATATTCTAAATCATCTGAGAACAGTTTCGATAAGCCATGTTCCGTACCATTGTGTTGAACCACCCCCCCCACCCCCGTCAGAGCCATCTTCTGTTTGTTAATGGGAAGAGGCGTGTGGGATTTATACAGGCTAACCTGTTGGAGATTTTTGTGTAAACTTTCACAAATAAAGGCTAGCCGAAACCATTTGAGGTGTACCTGTCTGTTAATCTTTAGTGCTCCTTTGTCTGGGTTAGCAATGATTCCTCTATATTGCTGCTTTTTAAAGTACAGGGGAGTGAAAACTGATAAAAAAAAATGTTATCACTGATTTACTCCAGATGGATAAAGTTTATATGTGAGCTAGTAAACCGTTACATACATGTATTTCTTATGTCACTAGTCATTCCTTGTATGTCCTCAGAGGGTCTGGACTGTAGGCTGCTCTGTAGCATCTTTTCTTGCAGCTACCACTGGAGTTGTTTTCTCAAGAGTTTCTCCCTTGCTTCTTTCCCTGAAGTGTCCCTTCAGTTGTGCATTTTTGGCCCCTCTGGGTAAACTGCACCCCAGACAACAAAGGGCAATTTCTCCTCCCCTTTTACTTTTCTTTTTTTATGGATATTCCTTATTAAATTTTTATTTATTCTTTAGTGTAGGGGTGTTTTGCCTGCAAATGTCTATGCACACTTGGGGAAGCCCTAAGAATGGGTCAGATCCCCTAGGACTGGAGTTTCAGACAGTTGTGAGCTGCCATGGGAATCAAACCTGGGTCCTCCGGAAAGGCAGCCAGTATTCTAAATTGCTGAGCCATCTATCTCTCCAGCTCCCCATGAATCTCCTTTCTAAAAGCCAACGTGAAATGTTTTATAGATCAGTAGGTGTCCAGACACAACTTATTAGTAAATCCATAGCCTACTGTGAATCTTTTTTAACACAGTTTTCCAGTTTTTTGTTTTGTTGGTATTTTTGTTTTCAGTTTTTTAAAGACAATATCCTGTGTAGGCCAGACTGGCCTCAAACTTATAGCAGTCACCTTGCCTCAGTCATCCAAGAATTGTGTTTGAAAGGATGAACACTGTACCTGGCCAAGTATATTTTAACATCAAAAAATGCTTTGTGGAAGCTGAGAAGATTCTTAAGTCCGTAAAGAGCATGGTGTCATTAGCATGAACACCTGAGTTTGATTCTTAGCATTCATGTAAGAAGCTGTGGGTGTGATAACCGGGAGTGGCCTGTGCTTACAATCCCAGCACTGGAGAGGCAGAGACAGGTAGATCCTTGGGGCTCTTTAGCCTGTAAGCCTAGCCTAATCACTGAGCTGTAGGTCTTGATGAGGGACTCTGTCTCAAGAACACCAAGATGGGTGGCCCCTGGGGAATGACACATAAGGCTGACCCCTTGTGTGACACCTGTAACTTCTGTGTGCATACAAACACGTACACACCAAGTGTTTTCTCCCTGATGTTTTAGGGAGCATAGTGAGCTCAACCAAACTGATAAATAGGGATGGAGCGATGGCTCAGTGGTTAAAGGCACTTGCTGCTGCTGTTGCAGAGAGCATTATTAAATGTAACTCTAGTTCCAGGGATGCCGCCTTCTGAGCTTTATGGGTACGAGGTATACACATACTGTATATACACACATGGAGGCAAAACATATGAAATTAAAATAATCTTTAAAAAACTTAGAAATGATTTGTTTCAATAAAATCCTGTCATACTTGTTACACTTACATACTTTATAAATTACTCTGCTGGTGATATCCTCCCCAATAAGAGCCACATACATGATGTTTACAATGTTGAAGTGTCACAAAAAACTAAAAAACAAGTAGAATTAAGTATCAGCAGTGTGGGCAGTGGTGGCGCACGCCTTTAATCCCAGCACTCGGGAGGCAGAGGCAGGCGGATTTCTGAGTTCGAGGCCAGCCTGGTCTACAGAGTGAGTTCCAGGACAGCCAGGGCTACACAGAGAAACCCCGTCTCTCGAAAAAAACAAAAACAAACAATCAAACAAAGTATCAGCAGTGTATTTAATTAGTATGTTATAGATATTATTGCCATATGTCATCAATATAAAAAGATTCATGTTCCCTATTTTAAAATAAAACCTTCAGCATGCATCTATACCTACAGTGTAGGCATTCAGTAGTTGCTTGTAGTTAGTGGCTATAATAGCAGACAGTGGAAGTGCAGACTTTAGTCTTTAGTGACCAAATTTTCCAGTAATTTTATGGGCCCTGGTGGTTTGCCATTCACAAATTAGAAATTGGCAACATAGCACACTGTTCATTTTTGAAAATATAAAAATGGTCTGCTTTGACCAAAGGCCTTTAAAATAAATATTGAGGATCTCAAAATTTATGGGTATTTACAGATTAGTTTTAGGCTGGACATGTGACTGATACCTGTAGTCCTAGCACTTGGGAATCTGAAGCAGGAAGCATGTTGTGAATTTGAGGCTAGCCTATGCTACATAGTTCCAGGCCAGCTTGGGTTGCAACATGAAAGTTTTGTCTCAAAAAGTTAAAATTACTTGTAGTTTAATGAATTCAGCATGAACTTTCTGTACACTCTAAGATTCAAAAGGACATTCCACTAATTAAACTTAAGATATGTAAGCATTATAATTAAAGCCATTCATCGTTTGGGGCCGTCAAGTTAAAGACAGCTACATAGTTCCTCAATGCAAAGGGAGCAGGAAGTTGAATTGTTAGACTTCAGCAAGACTGAATTTCTTGGAGTAAAATTCAATGCTTATAATTTTAAGTAATCTGATTTTCCCATCATTTCAACTCAAATATATAACAACTTCCTATTCTGTTAAACAGAGTAGTTTAGCTAAAATCTACTGTGCCCAAATAAGAGGCAGTATCTATTCTCAAAGTGCCTTCTCATCACTACTAATACTTTCATTTGGGTGTTCCTAAGAACCACGGCCGCAAGTTCAGCTTCCGTCCACACCTCCTAAATGCCTTTTGGGAACCTTGAACTTTTAAAAGTGCTTACTTACACAGAATTATTACTGCCTTGTTATTTCCTGTTCTTTGGAAGACTGAACTCCATGAGGGTAGGACCCATGTTTATTCTGTGTTGTAATCCAGCACCTGGCACATGAAGGTACAACCCATGTTTGTTAAGTGAGAGAGTTCAAAATTCAGAAAGATTTGTATAACCTAGAGCACTCAGAAAGCAACATTAGTAAACAAGCGTTCTCAGGCATGGGTAACAACCGGATAGTCACTCAGCCCCCCTCCCCTTCTTTTTAAGTCTCTACTATTAGGCCACACACGTTTCTGGGTACTGATGTTAGATATATAGCAATGAAAAGGCAAGGCCCAAGCTCCCATGGGGCTGATATTCTAACAAATAAAATAGCAATAAAAGCGGTAAACATCAAAATGTGATAGATAAGCATCCTTTAAACAGCAATGGTGATAGGTTGGGAGGCCTGTGTTAGTTTGGACTGGATGTGAAAAAGAGATTTAGTTCATTGTGAGCATCGTACAAAGAGACCGTCATTACATAATGTAAGCACTGGATCCAGAGAGATTCAGACAACAGAAATCTCTTGTGGTCTACTGTCCAGATGCGCTGTGAAATGTCACCACATATTAAGTGGAACACAGATGAGGTGTAGAATATGAACTTAACCCTCACACCAATCTTGTCTTCTTCTGTGTGCGAGATCTACTTAGTTAACCTAGACTGACCTTCCAGAGTTCCTGCATCTACCTTACCACGTTCCACCTGATCACCAAGCCTAATTGTCCCTCAGATGGATTTCTGGAATCTGAACCTCTTCATTCAGTGATACTGCCTCAGCACCTCTTAGAATAGAAATTGTCACCTAACTGATCACCTTTCCGCCAGTCTTTGTTCTCCACATGGCTTTCTGAGTTCTTTTGTAAAATGGAAATTATGTCTTATCCTAAGGTGACCAAAGTAATAACTGAGCTGGGCACTTAAGCAAAAGGATGTTTTAGTCATTATTCTAGAGAAAGAAAGTTTAGGCAGATTCCCTCAGAAGACTAGAGCATTGAGAAACAGTAAAATAGCTCTGTGGGTAAAAGTTCTCACTATGCAAATCAGGTAACTTGAATTCAATCAACTCATGGTGGAAAGAAAGAAACTACAAAATTATCCTCTGACCACCGCATGTGTGTCATGGAAGCACCCCCCCATCATGTATACACACACACACACACACACACACACACACACACACACGGGACATAGAGCCCTAATCATATAGTCCTTTGCTTTAGTTTTCCACTGTCCACAGGAAACACCAAACTGTACAACATACAAAGTGTACTTCCTGCTTCTACCCAACAAGTGTAATGGCGCCAGCCCCATATAACCTCTTAGTTTCATCACATCCTGCCCTTTCCTAATTCTGGGGCCAGACTGCAGGGTTTGACTCTCAAGCTCCTCCTAACTAGCCATATCACATAAGACAATCCCCACCCCACCCCCAACAGACACATAATCCTTGTTTTCATGGTACTGTGAGGATTTGGGACCATATCATTTAAAAAGACAAAAATAAAAAACAAAACCCCTTAGCATAGTCCCCACTTAGGCAACCCTGTGGTGGTCATAATCCTGCAACTTCATAGAGAAGAAGGGGGGGGGAAGAGGAGGGGGGAAGAGGAGAGGGAAGGGGGAGGAGGAAGAAAGAGAGAGAGAGAGAGAGAGAGAGAGAGAGAGAAAGAAAGAGAAGATCGTTAAAGTTCACAGTAGTTATGAAGTTGCCTCAGGTAACATAATGAAACTGTATTGACTGTATTGCAATTCCCTTGTGTCTTGAGGGTAGGAAGCATCCATTCTGTGCTCTCAAATACGGTGAATGTCTAGCACCTGATGTTTCTGGAATGCTTCATGTTGAATCTGGAAGATGAGAAGGGAGGAGAGAATGGCAGTAGAGCTAAGATATTTTACAAGTTATGAAGTGGGACCTATGGTGGTCCTAGGAGAAAGATCCTAACCTGCTGGCTCAGATTTCCGAAGTCAAATGTTTTTAGCTTGCTCCATTATCTTTACTACAATATCTCTACAAACAAGAGCCCTGCCCAACAAACCAAGTGACTGCTAACACAGTCACAGCTCTTGGGACAAATTTGTCGCCAAGATTAGCCTCGACCACATCCAAAGTATGATGCAGTCTGGAAAGCTGGTAGGGGATATAGCGAAGCGGTCTGCAGACGCGCTGTGTGGTCGCTCTTCGGTTTCCACGACAGTCACAGGCGCGAAGGCTAGCCATGTCCAAGGTGTGCGGGACGCATCTGCAACTAGTGGGCACACGAAGGCGGAAGAAAAACCTCAGCGAGCCGGAAACGCCGAGAACCGCTTCCGGCTCAGGGGGCAGGAGCCACCATGGAAGCTCACTGGGCCGCGGGGCCGCCTAAGCCGCTGGCTGGCGTCTGAAGCCAGTGAGGCGCTACGCGGCCGGCGTTGCCCGCCGTGGATACGCAGGCGGCTCCGGCCGAACTGCGGCCTCCGCCATGTCGGTGCTGGGCGAGTACGAGCGACACTGCGATTCCATCAACTCGGACTTCGGAAGCGAGTCCGGGGGTGGCGGGGACTCGGGCCCGGGGCCCAGCGCTAGCCCGGGGCCGCGAGCCGGCGGTGCGGCGGAGCAGGAGGAGCTGCACTACATCCCCATCCGCGTCCTGGGCCGCGGCGCCTTTGGGGAGGCCACGCTGTACCGCCGCACCGAGGTAGCGGCCCTCGGCTCCGGCCGCTGCCGAGCCTCCCCGCGTCCTCCTTCCCGGCCCCGCTTTCCAGTGCTGCTTACCCCGAGCCCTCTGTGTTCAGGCGTCCCCTGGGGTTCATGACTCTGGGGCTCCACCGTGCTTTCGCTTTACCTGCTCTAGGAAATTGGTTTGATCACCGCTGTCACTGGGCGAACTGAGCGAGTCATTGAGCGGTCTTTTGAATTTGTTTTTCCATTTGTAATTGGACTTAGCGATAACTACCTCCCCCTCGTCCCCCCCCAAAAAACCCTAACTTTTTTTTAAAGTTTATTTTGAGATCCAAACGAAGGTGCTTTGCACCTTGGGAATAGTCTATAAAAGCTTACTTCCTTTCATATAGCAGTTCAAGGTTGGGATGGGGAGTTGGTGTGTACTTCCAAATAGTCACATTGGCAGTTACAACACACTCTGCTAGTTCTGTAGTTTTTTGTTTTTTTCATAAATTATCACTCAGTTGGAGGATTTCCTTGATCACCAGAAAGATCATTGTGTCTTGTTTTTTGCTTGTTTGTTTGTTTTCTCCTTGCTTTTCCTTCAGTAATTATATAAGACAAATACTTTATTTTGTGTAGTTGGTTCTGAGGAGACAAGGACCCCTTTCTTTGAGAACCCAGGGAAGCTAAGCCATTTTTCCCACCTTCTTGCATAAGTTCACAACCTTTGGAGAGACCCATGGGTCACTGACTCTGAAATTAAGAACGTGTACTGACTTAAAACTGTAGTAATGATTATGACTCCCAGAACCTCTCTATAACTTGGGTCTAATCACCACAGCCTTAAAGCTCTGGCTTTAGGGTAAACATTTAACGAGAACTTGCTGAGGTTGCAGAAGGTGACTCATGCACCTGCAGTTCCACTGTCTGCTCCCAGCCAGCACTTTTTGTGCTGGGGATAAAACAGGCTTTGCCAATGCTTGGAAGGGATTCTACCACTGAGCCATACCTCCAGCCCCCAGCATATATCAAAGACTGAAAGATGGAAGAAAAGTAGTTTTGAGAAAATGTCTTTGTGTTCTTTTCTATTCCCGTAACCCATTAACGGACATTATCATCTGTAGTAGTCTGTGTTCTTTGTTACCAAAGATGAGCATCGCTATTGTTTTCTAGTATTTTAAGTCAGTATATTTAAGTGGCCCACTCGCTCAAGGTTTAGCTGAGAGCACCAGTGTCCTATGTCTGCCCTGTATGTCATGTTCAACTTGATTACTAGCTTTGAGTTAATTTTATCACACTTCTCAGAACCAAATGATGTTATCTCTGTCACATGGTAGTTATAAGACATGAACTTACCAAGCTTCTCAGAAGCAGCCCTTTACCTCTAGATCATAGTTCAGTGAGAAGGCCAGCCAGTCATGTTAGTAACAGGGTCTCAGGTGTGGATATCCAAAGGAGAAAAAAAAGGACTGAGGTCTCCCTCTCTGCAGGGTGAGAGGATGAGTCATATTTGACATGTATTGTAAAAAGTTTGAAGTCTTCCAAAAGAAAGTTTGAAAGGCCATGCTGAGGTATTCTAAAGGAATGTTAACGTGCTGGTAAGCTAGGAAGCAGTAGCTAAAGAATGAGAAGTATCCTAAAATGGAGTACAGGTTAGGTCAGTCTGCACGGAAATGTCTGCCGCTCATAAGGATTAAAAAAAGCTGTGTGTGGGGGGATCTTATTCAGAAAGAGTAAATGAAAGTCATGAAGTTTAAGTTTATGAAATCAGGCAGGTTTAACACTTGGAGGTTATAGGCCTGCTGTCAGGTGGAGATGCTGCTCTGCATGTCTCTTCCTCAAATTCTAGCTCTGCCACAGGCCCTGTTACGACTAGGAACGGCCAGCATCCCACGGTAGAACCCCTGAGATCCGGTCTCATCTAATACTAAGACCTGGAACTGATACTGTGCAAATTAAGGGTAGCAACAGAGTAATGTTTTGATTTTTTTTCTGTATTTATTTTGTGCATGTGTGCAGAGGTCAGAGGACAACTTGTGGGAATCAGTTCTTCCACCGTGCAGGTTCTGGGGCTCAAATTCAAGTTATCAGATTTGACCGTAAGCACCTTTACCCACTAAGCCATCTTACCAGCCCTCAAAATAACATTATATCTTTAAATATAGGTGGGTATGTGCAAGTGAGTGGGGGTCCCTTCAGAGGGCATTGGATCCCACCCAGGCCCTCCCAGAGCTAAAGCCGTAGGCATTCGTGAGCTGCCCAAAGTGGACACTTAATCTAACTCTGGCCCCCTACAAAAGCAATACACTCTCCTAAACACTTAACATCTTTCCAAGCCGGAAAATACCACCTTCAAGCTTTGTTCCCCTAGTTCTTGAGCAAGTTAGAGTAACTGTGGAACCTTTAAAGTCTGTTAAAAGGAGTAAAGACTCATTCTTTGCCCCTCTAGGAGGTTTTCTTTCCAGGCTCACAGGCTGAGTAGGATCTGTGCACTGCCAGGCAAGAGGAAAACACACTGCCCTGCCCCTGTGTTGTAGGATGACTCACTGGTGGTGTGGAAGGAAGTTGACTTGACCCGGCTTTCTGAGAAGGAACGTCGCGATGCCTTGAATGAGATTGTCATCCTGGCGCTGCTGCAGCACGACAACATCATTGCGTACTACAATCACTTCATGGACAGCGCTACCCTGCTGAT
Organism: Uromys caudimaculatus; assembly: GCA_028551405.1. Lineage (NCBI taxonomy): Eukaryota > Metazoa > Chordata > Mammalia > Rodentia > Muridae > Uromys > Uromys caudimaculatus. The sequence continues at coordinate 89,065,096 of CM052705.1, read as the reverse complement.
TGAGCTGGAGTACTGCAACGGTAGGCGGGGCAACGGTAGGCAGGGCAGCGGTAGGCAGGGTCCAGTTCGGCTTCCTCCGAGGGGGAGGGGTGTAAGAAGGGACCTGTAATGACAAAACTTTAAATGGATTTCTGGAGAAATGGCTGAGGTCTTGGAGCGTTGTAAGATGATGTTCAGAGTGTGGTGAGCGTTTCCCTCCATCATTCTTTCTTATAGATAGAGTTCAGGCCATCTTCAAGTTACTGAGTTTTATGGTGGGGTATGGGTTCTTTCTGTTTGTCTTTTGTTGTTGTTGTTTGTATTTTGTGAGTCTCAGTACATCTCAGGCTTGTGGGGAACTCAGTCTATAACCCAGATTGGCCTTGAACTGATATGCTCCTGTCTCCCTAGGGCTGAGATTGCAGGTGTCAGCCACCACTCCTGGCTCTGCAAATCATTTTTTCAGTTGTATTTTATATATATTTTTCAGGGTTTTTCCTCATGGAATGACAATTCAGCATTTTAGACATAACACAGTACCACATGGTGTAATATTTAATGAAATCTTAGATGGGATTTTTATTTACATTAACTTCAGCTAATGCTCTTCTACTAATAAATGGTCTAAAGATCAGAAGTAAATGGGAAAGGCAGTATGGTATGACCTTATTTTTCTGGTTTCTGATTTCTTGGGCACATTTTATTTACACACACACACACACACACACACACACACACACACACACACACAGCAGTTCTACCTAGTTGTTGAAAAAACTAAATTCTAACTGACCTCACATCCCGAGTTCCATTGCCCTCTAACCTTGGGGGAAAACAGACTTGTGCCTTAGTTGCCTCATCTTAAACAAATGTGTTGATTCTAAGGATTTATTAAGTGAGTTCTTTATATGAAGCAAGTATTTGACAGGCCTTATTATCTACCAATCTTATTACACACGAGAATCTCCAGAGTCCTTTCCTGAGCTGCACATTAGGGAGGAACCGGCTTACTCATCTGTACTGTTGCTGCGTGATTAGTTCTGGTTCTGAACAACTCTAAATATACAAGTAATAGTTTTAAGATTTTATTATTATTATTTTATGTGCATTGGTATTTTAACTGCATGTATGTCCAGATCCCATGGAACTGGAGTCACAGACTGTTGTGGACTGCCATGTGGTTGCTGGGAATTGAACTCAGATCCTCTGGAACAGCAGCCAGTGCTCTTAACAGCTGAGCCATCTCTCCAGCCCCACAAGTAATTTTTAAAGTAGCAGGGGCCTTACATAATTCACTTCCTTTGGGGTTAAGAGGAACTAGAACAAATGATACTTTTTTTCACACTTCATTACTGAATTGCAGGGGAGGAGAATTGTAAAAATTTATTCATAAATTGGAGCTGTAGGTAGGAAATAAGATGAAATTTATACTTACTTTACAGGAAGAAATGAGTAAAAGTAATAATAACTTAAAACAGTCTAGGAGTAGGACCCTGGATTTTAGGAAACCTCTTTAGTACAAAGATAAAGTCATTTATGAACACTGTATTTTTAAACCAGTGCATCACAGGTGTAATCTACAGGTTCTAGTAGTCACACCGATAAACACACTGGCTTTGCAGCTGTTTCCCTAGAGATACATGAGTGATCTCCACTCTTAGGCTTTTTTAAAGCTGAGAGTTCCCATTTTTGTATTGAGTGTCTTGAATTGTGGGGGGGACATGTTTGACAAATATTTCTGACAGGAAAATGAGAGAATGTTGTACCTATATATAAAACACAAGAGGGAAGAAATAATTCCCTTTGGGAAGGAAGCAGAACCCTTCATTTCCTGATGTCAGCTGTGAAAACTCCTTTTAATACAGGCACCCAAGCATTCGTCTCTATTGAGCAACTCAACCTGTTTTTTGTTCAATTGTAGGAGGGAACCTCTATGACAAAATCCTTCGTCAGAAGGACAAGTTGTTCGAAGAAGAGGTAATTTATACGTGTGGCAGGAAGCTAGATTATGTTTAATTCTGCATTCTGGTTCTGTCTTTACTCTTCCAACAATGAAGAGTGTTTTTCTCCTTTTGTTCAGACTCCTTCCAGGCTCTGAGTGATATTCATGAGAAAGGAGACCTCTAACAAGGAAGCTGTCTATAGCTGCTTCCTAACCGCTTTACCTCCACACCATGATTCCCTATGGGCTTTCTTTCCTGATTCTATTACTGCATACTGGTATGCCCAGTTTTCTGTACCTTTGCATTCTTCCTGGGGTTCTTTCCACAATCTGCTTACCATACTGTTTGTAATGACCTTGGAACTATTTTAGATGATCTGTGTTTTCTTTTTACCCTTACTACTTTTCTTTGCCTACTCAACCTACAAGCAAGGGCTATCAAGTTATGCAGAGTTGTAACCTCTGGTTGCAGCGTCTTTGGTGTGTGTGTGTATTTAAATGGGGTTTTTGTTCCTAATCCAAATATAACATTTTGAATCTGCAGATGGTGGTGTGGTACCTTTTTCAGATTGTCTCAGCAGTGAGCTGTATCCATAAAGCTGGAATCCTCCATAGGTAATGTCTGAAAAGAAACTGTGGATTGGGCTCTTCACTCCCAATGCAATTCTACCCCACGGACCTCCCGTTAGTATATTCATGTCACAGTCTCCTCGTTGATAATTAGGTGGAAGGAGTGAGTAAAGAAGGATGGTATCTTTGATCTCTGAGGTTAGCTCAGGTTTGTGATCTAGGAAGAATCTCCTAGTAGCTAGGTAACTAAATACTTAGTTATTTCTTTTAGATGTACCTTAGAGTTGAGTTCATTGATTATCAATGAAGCCCAGAAAATGCTGTAAAAATTCACAGTAAATGTTTTCTCTGAGGAAAAGTAGTTGGCAATTGTTAGTACTGCAAATTTATTTTATATAATTTTTCCAAGTTTTTATTTGATAAAAATTTGGGGAGAAAGGTTACGATTCATCTCTTGCAATAGAAGAAAACCATTCTAAGAACCCTTCCACCTTCCACTCTTCCTAAGCAAGTGATCATTGCTGGTGACTGATTATAATATACCAGAGTTTCTTTTAGTCGTTTGTCTGTTTAGTTAGACTGTATTTTTTTTTTTAAGATTTTATTTATTTTATGTATATGAGTACACTGTTGCTGCCTTCAGACACACCAGAAAGGGCATTGGATCCCATTACAGATGGTTGTGAGCCACCATGTGGTTGCTGGGAATTGAACTCAGGACCTCAGGAAGAAGAGTCAGTGCTCTTAACTGCTGAGCCATCTCTCCAGCCCCTAGACTGTATTTCTTTAAAGCTACTGAATGTCTGCCTACATTGCATGGTTGTTACTTCCTTTTTTTAAAAAAATACTGTTCTGGTTTTCTCATATTTTGTAATAAAAGAAGCCAGAGTGTGAGCCAGACAGGGATCATGTTATATATGATCAGTTCATCTTTAGAAAATGGGCCAGCAGCTTTATTTACATAATTGAAACAGTCTTGTATGTTGTTCCTGAGCCATGCAGTCTCTTGCACCTTAACAGACTATTTAAGGGGATGGAGAGATGGTTCAGTGGTTAAGAGCACTGACTGGTCTTCCAGAGGTCCTGAGTTCAGTTCCCACATGGTGGCTCACAGCCATCCGTAATGGGATCTGATGTCTGAAGAGAGTAATAGTGTACTCATATATATGTATAATAAATAAATACATTTTTTAAAAAAATTAAGCAGACTATTTGAAACTTTGACATCAACTATGTGTTAAGGTATATAATTCAAGACCTATCTGGGAGCTGAAAACCTAGGAATATAGTTCTCTGGAGCACTGTCGTCTGACTCCTCCCCCAGTGACATCACTGATCTGGGAGACACTCCTTTGCTGGGAAGCCCTAGAGAGTGAAGGTAGTTCTCTGCCCTTCCTTCCTAAGCCCTTCTCCAGCAATAAACTGGTGGTGAGCACTGTGCAGGGCATTTACAACCTGTGACAGAAACGAGTGCTAGCACTCATTTTTACTCTGTTCAGATCCCACGAAAAGTTATGTGGGGAGGTTAGTTCATTGTCACAGGGACTTAATATATTGTATCTTCTTTTTCAGAGATATAAAGACATTAAATATTTTTCTGACCAAGGCAAATCTGATAAAGCTTGGAGACTATGGCCTAGCAAAGAAACTTAATTCTGAGTACTCTATGGCTGAAACAGTGAGTATAGTCTTTATCTTTAATTTTTTTGAAGTTTTTAAAAATATATGTTCATACATGTGCCTGCATACATGTATATGCACCATATGAGTGCAGGTGCCCACAGAGACCAGAAGAGGATATTGGGGTTGTAGGCAGTTGTGAGCCAACTACTGTGGATGCTGGGAACTACATCTGGGTCCTCTGCAAGGGCTGTAAATACCCTTAATCACAGGGTCATCTCTATAGCCCCTAACATGTCTCTTTGTTTATTTTGTATGAGTGTACATGATGCATATGGAGGTCAGAGGAAGGCTTGTGGGAGTCACGACACTTTCTGCCATGTGGGTCCTGGAGATCAAACTCAGGTTGTTGCCATTAGCAGCCGAGCTACCCTACGTGATCTTAAAAAGATCATTAATTAAAAAGCAGACCTAAAGCCAGGTGGTGGTGGCGCACGCCTTTAATCCCAGCACTTGGGAGGCAGAGGCAGGTGGATTTCTGAGTTCGAGGCCAGCTTGATCTACAGAGTGAGTTCCAGGACAGCCAGGGCTACACAGAGAAACCCTGTCTTGAAAAACCAAAAAAAAAAAAACAAAAAAACAAAAAAACAGACCTAAGATGGCCTTTAGGACAGTGATCTTATCCTTTAGCATTAAAACCCAAGTATTACATCTCTGGTTTTACAGTGCTCTGCCTTTAAAAGAACATGGAGATGTAAATTAATACAATTAACTTTGTCCTAATGTTTTCTGATATGGAGACATGCCTGCAAACAATGTAGCCATCTAGACTTAAGAATGTCTGTTTCAGGAACTCAGTGTTTATATGGTAATGGCCAATTCCTTGAATTTTTTTCTGATAAATCCAAGATTTGACTGTTAACTTTTAGCTAGTTAAATGCAATAAAATGATACAAAATGTATAAATGCCATTTAAGCCTTTGACATTTGTGCTTTGCTAACTAAAGATGCCTGTATTCTTGGAAGTGGTGTAGTTAATACCCACAACATTCTTATTTTCCTACCTTTGTGTTCTCTTTTGAGGTAGTGACATCTGTGTAGCTCAGGTAAGCCTTGACCCAGACATCCTCCTGCCTCAATGGTAGGATTACAGGTGTGTGCTTCTATGTCTAACTTTCTTTTTCTTTTCTTTCTTTCTTTCTTTTTTTTTTTTTTGGTTTTTCAAGACAGAGTTTCTCTGTAGCCCTGGCTGTCCTGGAACTCACTTTGTAGACCAGGCTGGCCTCAAACTCAGAAATCTGCCTGTCTCTGCCTCCCAAGTGCTGGGATTAAAGGCATGCGCCACCACTGCCCAGCTTATATCTAACTTTCAAAGACCATTCTTTTAGATTTTTTTTTTTTTTGAAAGAGGGTCTCAAACCCTCTATGTAGCCAAGATCTTGATCTTGATCTAGCCATTGCTCTTCTGCTCCCATCTCCCAAGTGCTAGGTTTATAGGCGTTACCAATGTGCCTAACTCTGAGCCCATTTTTGTTGCTTTGGATTTTGTTGTTCATGTATATGGGTGTTTTGCCAGAAGCAGGTGTCACACCAGAAGGTGTCAGATCCATGGGAACTGGAGCTACAAACATATAGGTGCTGGGAATTGAACCCAGGTCCTCTGGAAGAACAGTTAGTGCTCTTAACTACTGAGCCATCTCTCCAGGCCCATTCTTAATATATTGGTTTCACAAATAACAATTTGGGCTATTTGGAATATTTCATTTTTTGCCTTTCAGTTAGAACCTTTAACTCCTTTATTCAGTTGCCATCTCTCACTACCTATATTTAGCTTTTTCCCACTGGTAAACTTTATTTTTTTTAAAAAAGATTTATTAGCGTGTGCGTGCGTGTGTGCTTGTGTGTACACACGCATGCACAGCACTTGCATGTGTGTGCCTGTGTAGGCCAGAAGTGGGCATTGGATCCCTTGAACTTGAGGTGCAGGCATTTGTGAGCTGCCTGATGTGGGTGCTGATTTCCAAACTCCAGTCCTCTCTGATAAAGGACTTGAGCATTGAGTCCTCCTCACCCCCAAATTGGTAAACTTTTAAGTGTGTCTCTGTATTAGCCAAGGTTCTCTATAGGATCAGAACTAATAGAGTGACTCTATATCAAAAGGAGACTTGTTTGTAGAGTGATGCAGGCTGTGGTCCAGCTAGCGCAGTGATGGCTGTCTCCTAAAAGAAAGGCCTCAAGGCTGGATGTCTCAGTTGGCTCTGGTCTGTTGGAGTCCTGAAAAGGTAGATTCTAATACCAATGAAGGAACGCCTCCAGAGTAAGGTAGATGAACTTGCCAACAAGAAGAGGGCAAACAGGCAAAAAACCAAAGGCTTCCTTCTATTGTGGGCTGCCACTAGACAGTGTGGCTCACACTTTGGGTGGGTCTTCAGGTCCCAAATAATCTAGAGGGAGGGAGGGTTCTTCCATGTCAGATGACCCAATCAAGAAAAATTCCTCACAGCTGTGCCCTGTTGTTTGGGTTTTAGGTGATTCCAAATGTGTTCAAGTTGTCCAGCAAGATAGCCATCCCAGTCTCTTACCTGTTTGAAGTCTGGAGTAGACCTTGAATGTGTAAAGTCTGTGTGAGGTCTGAACCATTCATCTTTAGTCTTCCAAGTTATCCATAGTGCTTTCCTGAAAGTTGCCCTTAGTAAGTGGCCCAGGAGATTTGCTAAGGATACTGTCTCTCCTGCTGTGCAAGGCTGGCCCTCTACCACAGAGCTGGACCCTCAGCTCCACTTGAGTCCCTGAGTTGGCATCATCTCACAGAACGCTTCTGCATCCTGCTAATGACTGTTTTGTGATTGTTAGCACTAATTCCTTTAACTCTTAATTTACCTGTTGAAATGCTTATATAGTTACCCGAAAAAAGAAATTAATTCTGTATTTTTTGTTGTTTCTGTTGTTTAGCTTGTGGGCACTCCATATTACATGTCTCCAGAGCTCTGCCAAGGAGTAAAGTACAATTTCAAGTCTGATATCTGGGCAGTTGGCTGTGTCATTTTTGAACTGCTTACTCTGAAAAGAACATTTGATGCTACAGTAAGTTGTGTATTGTCCCCATATTGCCTTTGCAGTGCGGTACCTGTTGAAGTGAATCAACTTTAATTATTCCTGAAATTCTGATTTCCTGAACAGAAATCACCTATAGTAAAAATGAATGAATGCATGAGTGGCCTGTAGTTAGACCCTGGGTTATATAGAATGTTATTAAAATGCTATAGATCAGATTTATCTGCAACTTGAATTCCTCTGTTGAAATGAATATAAGCAGTTGGAGCACTGTGCTTGAATTTGTTGACTGTAATTTTAAAAGTCTCTAGGGCAGTGGTTCCCAACGTGTGGGTCAAGACTCTTTTGGGTGTCAAATATCAGATATCCTACATATCAGATATTTACATTACAATTCATAACAGTAGTAAAATTACAGTTGTGAAGTAACAACTAAATGATGTTGTGGTCGGGGTGACCACACATAAGGAACGTCAGGAAGGCGGAGAACCTCTGCAGTGGAGTCATCTGTGTGATGTCGCGGTTTGGGAAAGCTGTGTCATTTCTTCTGCTTTAGCTACCTCAGTTTGTTGTGTGTTTAAGCTGAAGCATATTGTGTATAACACCTAGCAAAGTATATCGCACACTTCCTAAGGAAAGACTGTCTTTGTTTTTATGAACAGCAAATCTTTTTCTTTTCTCTTCTTTAAAGCCTAATGTTAAAAAAAAAAAAAAAAAACTGTTTCTCAAACTTTAATTTGCATTCAGAATCCCTTGGGTATCTTGTTAAAATGTAGATTCTGTTTGAGCAGGTCAGGGTGGGATGGGCCATGTTCTGTGTTTCTAACACGCTCCTAGATGCTGCTGTTGGCTGTATTCCATGGCCACACTTTGGAGTAGCTGAAGTGGATTCACGTCCACCCTGCTACCGCCAGGAGTGAGAGTGTAGACAAATCCTTTCTGTGATTCTATTTCCTCACTGCCACCTGAGAATGATGCCTAGCTCCCTGTGGAGATTTTCTGATGCTGCATGTGGGAAAAGGGAAGGTAGGGTAATACAGACTCACCGTTCGGTTACAGCTGTTTCTTTTCCTAAGTGGTGTATCTCTAATTCTCCTAAATAGTGGAGTAAGAAAAACAACTTGTGGAGGAGACAGGCTTTAGATGCTTGGGTTTGGGGGTAGGGTAGGGGTTGGTGAGGTGTTTTGTTGTTGTTGTTGTTGTTGTTGTTTTGGTTTAGTTTGGTTTTGCTTTTTGAGATACGGTTTCTCTATGTAGCCCTGACTGTCCTGGAACTCACTCTATAGATCAGGCTGGGCTTGAACTCAGACCTGTCTCTGCCTCTCCAGTGCTGGAATTGAAGGCCTGTGCCACCACCACCCAGCTGATGCCTTGTTTTTTGTTTTTTGTTTTTTTTTTTTTTTTTACTACCTGTGATTTTGAGCAAGTTGTTTATATTCCTAAGCCTCATTTTTCTTGTATACAAATTAATGATGTTAATTACTTCCTTATATTATATTTATAAAGATAAAAAGATACATACATGTAATATGCCTGTCTAGTTTGCAGCAGGTCCTCAATAAGAGGTGGTGGTTCTGTTACACTGCTGGTAACTACTATCTTATTTGAAGATACTTTGTGAATTTTTTTGCTGGAGGCAAATTAGTTAGCAAGGGAATTGCAGAAAAGCAAGCATGCTTAATCATGCTTCTCTCTGTGAGAGGTGGGCCAGGTCTCGTGTAGAGCATGCTGGCCTACTCACTATCTACCGAGGGGTGGACGTGAGCTCCCGGTCATCCTGCCTTCGCTTCCCTATGCTTTTATACCTGGCTGTGCTTTTCTTTTTCCTGAGATTCAGCGACAGGTGAGGTTATCATGTGTTCCAAGGAGCACTCGCTGGCTCCGAAGCCCTAGTTTTGACCTTCTAGGCTTCCCTTCCTCCATCCAGCAGCAGCATCTCCCCCCTTCCTGACACACACGGATCATCCTAAGATGACATCAGCTCACACAGAACTGTTGCCACTTCTCTGAATAGTCACAGATACCTCGGGTCCCCGCTTGGTAGAGATAATGCTAGCTTTTTGTTTTCTTTTTTTAAAAAATTGTTAATTATTTTATTCATAAGGGTATTTTGCCTGCATGTGTGACTGTGTACCACATGAGTGCCTGGTGTCTGCAGAGGTCAGAATACATTGTTGGATCCTCCGGAGTAGGAGTAACCTAGTTGTGAACCACCCTTTGGGTGCTGAGGATTGAACCTGGGTCCTCTAGAAAAGTACCCAGTGCTCTTAACTACTGAGCCACCCCTCAAGCCCAATAATGCTATCTTTATGTCACCAGGAACAATGTAGTCATCCTTTTCTTCTAGAACCCACTCAACCTGTGTGTGAAGATTGTGCAGGGAATCCGGGCCATGGAAGTTGACTCTAGTCACTATTCTTTGGAACTGATCCAGTTGGTACACGCATGCCTCGACCAGGTAGGCCTGATGTATTCATCTGTTTCATATAGCCTCAGCATTGTATGACATAGGTATGAAGGATACAAAACCTCAAGCTTGTCTCAGGATAAACATTGGTAATTGTGTGCTTTAGCAAACAAACTCTTATTCTATTTTTAATCCTTTTCAAAATTATTTATTTATTTATTTATTTTTATGTGCATTGGTGTTTTGCCTGTATGTATGCCAGTGTGAGGGAGTCAGATACCGTGGAACTGAAGTTATAGACAGCTGTAAGCTGCCATGTAGGTGCTGGAAATTGAATCCAGGTCCTCTGGCAGAGCTGCCAGTGCTCTTAACCACTGAGTGGTTGCTCCAGCCCTTATTTTTTTTTTCTAATTTGAAAATATGTAATTATAAGATGGTTTTTAACATCTACATTGTGTTCTCTTTTTTTTTTTTTTTTGGTCAAGTTTTGTTTTTTTGTCTTTTTTTTTTAACAAAGTTTGTCACTACACAGCTCAGGTTTGGCCTTGCACTGGCTGTGATCCTCTGGTCTCAGCTTCCCGAGTGCTGAGACTATAGGTATATACCATCACACCTTGTAGGAGGGTAGCTAGTCCATAAAACTATAGTCAAGTGTAAACACTCTTAACATAAACATATATAGTTCTATCAAAGTTTCTTTTTTAAATTATTTTTATTTTATGTACATTGATGATTTGACTGCACGTATGTATGCATGAGGATGTTGGATCCCCTGGAACAGGAGTTATAGACAGTTGTGAGCTGACATGTTGGTGCTGAGAACTGAACGTCTAGAAGAGCACTCAGTTTCTTAACTGTGTGTTCAGTTCTAGTGTTATTGATGGTATGGGCACAAAGCCACTAGCATCAGATTCACCAGTTGGGATCTTAGGAGGAAAAAGATGGTTCCTGGGCCCTACTCCAGTCTGCAGTCTCCATATAAAACCCAGAAACCAATTTACGAGTGCCCCGGGTGACTGGGCGCTTATGTGTTAGGCTTTGAGAGTTGTTGCCTTAACTGAACTGATGTGGAGGGCACATTGTACAAATCCTCACTCATGCACAGTGTTTGTAATAGCAGGAGACTCAATAAACATTAAATATGAAATGTAACATAAGAAAAAATATTTTTTGTGAGACAAGAATCTTGTTATGTACCCTTGACTGGCCAGGAACTTGCTGTATGGATCAGGCTGGCCTTGAATCACAAAGACTCATCTGCTTCTACCTCATGAGTGCCGAGATTAAAAGTATTCCACCACACTGGCAAGAAATTAATATTTTTATTGAAGTGTTTTTCTTTTTTGAGAATTTTATATATGGATACTAAGTACATTACTCCTTCTCTCTCTTTCCCCCTCAAACTCCTCCCACATCCCTTTTCCCCAATTCTTGGTTTCTTCTTTACTTATTATTGTTACATCTATATACACATGTAAATATACTCATACATTTATATGTACACATGTATATAACCTACAGAGTCCAGGTTCTAGAAGAAAAGGAAAACTGCATTGTTCCTCGTTATATATTATATAAAGATAGCACTGGGGCTTGAAGGCTGGCTCAGCAGTGCAGAGCACCAGGTGCTTCTCCAGAGGACCCAGGCTCAGTCCCAGCACCCACATGGCGGCTCATAACTGTGTGTTACTCCTACTCTGGAGGATCCAACAGTCTTTTCTTGTATGCACGTGTGTCTAGGGCTGACTGCTTGGGTTTGAACAACATATAGGAGCTCGTTTATGGAGGAAACTGATTCTTCCTCATTCAGCAGCCATTGACTACCTGTAGCTCTTCATCTAGGACTGGGGTCATGCAGAATTTCCCCTGTCCTCATTGGCAGGTCAACTGGTGATATCATTATGCTGGTCTTTTTCAGCAGCCATATTATAGAGAGTTCATGGGTGCATTTTCCCTGTCATGTCTAGGGAATAGGATATATCAATAAGCATTCTGAATTCTCATTCTTAGAAAGTATAATTTTAGTTATAATTATAGACATATAATTATAAATATAATTAAAATAAAAATGCTTTATTTTTAAATTGGTTCCCATGTTGCCCATTCACTTTTAAAGAAAATTAATCTTTTTACTGTTTAGGACCCTGAGCAGAGACCCACTGCAGATGAACTTCTGGATCTCCCCCTTCTCAGGAAACGTAGGAGGTAATGCGCAAAGAAATCACTTCATCCAGAGACGACTGAGAGTCCACAGGAAGGGCACTGTTTCCTTCCCCAGCACCCTGCTCTCATTGCTTAAGGGCACCTCCTTGCTTCTGCCTCTTGAACTGTTTGTTTTGGGTTTGTTCTGATAGGTCCAAGAGCTCTTTGTCCCTCCCCGTCTGTGCAGGCTTTAGTTCTTCAGCTGAGGCATGAATATCCTTAGATTTGCATTTAGGGACTTGGGGTGGGTTGTTTTGTTTTGTTTTGTTTGAGACAAGACCTTGCTCTGTAACCCAGGCTGACATCAAACCTGCCATCCTCCTGCCTCGGCTTCTCAAGCACCAAGATTATAGGCATACATCAGCCTATTTTAGTTTTTGAGGAGCTTCCATACCATTTTCCATAACACACTATTTTATATCACCTCCAACAGTGTGTAGGTTCCTGTCTTTCCACACCCTTGCAGGAAGTGTTCCTTTTTAGCCTTTGTAGTGATAGCCTTGTAATTGGGGCAAGAAGAGTTCCCCTGGTTTTGGTGTGCTTTCCCTGATGGTGGTGGTGCTGAGCGTTTGTTATATACTTACTTTTTTTTTTTTTTTAAATCGTTGAGCAGAGTCTGTTCATATCACCATTTTAAAACAAGGTTAGGTTTATTTTTTTTTATTTTTTTATTTTTTTTGGTTTTTCGAGACAGGGTTTCTCTGTGTAGCCCTGGCTGTCCTGGAACTCACTCTGTAGACCAGGCTGGCATCGAACTCAGAAATCCACCTGCCTCTGCCTCCCAAGTGCTGGGATTAAAGGCATGTGCCACCATTGCCCAGTTGGTTTATTTTCTTTTAACTGAGGAGTTCAGGTTCTTCCTGTATTCAGGAAATTGGCTCCTTATCAGATGGAGTCTGCCTACAGTCTCTCCTGCTCTGCAGCTGCTCCTTCATGGTGTTCCCCGGGCTTCACAGAAGCTTTGTACTGTGATGTTACCCAGGTTTTAACTTGCTCTCAGTGCCTATTCTTTGTTCTGATGTGCCTCGTTCATGTCCTGAAGCTTTTTTCCTATATTTTCTAATAATCGTTCCATAGTTTAGGGTACTTTGAAATTTTTGTTCCATAACTAATTTTTCTGGTTTCTAGTTGTTTTATTTTAAGTTTAATTTTTAAAATTTTATATGTATGATTTGCTTGTATGTATGTATGCACCACATACATACCTGGTGCCCAAAGAGACCAGAAGTGGGCCACAACTGTCCTTTGACTGGAGTTCCCAATGGTTGTGAGCTGCCCTATGGACACAGAAACCGAAGCCCTGGCTCCTATAAAAGCAGTCAGCGCTCTGAACCACTGAGCCATCTCTCCAGCTCCCTTTGTTTTATTATATTTCTAGAATATCTTTTATGTATTCTTGGACAACTTCATACATACATGCAATATATCTTGATCATATTCACCTCACACTCCTCCCTTTCACATCCCCAGAAGCCCCCAGCACTTCCCCCACCACCACCACCATCATGTTGGCTCACCTTTTTATAACCCATTGGATCTTACTCAATCCTGCCTGTGGGGTGTTGACTGATCCTGCTGACTTGTTCTTGCACAGGTAACTAACCTTGGGGAGTTGACGAGAGCAGCACCCACGCCATGTCCAGAAGACAGCATTTCACAGCTCCCTTCCCCATCAGCCAGCTCTTATATTCTCCACCCTTCTTCCCCAGTGTACCCTGAGCCTTGCTGTTTATAGCCAGTGTTTTCATATTCAGAATTATGTGTTATACCAGATACAGCCTGAGAGCTTCTATTTTTATTCTGTACATATTCAGGCACTACTCATTTGGGACTCATTAAGCATACTTAACTTTTTATCTAGCTTACTTCTCAACAATTTAATCATGGCTTTAATCTCTAACTGAAATTTTTCAATTGAAATTTTTATTTTGCAGTTTGTACTTTGATTGTAAAATATAAGATGCCGTACTCTAGGCAGAGAAGAACAATAGAATGAAAAGCATAGATACAGAAAGTTGTGTAAAATATTCTGGAAGCACAAAATTTTATTTGGCTACCACTAGTGGTTCTAGACCTGGCCAAGCTGTCTTAAGAGCTTTCAAAAATTATTGATGCCTGTGAGATACTGTAGTAATTCATAGGCTTATTCAGAATAATGAGCCTGGCTAGAATATGGGTTATAAAGAAAAGAAAGAAGGACCAGGATGCTTGAATGCCAAGCTTAATTCAAAAGAGAGTGCACGGCTGGAGAGAGACGCACTCACTGCTTTTGTAGGATCTAAGTTCAGTTCCAGCACTCACTCCAGGCTGCTCACAGCCACCTACACTCATGTGCACACGCATGCGCACGCATCACACACACACACACACACAAATATATCTTAAGAAAAGAGAGAGTACACAAGGATTAGTTGTTTGTAGAAGACAGTTTATGTGATGAGAGGGCTACTCATAGAATTTACATAGTAGAACTTGTATTGGTCCTTAGGTTGGTTTAGGGTGTAAGGACTGACTGGGATGCTTATAAGCAAGGCTGGCCAGAAGACACTACTGTGTTTATGAGTTAGATGAGGAGCAAAGCTGTGCAGAACTGAGGTAGTAAGATTGGGCAGAAAGAATAGCAGAAAAAGTACTGCAATTGAGTATAATGGTGTACAGCTATAATCCCTGCACCTAGAAGGCAAAGTCAGGAGATCACAAGTTCAAAGCTAGTCTGAGACACATATACAGACACACACAGAGGAAGGGAGGGAGGGAGGGAGAGAGAAAGTTACTGTCTATGCAGAATCTATAAAAATGGCACAGTGAAGAAAAGGAGAGAAGAGTCAGAGATGATTGGAGTTGATTGGAGAGAAGGAAGGAGTATTGTTGGTTACAAAAATAAGGAAATCAGAAAGAAAAGCTGGCTTGGCGGAAAGAGAGCAAGCCCAGGACTGGAGATGCTGAGTTTGTTAGTCAGTGGGCAGACCAGATGGAGACGGCTGGCATGTGCGTCAGAGCTCTCAAGCTCCTGTTCCAGTCCAGACCGTTTCTCACACATACACAGCAAAGACCTGCTGCCCTTTGTACGTAACAAATCATTCAGCATCAGGCCTGTGCAACTCAGGGTTTTTGGGGTTGCTTTCCTAAATAATTGTCATGTTGTAGGATGCATGCAAATGTTTATAAGATTTAGTTCATGAAATGTTTTAAAGGGGCATGGCTGCAATGTACCTGGTATTTTACTCCTGTAACTTTACTTTTCTTTTGGTAGAGAGATGGAAGAAAAAGTCACTCTGCTTAATGCACCTACAAAGAGACCAAGGTAATGCTCAAGAGGCTCTGTGGAAATATTATGTATCTGCAGTTTCTGATCTGGCAGGCTTACTTGAGTCTATGCATATGCATTATTCGATCAGTTTAGGAGCCAATGTCAGCTTAAATGTCAGATAATCATTTCTTTATTATTTTTTAAAATTTGTTTGTGCATTGCGTGCATGCGGGTGCCTTCAAAGACCAGAGCAGGGCATTGGATCCCCTAGAGCTGGATTTGCAGGCACTTGTGAGCCACCTGGTTGGGTTGCTGAGATTGCCCACTGAAAGAGCAGTACATACCCTTAACTGCTGAGCCATCTCTTCAGCCCCTATTGAGTATTTTGTTGTGTTGTTTTAAAATGTGTATGGCTGTTTCACCTGCACGTACGTCTGTATATGTGTGGGTCTGGTCTCTACAGAGACCAGCAGAAGGCCTTGGGTTCCCTGGAACTGGAGTTTGAGCTGCTAGTAGGTGCTGAGACTCAAACCGGGGTCCTCTGGAAAAGCAACCAGTCCTCTTAGTCTCTGAGCCATCTCTCTAGCCCCCAGATAGTCTTTTCTGAAGAGAAGAAGAAAGCCATAATTTCCTCTTAACAGTAAAGTGGATGTTATTACCAGGATTGTTGAAAAGTGGAGCTGTTAGGGACTGGCTGGAATCTGGTCTGACTGAGCTGTGATGAACTATCTTAGGGAGGCTTGGGAAAGCCTGTTTTAAGGGAGGATTGAAAGAACATACACTCTCATGCCCAAATTGGCACTTTTTTCTAAGGGAATAGATTTAAAAAAAAGGGGGGGGATTTACTTAGTTCATACTGCTTTTGTTGTGTGACCTCAGGGGTCAAGCCCAAGGCTTCTTATACACTAGGCAAGCACTGAGCTACATTCTTAGTCTTCTTTGAAACCATCTTTATGTTAAATGTGCCTTTGTTTGGGGATCACTGGCAGGTCAAGCACTGTGACTGAAGCACCCATCGCTGTGGTAACATCTCGAACCAGTGAAGTCTATGTTTGGGGTGGCGGAAAATCCACACCTCAGAAATTGGATGTCATCAAGAGTGGCTGTAGTGCTCGACAGGTGTGCGCAGGGAATACCCACTTTGCTGTGGTCACTGTGGAGAAGGAACTATACACCTGGGTGGTAAGTAGAGTGGGCTACAAGCCCCGTTGCTTCTGGGCCCCGGCTATGTAGGCATTCTGTTTGCTGTCCTTGTGCAACAGGACTGAGGTGATAGAACATGATCCTGTGAAAGCAGATGTGGGCTGTGTAGGTCACTCATGCAGCTCCATTCTCAGACACAGTAGTCACCTGTGAATTGTTTGGGATGAAAGAATGAGAGAGGGAAAGAAAATGTGAGAGCCTCGGGTCTGGGTTCAGAAGACTGGGCTGGCTGTCGTGGACAAGTAGATGATTTCTGTCAGGAAACTCTAAGCTCCTCATCTATGAATAAAATGCCAAGACTTTCCTGTAGTTGCCCTCTGAATTCGGCCCTGTCGTTCATCTTGTGTTACTGTGGTTTATTGTTGCCTTTTTTTTTTTTTTTGGAGGCAGGTTCTTACTCTGTAGCCAAGGCTTATCTCAAATTTGCAGCCTCCCAAGTGCTGGGGTTCTAAGTGTGCACACGTTTTCTGTCTTTTCCAGATCTGCAACTCTCCTCACTCACCTACACAGTACAGCTTCCATCCTTGCCACTCAGTTAGCATGGGTCTTGAACAAATGACCTATAAATTGATAAAATAAACAAACACCTCTTGCCCTCCTGGTTGACCTCTCAGCAACACCTAGCATCATTAATTGACTGTTCTGTCCCTCTGAGTTCTGTTGTCCCTTGGCCTCCTGTTTGATTGCTGTGCCTCTGTAGGTGCATTTCAGGCTACCAGCCTCACTCTAACCCTGTTTCCTCTCTGAGGGAGCTCATCTATTTTCAGTGGCTTCAGCTCTTCTCATAGGTGCAAGTATTTGTCTTATCCCCTGCTTTTACAATGAGTAATTCTGAAATGTTTGAGAGAGAGAGAGAGAGAGAGAGAAATTTGGCCTCTGTAACAGTGATGACCTGTGACTATTTCCTAAAACCTTATCCCCTAAAGAATTAGCCTAAGGGCAGCTACCAGAAATGGAATGAAAGTAATGCCTTACAACTATTTATTGAAGGGCTTATATTTGAGTGAGTGCACAGAAAGAGTTGCTATCGCTAAGAAACTGTTACAAAGCTATGGGGACTGTCCTTAGTACCATATAGCACTTCCGCCAGGAGCCATCAAGGAGAAGCTAAAAACTAGCAGGTGATCTTCCTGAGATGGTTCCTCCATAGACTGTCAAAGTGAATGACAGATTTACTTCTCTCAGCAAGGCTGAGAAGATTTCATTTTAGGAAAGATTCCTGCTATTAATATACTTTTCCTGTTATTATTAATATATATATAACAATCACTAGGAATAAGCCTACCCTTTTGAGCAAATCTCTGCAGAACAATGAAGATATACTGTCTTGTAGTGATGCACTATAGACAAATAGATGACTTCTTAATTCTTGACGATGATCCTATAAGAATTCATAAAATTATATTAGTAATTATTAAGCTCTTTTATAACAAGACTGCCATTAAGTCCTTTCTGATGTCAAAACTGCATTGAGAACTCTGCTAGTCTTCAAGTGTCAATCAAGTGTTAATTGCTTCTGAGATAGCAAGCAGGCATCTACAACTTAGAGCACATTCCAAGAGGTTGTAAAACAATTAACCAAAGGTCATACAAAGGGGAACTAAGGATTTACTATTATAGGTGCAAGGGCAGAAGATAAAATACTGACCAGGTTTATTTATAAAAAACTTCACTAATAACTTAGTCACAAAAATTATGGTTTTTAACTTTCAATGAACCTGTTGAGCTAGTGATCGGTGTCTTAGTCAGGGTTTCTATTCCTGCACAAACATCATGACCAAGAAGCAAGTTGGGGAGGAAAGGGTTTATTGAGCTTACACTTCCATGTTGCTGGTCATCACTAAAGGAAGTCAGGATGGAACTCAAGCAGGTCAGGAAGCAGGAGCTGATGCAGAGGCCATGGAGGGATGTGACTTACTGGCTTGCTTGCTTCTCCTGGCTTGCTCAACCTGCTTTCTTATAGAGCCCAAGACTACCAGCCCACTCA
This sequence comes from Uromys caudimaculatus, assembly GCA_028551405.1. Classification (NCBI taxonomy): domain Eukaryota; kingdom Metazoa; phylum Chordata; class Mammalia; order Rodentia; family Muridae; genus Uromys; species Uromys caudimaculatus. The sequence continues at coordinate 89,046,882 of CM052705.1, read as the reverse complement.
CAAGGTGATGGTACCACTCACAAGGGGCCCTACCCCCTCAATCACTAATTGAGAAAATGCCTTACAGCTGGATGTCATGGAGGCATTTTCTCAACTGAAGCTCCTTTCTCTGTGATAACTCCAGCTTGTGTCAAGTTGACACACAAAACCAGCCAGTACAATAGGTAATGAATGTTTAGCCAGATAATTACTCTCAATGGATATACATGTAAACATTCTCTGTTGTAAACTTCTTATTCGATTTGTGATTTAAATTTATGTTTGAACTTCTAGTGGTTTTTTTTTTTTGTTTTTTTGTTTTTTTTGTAAAAAAAAGGGATGCTTGGATAAACCGTGTGATCCATTCTAGCAAAGGTACACAAGACTCAGGAACATGTTGGAAGGCGTAGCATTGGGAGCACGGCACTAGGAGTAAGGGCACTGTGACATCAGAGCGGGAGGAGAAAGCAAGATTAGAAGGAGAATGCAGAGTAGAGTAACTTAGGGACTGAAGGTAGCTTAAACAAATAAAAGAGCAATATATCGATACAGAGGGAAAGAGGAAAAAAGGAAAAAAGAAGAAGTTGCAGAGAGAACACAAGGAGCAGGCAGGCTTTTCCTTACCATAGGACAGAACAGGTCTTTTCTTAATAGCAAGGCAGGCTTAATCTTATTAAAGGAACAAAGCTTTCTTCTTACAAATGTAGGTTTAATTCATTTAGCATTAAGAGGGTAGAAGCCTTTTCTTTCTCTTTGCAATAAAGATTGGAGCTCAGATTTCATCCAGAATGAGTGAGTTCTTTCTGCCCTGGTGCTTGGTCTTTTGCTCCATATGCATATGTAAGTATGGATGTGTGTGCATAAGTATGTAATTATGAGATATGTATATAGGCTCAGTTGGTTTGAATGGAGATGTATGAATGTGTAAGTATGAATCTGTATATGAATTTATGTGAGTTTATCCACATTTGCTTGTGTAAAAGTTTTTCCTTCTGCGAGCAAGACTTTCTTCTCCTGATTCAATAGAAGTTTATTGCTCCAAACTTCCCCCTAGCCTGACAGGGAGAGACATTTGGACAAGAGGGAAAAGGCCCTAGCAATTAATCCTTTACTTAATCCCCCTGCTGTTTTAGGATGAGGTGATAAACGCCAGAGATGAAGTTTCTGGCCTCAGAGGAACTCAGACAGGCAGGTCAGCTACTGCAGCAAAGTGACTTAGACTTAAGATAGGTAAATGTTTTATTATTAAACAGCAACCTTAAATATCTTGCCCCTGCCGACACTCTTCCTTTAGACACTTACCTTCAAGAGAGAACCAAGAAAGCAGAACATCTGGGACATGGCCCCCCGACACACTTCCTTGATGGAACCAAGTCGTCCCCCCCCTTGGTTTTATATTCTTTTTGATATAGCTATATTCCTTATAGCTGTCTGTGTTTCAAATTTATAAAACTTATAGTACATGTAGTTTTTAAGAGATTATACTCATTTAGAAAATGTTCTGGGTTTTTGTTTGCTTGTTTTGTTTTTTTGTCAACTTGACACAAACTAGTCACCTGGACAAACGGAACTTCAGTTAAGGAATTGCCTCTATCAGATTGGCACATTGTGGGACATTTTCTTGGTTGATGATTGATGGGGGCGCAGCTCCCTGTGGCTGGTGCCACCCCCGGGCAGGTTGTCTTGGGTGCTATAAGAAAGCAAGCGGGACAAGCCCTAGAGAGCAAGCCAGTAAGCAGTGGTGACTTCTGCTTCAGTTCCTGACTTGAGCTCCTGCCTTGGTTTCCCCTGCTGATAAGACTATAAACTGTAAGCTCTTTCCAAGGTGTTTTCCATCATGGCGTTCATCACAGCAACAGAAACCAAAGAGCAGAGAGCATCCAAGTTATACTTTAACAAACTCTTCATCACCCACAGTTCACCTCACATAAGATACAACAAAATTTGGAATTTGACCTGATGTCTGATGGATATGAATCTGGATGTGCTTAAAAATCTTCTTTATGTGTAGGTAGGGGTTTATATTAACCATTAAAATGCTTTATCCTGGGCTGGAGAGATGGCTCAGGGGTTAAGAGCACTGACCGCTCTTCCAGAGGTCCTGAGTTCAATTCCCAGCAACCACATGGTGGCTCACAACCATCTGTAATGGGATCCGATGCCCTCTTCTGACCTGCAGGCATACATGCAGGCAGAACACTATACATAATAAATCTTTTAAAAAAAAAAATGCTTTATCCTAGTGAGACATAGTGGTGTCCCTGCCCTCAAGAGGCAGGACAGGCAGATTGCCCAGCCTGTCTACACAGAGATAGTTTCAGGACAGCTAGCAGTATATAGTGAGACCTTGTCTCAGATTTTTTTTAAAAAAGTTAATGCCCTCACTCACTTTTGTCTTTAAATTTCCAGCTATTTTTTTCTTATAATTTTTCTTCAGAAGTAGGATATTAAAGATCTGCTTTTAGCATGAAAAGTTAAAACTTCACAAGACCTCTCTTTTAACAGAACATGCAAGGGGGCACTAAACTTCACGGCCAGCTAGGACATGGGGACAAAGCTTCCTACCGACAGCCAAAACATGTGGAAAAGCTGCAAGGAAAAGCTATTCACCAAGTGTCGTGTGGTGACGATTTCACTGTTTGTGTGACAGGTAAGCCACTAATAAAAAGCATCTTGAGTACATTTAATATGGGACATTGTGCTAATGCTATACAATGTCAGTTGATATTTTATAGCAAACAACTACCCAAAAAAAAAAAAAAAGCCCAAAGACATTAAGGAAATATACTCATTAACAACAGCGTTCCCAGGCTTGGGGAGAACAGCTTAGTAATAGAGCACTTGTCTAACAAGGCCGTAAGTTCAATTCCCAGAACTAAGACAAACAAATGAAACTTCTCAGTTTGCTACTGTGTGCGAAGAGTGATGAGCAAGGAGAAAAGGTGGATAGCAGAAGTGCAGAGGGGAAGTCACTATGTGTCCTACTCACTGTGTGGGAAAGTAATCTCACCACCTAAGGGCTTTGTACCTTACAAAAGATGGCCAAGAGTTACTCTTAGTTTTGATATTATCATTACTTACTTTGTAATTCATTGGTATTATTTTTTTAATTTTATGGATATGTGTGTATCTGAGTGCGGGCTTGTGCAACGTGAGTGTTATAGTCATCATGGAGGCCAGCAGAGGCGCTCAGATTTCCCTGAAGCTAGGTTTATAGTTGTGAGCCGCCTGGCATGGTGCTGGGTATCCAGCTATGGGCCTTTGGAACAGCTGCACATTCTTAGCTGCCAAGCTGTCTCTCCAGTCCCATGACTGATATTTCTGTCTACAAAACAGGGAAGATTCCAGGAAAATTTGAAGATCATTTAGCATAATAATCTTACAACTATTTAGACTGTTCATTACAATACTACTACTATACTGCTACTGCTACTACTACATGTGGTTCCCTAAGTAATTCCTTTCTGTAATGGTTTTCTTTCCTTTTGCAGATGAGGGTCAGCTCTATGCCTTTGGATCAGATTATTATGGCTGCATGGGGGTCGACAAGGTTTCTGGCCCTGAAGTGCTGGAACCCATGCAGCTGAACTTCTTCCTCAGCAATCCAGTGGAACAGGTCTCCTGTGGGGATAATCATGTGGTAGTTCTGACTCGAAACAAGGAAGTCTACTCTTGGGGCTGTGGTGAATATGGTAGGTGAAGCCTGTTCCCTCCACTTCCCGCAGGTACTTACCGTGATGTCAGTCTTGGAACACTAAACACATCAAGTAGCCTCTGTTCAGGAGTGTAAATTTAGAGTTATAGAACATCCTTCTGGGGAGGAACGCCCTTGGTAATTACTGCTGTTCTTGTGTGTGTTTCAGGACGCCTGGGTTTGGATTCAGAAGAGGATTACTATACACCACAGAGGGTAACTGAGAAGCAGCTTCTTCCTACAGCCTGTCTAAAACATAGACTCCAAAAAGACATCCTCTCTCCCTGACTGCTCATAGCAGAGTGTTTATTTCTGAACTCTTTCCTGTCTAGGAGACTGACAATCTAGGATTCCTGATTTAGCACTATGTGGTCTTGTCATCTGACTAAATCACAGAGAATTGAGAAAATGGATACAGCTATTATGGACACTGGAGTCACAGCTTACTGGGAGATGAAGTTAAAATCAGCACATAAAACAGAAAGTGTCACAGACAGCTAAATCTCCCTAAGAAAGGATGGTGGGAAGGGATGTATTATCTCTTACTCCAGCCTTCCATTACTACAGTTGAACGCCATGTGAAATTGTTTTTGCTTAGAGGTTGTGCAGTAGAAGACATCATGTCTGATTACTGTCAGGACTGCTAAAGCTGGCACTGTAAGAGGCTCCCAGACCTGAGTCAGCTGAGGGACAAGCACAGTCACACCTCTCTTACATACCTCAGGGCCCAGGCTTACCTGATCCTGGAAGGTTAACTACCACTAACTACAGCACGATACCACTGGCGGTTGCCAAATTTTATTTCTATTGTAAGATTAAATGGTGCATGTAAAAGACTGTCTTTAGATTCAGCCATTCCACTTGTAAAAAGAAACTAAGGTTTTATACATATCCATGACCCTATCTGACACCCTTCATCCTATAACCCTGTCCTCTAGCTGCTACCTCTGTGCGCTTTCTAAAAGATCAAGATCCTCCAGGCCACTGTCTTTCTTGTAAAACTGTCAAGGAGCCCTTCATTTCAGAAAACAAAGCCAGCTAGAGATCAGAGCTGCCCCTTTCCCAGCTTGTCTGCATAGTCTCCCCTTACAGAAGCCTTCTCCAAAGAAGGCGGAGCCTTTCCTAAAACAGACCAACAGGGAGTGTCTGTTCATTCAGCTGCACCTCTATGTGTTATAATACTTGAGCTGTGTTAGAAAGAGTGATCTCCAAGCCTCTGGGAAGCAGGATGAAGGAACTTGAGGGTTTTTTCCTAATATGAATTATGTACGTGGGATTTTTTTCCTTGCAGGTGGATGTTCCAAAGGCCTTAATCATTGTTGCGGTTCAATGTGGCTGTGATGGGACCTTTCTGCTCACTCAGTCAGGCAAAGTGCTGGCCTGTGGACTCAATGAGTTCAACAAACTGGGGCTGAATCAGTGCATGTCTGGAATCATCAACCATGAAGTAAGTGCCTTGAGACTTTAACCCCATTGCCAGAATGCTGGGTTACGATTTCTTAGGTATTATAAGTTAGTGACCATGGAATTTAACTTAAGAATAAAGTGATCTCACAGACATTATGTTCAGCAAAAGCAGCCAGCCACAAAAGAGGTCACAGCATGCGATTGCATTATTGACGTTCGGGGACAGACCAAATGAAATGATGGCAATAGTCAGAAGCAGATCTTTGTGGGGTTTTTTATTATATTTCTTTTTCTTTTGGGGGGGCATGAGTCTTAATCAAAACTTATGTGAAACACCTAAGGGAATGGCCTCTGTCTTGACCAGGGTGGTGGTTTTATAAATGTGTTGGTACAGAGGCTAAGTGTGATAGTGCATGCCTTTAATTTTAGCACTCAGGAAGCTGAGGCAGGAGGATCTTTAGTTTGAGGCCAACCTGCTATATGTAGCAACACCCCTTCAAAAAACAAAGGCAAAAATCCTACAAATGTATGTGTGCAGATGTGGGTCAAGCTATGCAGTAGGTTTTACAGTTACAGCCCTACACAGTTGACTACAAAAGGTAAGGAGAGAGAAAAATCAACTAAATTTATAACTCGATGAAAAGATGAGTTAATTTTTTTTAATGATTTATTTATTTATGTATGTGGATATTTTGTCTGCATGTATATTTGCACACCAGAAGAAGGTACTGGATCCCATGGAACTATAGTTACAGGCAATAGTAAGTTGCCATGTGGGTGCTGGGAATTGAACTTAAGTCCTTTGAAAGAATAGTCAGTGCTCTTAACTACCAAGCCATCTCTCTAGCCCCATGATGAGTTAATTTGTAAGTAGTGTCTAAAGTCCATTCTCAGGAGAGCACAGACTCAGGGTAAAGGCTGGAGAGTGGGTAGTTTGAAAGGCATCTTCAAAATTACCATTGTGGTTTGTTAAGATGCAGGTTTGTGGTGAATTTTATGTGGGCTTTTATACCAATTCAGAGGGCTATGTATACTGAAGGTGAAGTTAGATCACAGGAACTGATTTCTTTGTAAGCTGGAGAGATTTTACCCTGCCCTCGTTAGATAGGCAGAGTATGTAAGCAACACAAACGTAGATTTTTTTTTTGTTGTTTTTCAAGACAGGGTTTCTCTGTGTAGCCCTGGCTGTCCTGGAACTCACTCCGTAGACCAGGCTGGCCTGGAACTCAGAAATCCACCTGCCTCTGCCTCCCTAGTGCTGGGATTAAAGGCGTGCGCCACCACTGCCCGGCCCAAACATAGATTTTGTAATCAGAAATCCCTGCTTCTTGCAACGAATTCTCTGATTCTGTGTTGAGCTTGTTTCTTATGTCCTGTTGGAGATAGGAAGCTATATGGCATGCTGTCTTAGCAGAATTTGGTTGAAAAGGCTTTTCTATCCTTAACCTATCCCTGCTACCACCGTTTGCTTCATGAGTCTGTCGCTCTGTTTGTCTCAGGCATACCATGAAGTTCCCTACACGACCTCCTTTACCTTGGCCAAACAGTTGTCCTTTTACAAGATCCGTACCATTGCCCCAGGCAAGACTCACACGGCTGCTATTGATGGTAAGTTGGCTCAACTGGGTGGCATGCCTTCAGAGCTCAAGTGCTTTGTGCTGTAAAGTGTTAGCTTTCTTGATATGTCAGCCTTTGACTTTTCCCTAGTGCTCAGTATTAACTCATTAACAAATCAGGCACTCAAGCACAGATTTTTTAAAAAAATGATCTTTATAAATACAAGATAAAGCCGGGCAGTGATGGCGCACACCTTTAATCCCAGCACTTGGGAGGCAGAGGCAGGCAGATTTCTGAGTTCCAGGCCAGCCTGGTCTACAGAGTGAGTTCCAGGACAGCCAGGGCTACACAGAGAAACCCTGTCTCGGAAAAAATAAATAAATAAATAAAAATAAATAAATAGATAGATAAATAAATACAAGATAAATATGCACTTTAATTAAAGTACACCACATGGACTGGAGAGGTGGCTCAGGGCTGGAGAGGTGGCTCAGAGGTTAAGAGCTCTGACTGGTTTTTTTTTTTTTTTTTTTTTTTTTTTTTTTTTTTTTTTTTTTTTGGTTTTTTGAGATAGGGTTTCTCTGTGTAGCCCCTGGCTGTCCTGGAACTCATTCTGTAGACCAGGCTGGCCTCGAACTCAGAAATCCACCTGCCTCTGTCTCTGCCTCCCAAGTGCTGGGATTAAAGGCGTGCACCACCTCTGCCCAGAGCACTGACTGTTCTTCCAGAGGTTCTGAGTTTAATTCCCAGCAACTACATGGTGGCTCACAACCATCTGTAATGGGATCTAATGCCCTCTTTCTGGCTTGTAGGCATAAGTGCAGGCAGAACACTGTATACATAATAAATATAAATCTTTTAAAAAAAATGTACACCACATTTTGGACTGGAAAGATGGCTCAGTGGTTAATAGTCTTTGCTGGTCTTCCAGAGGACCCAAGTACCTTTGCCAACATCTACTTTTGGCTGCTCATAACTGACTATAACTCCAACTTCAGGGGATCTGATATCCTCTTCTGACCTCTGAGGGCACCCAAACGTGGCATGCACACAGCGACATATACACATGAAGTCAATGAATAAATTATGTTTGTTTTGTTTTTTGAGCCAGGGTTTCTCTATGTCTCAAATATTTGACTGAATGTTTGTCCTGGAACTCTCTTTGTAGAGCAGAGAACTGCCTGCTTCTGCCTCCTGAATGCTGGGATTAAAGGTGTGCACCACTATGCCCAGCCATAAATACTCTTTTAAAAAAAGACCATCATATTTCTAACATCTGGATTCTATGGTCTCTAGTTGGCACCTACTATAAGTATTGTAAATTATGGTTCTGTTTGTCACACTGCCTAGATATCCTCACCTCAAGGTCACATGGGTAACTTCATATTTATACCTTCTAGAGCATGGAGGCTAAACCTTCTGTGTTTCATGGCCCATTTGTGATTGCTCTTTATTTTTGTTTCTCTGTCAGAACGAGGCCGGTTGCTGACTTTTGGTTGTAATAAGTGTGGACAGCTAGGTGTTGGCAATTATAAGAAGCGCCTGGGAATCAACCTGTTGGGGGGACCCCTTGGTGGGAAGCAAGTGACCAGGGTCTCCTGTGGTGACGAGTTCACCATCGCTGCCACCGATGGTGAGTGTCTATGTTTCTCAAGCCTTCCAGACAGGTTTTAATTCCGGATTGGAAAAAGAAGTTTTTGTATAACTGGCATATGTTTTTATGTCCAATATAGTAAATTTTTTAAAGGTCAGATTTCTAAGTTCACCTAATTTTACTGTCATTTAACATTTTTGGTAAAATATTTCTGGAACCACTGAGCACTTCTGTCTGTCGTATTCAGCACCAGTGTTGACCCACATTCCGATCAGCACTGGCTGGGTGTGGAAAAAAGGAGGTAAGAGAAACCTCCAAACTCCTCCCTGCACTCGGTCCTCCTCTCCGCCAGGGGCTCCTTCCTTTCAGCTCCCTGCTGTGCCTTGCAGCTGTCCCACCATCTCTGACTTTCAGATGGTTAGTCACAGCCCCTCAGCTTGGATGACAAAGGCTAGTGGCAATATAGCCCATGTACTCCCGATGAGTACTGAGTCATATCTGCTGTCCAAATGATGACCCGTCACATGCCCTTTCATGGGAGGGGAGAGGGAGAGGAAAAGAGAGCCTAAATTGAATAAGAATCAGATTTCTAGTGTTGGCTCATCAAACCCTGTGAGTCTCTGCCCAGACTTTGCAGACTTTCCTTGGGCCAGCTCCATCTTGCACCCCCTGTCCTCCATCAGCAAGTCCCGCTGACTCTCTTCAGCACACACCCAGCCTGCCGTCAGAACTTGAGCTGCATTCTCCTTCCACCTTTGCTCTTTTGCAGTTGGTTCTCATCATAGCCTCGGAGTTCTCTTAAATACCTCCTGCCCAGAGACTCTCTTGGTTTGGTACAGCAGTCAGGCCTGCATGGCCCCATGTGATCAGGACCTCTCCTCCCCCTACCCCTCTCTCTTACTTTTCTCCTAGGGACCTCCTTGTTCCCTGTTGTGCAAAGCTGCACCTGTGCACCCTCGCTCCTGCTCTTATGTCTGCTGGAAACTCCCTCAGTTCAGCTAGAAGAGTGCTCAGTGTCAGAGTACTTCTGACTGCTTTCTCTGAAATGATGAAATGCCATCCTGCTGTTACTCATGGCCTTCATTGTCACCTCCATCCCCTTCCTTCATAGCACTTGCCTTGTCTGAAATAGGAGATAGCCATTTGTTTGTGTGTTGTCATTCACCCCACTGACCGCACTGGAGCAAGGGCTTGGCTCCGTGTCCGCCTCAGACATCTTGAGAAACACTTGCCATGAAGTAGATTCTCATACTTGTTTAACTGAATGAATGAGTGAGTGAGTGAATGAATGGCAGACATAGGAGCAGTAGTCATTTTTACCTATATATAGAAATAATTAGCTTTTTTCTCATTTGGTAGGACTTCTTTCTAGTTCCAGGGTGTAACAGTGGAATATGGATACCCCATAGAATTGGGAAAATAGTCTACCATTAATCTGCTCTTTAATTCTTTTCTAGATAATCACATCTTTGCCTGGGGTAATGGTGGTAATGGCCGCCTCGCAATGACTCCCACAGAGAGACCACATGGCTCTGATATCTGTACCTCATGGCCTCGGCCTATTTTTGGATCTCTGCATCATGTCCCAGACCTTTCTTGCCGTGGCTGGCACACCATTCTTATTGTTGGTAAGGGTTTCGTCTATGTGGAGTTGGGGTGGCTTAGACCAGATTAACTCATACCTAAGGTACTAGTGGTGACATTGTTGGAAGTACCCTGAAGCAGAGGCTGCTTCCTCTAGTCCTGTGCTGGATAAAGATGTCATGCAGAGTGACAGGAACAGAACATTGTCATTTCCCAAGTTAGTCATCCACTGTTTCTTCTCTGTTGGACTGTTTTGTGTCAGCAGCTTGTAACTCAGTCTAGCCTCAAACTCAGTACCTAGTAGCCAAGAACAGCCTTGAGTTCCTAACCTGCCTCCCCCTCCTGAGTGCAGGGATTGCAGGCCTGTTCCACCACCATCAGTTTGGACCTTTTTAAAAAATGGAATAGTTTTGAACTCTTCCCCCACATGCATCTGCAGCATAGAAAGTATTACTTCCATTTCATAACGTGTTGTCTGTAGTTGTGTTTTCTTTAGAAACTTTTAGTAATTCTTTTAAAAGAAAATTTCAAATGCTTTTTGCATACAGAGTACTTTGAAATGCATGATAAAAGCTTTGGCTTTGATAAATCTTAGTCCTGCACTACCCTTGACCAGTTTAATCAGGATCTCTGGGGTTGGGTGTAGGTGTTGTTACTTTGTAAAGCTTCCATGGTGCTTCTAGTGAACACAAAGAAAATTCCCAGTACAGACACTGAGTACAGTAGCTCAAAATGTGTTTCACTTAGGAGACTGACTTCTAAATAGTAAGTTCTGGGTTACTGAGAGTCAGGTATGGCAGTGACAGTTTCTTCCCTGTCCCATCTCCCTTCACTCTTCCTCCCAGTGTCTGTACAAAGTGCTTACCTACTGCATATTTTTCCTCAGAGAAAGTGCTGAATTCCAAGACCATCCGTTCTAATAGCAGTGGCCTGTCCATCGGAACTGGTAAGCAGTGGTGCCCCAGGTACCAGTTTGGTCTTTGGGTTGAGGAATTGTGCTTAAGAGGGAAGGTTGTACTCTTGTGCATGTTGAGGCTTTGGCATTGTTATCAGGGTGACTTCATCTCCCTTTGCTGCAACACATGTGGAAGCAGTTAAGAGACCTGCTCCACATTATAATGGAACATTTTTGTATTCCTTACCATCCCATGAGCCTTTACTTCCGTGGTATTCCAGGCAGTCTAGTCTTTAAAAATCTATAGCACTTGGGAGGCAGAGTCAAGTGGATTTCTGTGAGTTTGAGGTCAGATGGTGTATACAGTAAGTTCCAGGCTAGCCAGAGCTGCATAGTAAGACCCTGTCTCCAAAAACCAAACAAAATTTACTTTCAAAATAGGCCCTCCAAAGGAAAAGTCATTTACTAGCTTTCAACTTAGGAAATTCAGCCTAAACACTTTAACTCTCCAACTATAATTTTCTTCATGATTCTCTGTTACTTGGATTGCCAGGAAACTAAAACTGTTTCTGCTTTCCACCTGTGAGGAATCATGGATGTGCCAGCATTCCAGAATCCATCTTCTTATTTTGGGGAAACTTAAGAGGTGCTTGACTCACTGCTGAATAACTTTTTACATAAGACAATAACTTTTTACATAAGACAAACACTAGTGGAAGACACCTCAGTATGCTTACCTGACAGGGATGCACTAAGATTTAGGAAATGGACATGAATTATGGTGATTATAACACATACCTTTATGTAAGCCTGGCATGGTAGCACATGCTTATAATCCTAGCACTAAGAAGTAAGTAGAAGTAAGTGCAGTAGTAAGATCAGAAGTTCAAGGCCAGCCTGGGTAACATAAGGATCCTGTCTCAAGAATTAAATTTGTAAGCTGGGTGTTATTGGAACACACCTGTGTTCAGAGGCAGGTGTGCAGAGGCAGGTGGATTTCTGTGAGAGCAAGTTCCAGGACAGCTAGGGCTACACAAAGAAACTTTGTCTCGAAAAACCAAAATAAGTAGATAGATGGATAGATAGATGGATGGATGGATGGATGGATGGATGGATGGATGGATGGATGGATGGATGGATGGGTGGATGGGTGGATGGATGAATGGATATAGAGATGGATGTAGAGATGGGTGAATGGATGGATAGGTGGGTGGATGAATGGATGGATGGGTGGGTGGGTGGATGGATAGATGGATGTAGAGATGGATGGATGGGTGGGTGTGGGTGGGTGGGTGGATGGATGGGTGGGTGGGTGTGGGTGGGTGGATGGATGGATGGTGGGTGTGGGTGGGTGGATGGATGGATGGTGGGTGTGGGTGGGTGGATGGATGGATGGATGGATGGGTGGGTGGGTATGGGTAGATGTATAGTCGAGTAGAGATTTAGGCCTATGAGATTGCTCATGGAGGAAAGGCTTATACTACATGAGAGAAAAAGAGAAGTAACCTCTACAGGTTGTCTTCTGACCTCTACAAGTGCAGTGTGGGCACACACATGCCCACATGCAAACACATAATAAATCAATGTAATAACTTTTAAAAATAAAGCAGAGCTGGAAAGACAGTTCAGCAATTAAGAGCATCTGTTGATTTTACAGAGAACTGGGCTTTGGTTCCTAGCACTCAAATGGCTGCTAACAACCATCTGTAACTCCATCTGACACCCTCTTCTGGCCTCCAAGGGCAATGCATGTGCACGGTACCCAGACATACATGTAGCCAAAACTGTCCATACACATAAAATTTTAAAAATCTTTTTAGAATAATTTTTACAAATTTAAACACTATGTAAAAACTAACAGTTTAGTCTCAAATATTTGACTGAACATTCCACTTCATGCAATTCTAAGAGTTTTGGGGGAATAAATGAGGTGTCAGATGGTAAATCTCTTTGTGGCCTAACAAAGCTCTTTCTTTCCTGTGCTACACATTTACCAGTAGTTCAGAGCTCCAGCCCAGGTGGTGGCGGGGGTGAAGAGGAAGACAATCAACAGGAATCTGAAACTCCAGATCCAAGTGGAGGCTTCCGAGGAACAATGGAAGCAGACCGTGGAATGGAAGGTTTAATCAGTCCCACAGAGGCTGTGGGAAACAGTTGTGGGGCTAGCAGCTCCTGTCCTGGTTGGCTTCGGAAGGTAATTCCCTTGGAACAGAACTTCAGAACTACTAGGAGCCTGTAGTGTGAGCTAGTAAGGACTGCCAAGGTCTCAGTTTCTCGTGCCATACTAATTTAGACAGAAGTCAAGGCTTCACATTCCCATCTGGGAAGATGTCTGTATTTTGTTTTAAACAGGGTCTCAGCTTGTAGCCATGGCTGGCTTAGAACTCACAGAGTTCCCACTTGTCTCTATTTCCCAAGTGCTGGGACTAAAGGCACAGGCCACCAGTGGGCCTGTCTCCTTCATGCCTACATTGTTAAAGTAAATGTAAGTGCATATAATATCTTTTTGTTGTTGTTTTTACAACCTATCTTGAAAGATTTTTTTTCATTTTTTATTAGTTCTTTGAAAAATTTGTGCATTCTATTTGATCATATTTAATTCATCCCTCTCCCCAAACTCTTCTCGTATCCACTCCCCCTCCCAAAGAACTCAACTTTGCTTTTTTTTAGCCCCATCAAGTAGTTTGTGCTGCCCACATACTCTTGGATACATGTCCTTCCACTGGAGTATAGTTAACCTACTAGGAGCCACACCTTTAAGAAGACTGACTCTTCCTCTCCTAGCAGTTTTAGCTAGGAGTGGGATTTCGTTCCCACCTCCGCTCTTTATGCTGGGGCTGGGATTTGGTCTGGCTCGAGCTTGCACAGGTCTTAGGCATGCTGTCACAATTGCTGTGAACTTAAATATGCAGCTGCTTTTCTGTGTCCAGGAGACACGTGTTCTTATAGTCATCTAGAGCCTCTGGCTCCTATAGTCTTTCTGCCTCCTCTTCCACAGTGATCCCTGAGCCTTGGGAGGAGAGGATATGATATACATGTCCTCTTTAGAGCTGAGAACTCTTCAGTCTCATTCTCTGCACCATTACCAGTTGTGAGGGTCTCTGTTAATCACTATATACTGCCAAAAGAGCTTCTCTGAGGAAGGTAAAAGATATGCCCTTCTATGAGAATAGCAGTAAGTCACGAGGAGTCAGTTTAATACTGTGCCCATTTAACAAAGTAATACTAGTAGCCTCTCCCCTAGGGCCTAGGGCCTGTCTATGCTATGTTTGTGGCCCCAGTAACAATGTCAGATATGGGATTCAACTAGGGAGCAGGCCTTAAATTCAGTCAGAAAGTGGTTACTCACGACAGTGATATTCATTCCTCTGTGCAGCAGTGAGCATGTCTTGCCAGGCAGTTTGAAGGACTCACACCTTGGTGATCACCTTTTCTCTCTGGTAGTGTGTTTAGTAGTGACTTTCAGCGGTATGAATGCTTGCCAGTCCTGAGAAGACTTCCAAGGTTCTCTGTTTTGTGACTCAACTCTGTGATGTCTTCAGCAATAGGGTTGTTTTGCTTTGTTTTATTTTAAATACAAGGTCTCACTTGTATCCCTAGCTGTCCTAGAACTTACTATGTAGGTCAGGCTGGCATCGAACTCACAGAACTTCCTGCTTCAGTCTCCAAGTGAGCATAGGGTTTTCTATCAAGTTCTAGAGGGTAATCAAGAATACTGGCCATACCCTATAATGCTTGGGGGTCTATGGACCCTCGCTTGCCAACTCCAAAAGAGGTAACCCATTCTTGGCACTGAACCTTTTGTTAGCCTGTAGAATTGAGTAGGGGCATAAGGAAATGTACTACTGTGGAAGCTTCCTAAAGATAAAATACATAAAAAGTTTAAATGGAGTTGAAGGCATTTTTTACAGTGTACTTATGCAAAGATCAAGCTCACTGATGATATACTGTTCATGGAAGTGAAATATTGGGCAGTTGAAATGCCTTCCAATAGAAACACAGTTTATTAAAGGTAAGGTACAAAAAGTTAAAAAAGTAAACTATTTTATATGAAAAGATTGAGTTTTTATCAGCAAGATCTTATTTTTTCAGGAAATACATTGCATAGAAGAATGTGGAGGAAACTGTCTAGGTGCCACTGTAATAGTGTTTATTTCTCAGAGTGAGGAAATTGCTAGATTTTATTGGTGCCCTTCACCCACCTCTTGGTATATTCTTCTTGACTCAATCACTAGCATGTGTGCATGGCCAGCAGACATTTACAGTTTATGGATCCCCTGCTGGCTGGCCTGGAACTCATGTGTACATCAGTCTGGCTCCAAACTCAAACCTCTGTCTCCTAAGTGCTGTGATTAAAGGCTTGTGCCTCCACACATGGTGGAATTTTAATTTTTTTACAAGAAGGGGTGGTGGTCTCCAGATCTAAAGCTCTTCCTCCACTGGGACTTAACCGGTTAACTGAGGGAGCAGCAAACTCCAGCCTCGGCCTCCAGCAGCCTGGCAGGGGCCTCAGCCTTGCCTTCAAGCCTCCTCAGCAGCAGATAGTGTGTGTAGGATTGTGTTGGGGAAATGGACCAAATACAACTATTACTGAACTTGAGTTTGCATCACTGAAGGGATGGCAGGCAGTTTGGTTCCAGGTTAGGCAATATTTGTGGCCAGCCACCATTCTGTCCCACTAGAGGGCACTGCTGTCACAGCAGGGTGAAAGTGAAAGCTACAAGGAACATGGGAGAAAGGAACTGCTGCAGCCCAACTGAAGAGGTTTCTTGTGTGCCTAGGAGCTGGAAAACGCAGAGTTCATCCCCATGCCTGACAGCCCAACTCCCCACAGTGCGGCATTCTCACAGTCTGAGAAGGACACCCTGCCCTATGAAGAGCTGCAGGGACTCAAAGTCGCATCTGAAGTTCCTCCGGAACACCAGCCCGTAGGAGCCTGGGTAACTGAGTAACTCCTTAACCTCAGCTTGGTAGACAGTGGCTGTGAGTTCGTAGGTTCTCCTGGCTTCATCATGTCCTCTTGCTCTCTGGGCTGGTGCTACACTGTCTCTCCGTAGTTCTAAAAGCCACTGTGCCTTCCAGCACCAGAGGATCATTTCTTCCTCTCTTCCTCAGGAGTACCAAACTGAACCGTAAATTTCCAAATGGTCTTTTTGTTGTGATGGTTTCTTTCTTTGTGAAACAAGTTCTGTAGCCCAGCCAAGGATGGAGGATGACTTTTAACTTCTCTGTTACTCTGCCTCCATCTCCCAGATAATGGTACAGGCATGTGCCACACACCCAGTTATGCAGTGTGGGGGCCGACCCAGGCTTCTGTACAGGCTAAGCAAGTTCTGTACAGATAGCCACATTCCCAGCCCCAAACTCAGCTTTGATGGCACCGTGAGTGTATGTAAGAAGCAATGCCTGGAGCCCACTGAAAGAACAGCACACACACAGCCAGCTGAGTAGAAATGAAACTAAGTCAATAACTAAACCAGAGGACATCACACTTCTACAGAAGCCACATTATTATGTGACTTTGTGGGTTGTATAATCCTTTGCAACTACAACTCTGATATCATAGCACAAAAGCTGTCACAGATACAGATTGAGTATCTCTTATCCAAATGATTGGGACCCAGAAGTCTTTTAAATCTCATTTTGGTGGATTTTGGAATGTCTGCATATATATAACGATATGTAAACATAGCTTGGAGGCTATTTTGTGATTGGAGGTTACTTTGTGTCATATTTTAATATACCTATTCTGAACTGCAGGCCATTTCATGACATGGTGTCATGTCAGTGCTCAAACAAGTTTGGCTTTAGGAGCACTTAGGGTTTTCAGGTTAGGGGTGTTCAACCCGCAGTACATAATGGGTGAACATTCCTATGTGTTGGCTGCTGTTTGCTGACTTGCTATTTATCTTATTTTTATTTATTTTATTATTATTTTGGTTTTAAGAGGCAGGGTTTCTCTGTGTGGCTCTGGCTGCCCTAGAACTCACTGGCCTCAAACTCACAGAGATCCGACTGCTTCTGCTCCTCAAGTGCTAGGATGAAAGTGTGCACACTCACACCTGGTTCTGACCTACTGTTTTAAAAAAGTTTATATGGGAGAGAATTCGCAACTAGAATTGAAAGCCTTCCCAGGAGAGTGGTAACAAACCCTTTAAAACATGAGCATAAGCTTTTCTCTTCCTGTGTTAGCCTTCTGACACTCTCTTGTCAGTTTTCTTCACAAACTCTTTTCGAAGCTCTGACTCAGTATGACCAACCACATTATGAACCTCACTGTGATCAGAACTTCACTTCAGCACCTTAAAGTAGAACATATAAAAATAAGAGTTTTGCAAAATCCTCCCAAATAGATGATTCTGCAGCCTAATGAGCCCTAAGCACTGGGAGGTCCCTTGTCCTATTAGTACCAAGTGCTACTACTGGAATCCAGGCTTTTTTTTTTTTTTTTTTTTTTGCTTCCTTTGCACCTATTTTTGCATACTTTTGTATTACCTTGCTGGTTAACGTAAAAGCTGTTTGTACTGGAGAGCCACGGCAGACCCTCTGCATTATTTCCTTCTTGTCCCTAGCCCCCCCGGCTGAATCCTGCAGTACCGTGTGTTGGGAAGGCCTTGACCTCTCCTGCTTGTGCGTGCAGTGCTCTGCAGGTGGAGGTTGACAGGTTGCAGGGTCTGGTGTTAAAGTGTCTGGAAGAACAGCAGAAGCTACAGCAAGAAAACCTCCAGATTTTTACCCAACTACAAAAGCTCAACAAGAAATTGGAAGGAGGCCAGCAGGTGAGAGCATTCATTAAAAGAGTAATTGAATTTTAAATCTGCTTTGAAAGTTCACAGAAACAAGATGTGAGGTACTAAGTAGACTTAGCCCTGTATCTCAATGATGGGACTTTGTACTTGATTCCAGGAGCCTTGAACCTACCTAGTTCAGGTAGTGGTTTACCATTTTTAACACCTAACTTCCATTGTTTTCTGTTATTGTTTGACTTTTTTATTTTTATTGTACAAATGTTTAAACATCATAATGACCATCCATATGCCTACCATATAGGCTCAGTGATAACACATCACTCTATTTAGTAGGTATGTATACATTCTTTTATTCTCTTTTTCTGGTTTGTTGTTTTGTTTTGAGACAGGGTTTTCTGTGTTTCCTGGCTTTCCTGAAACTCTCTGAATAGACCAGGCAGGGCTCGAACTTGGGAGATCCACCTGCCTTTGCCTCCATTGTGCTGGGATTAAAGGCATGCGCCACTACTGCCCGAGTACATTCTTATGAACCATTTTATTTGTATATTTGTGCAATAGTTGGGATTGAATCCAGTATCTTACACATGGTAGGCAAATGCTTAATACTGAGCTGCATCCCTAGCCCTTGATGAACCATTTTAAAGTAGATTCTAAAAAATGATTTAAGGTTGGGGCTCAGCTAAAGGTTCAGCTAAGAAAAGCACTTGCCACATAAACTGACAGTCTGAGTTCAATCCCCAGAGCCCACAGTGGTGGGAAAGAATCACCTCCTAACAGATGTCCTTCTACCTGCACTCAGGGGCATGACCACACACATGCTCTTTTCTGAAAGCTGGAAGTTAGAATTACGGCTTTATTGGGTTCAGGTTAAGTAGTTTAGGAACAATATTTTGCATATGATGCTTCGTGGCATCACTTCATCTTGACTCAGCTAGAAGTGAGGGAAGAGTCATTCTTTGGCTTTGCCATTTAACCCTAATGTTTGGACTTCTTACTTTGTGAATACAACCTACTGTGTAAGGTTGTTTTGAAGATTAGGAGAAACAATGTCTGTGAAACACTTCAGAAGGTTATATTGACAGCTGTAGCAGGCACCAAGATTGTTTTATCCAGGACTGGTGGGGTAGGTTGGTTGGTTGGTTGGTTTTTATTTTTGTTTTTGAGACAGGATCTTACTTGGTAGCCCTGGCTTGTCTAGAACTTACTATGTAGACCAGGGTGGCTTCAAACTCATGGAGACAATCCTTCTGCCTCCTGCATGCTGGAATTAAAAGTGTACACTAAGACCCCCAGCCATTTCATGTTGCATACTACATCGCCCAAAGGCTATAGACCTGGGCAAACCAGGACAACTACTTACTCTACTGCCTAGTTGTAAAGATAGAGACTGTTTCCAAGGCAGTGCCACCTGAGCCTTCCACAGACTGACAGCAAATCCTGAGAGAGACTATATTGAAAACAGCCTGGATGCCGTGGCCAGTAGCACTGTTACTAACGTGGAACTGCTTTGTCTGCACAGGTGGGGATGCACTCCAGAGGCACCCAGACAGCAAAGGAAGAAATGGGAATGGATCCAAAGCCTGACTTAGATTCAGATTCCTGGTGCCTCCTTGGAACAGACTCTTGTCGGCCCAGCCTCTAGTCTCCTGAGCCCACATAGCCCTCAGGAAACTGGGACCCAAAGAACTTCTCCGCACACTTACCGAGGGCAGAGAGCAGCTTTCCTGGCTTTGCTCACTTGCAGACACAGAGGCAGGGCAGAGGGAGGCTCTAAAGCACTTTCCCTGTGCATCTGGAGAGTGGCATTGCCTTTTAGATAGGATCTAGGAGTGATTTATTGTTTGGGAGAATGGAAGGGTCCTGTGGCCCTGCTTTGTCATCAGTGACGACTGCCATAGCAACCGCAGCTCTGTACCTCATCTTTTGAGCCCACCTTTGAAGAGGAGACACAGTACTCACCTTAAGTGCACTGGTAGCAGCTCATCTTCTGTTTATCATTTTCATCATTAATTGGAAGCTGCCTTGGGATTTAAGTACCAGGCATTGCACATCTGGATGGATGAAGGAAATATAAAAATGGAGTGGGCTGCCCAGGGTCCTCCAGAGAATGGTAAAGTATTTATGCCTTCTCAGAAGCCTGGAGTCCAGGAAAATTTACTGGTAGAGTCAGTCTAGAGCTTATTTTCAAGAAGTTCAGTTACTTCATGCAGCTGAATGCTTCATGAGGAAAGCTTGGATTGCTGTCACTGTGGAGGTTGTTTGAAGCATCAGTGAGGAGCAGGGAAAGGGCAGGTCCCGCATCACAATAGCCACACTTTGAGGCTACAGTTAGTACAGGCTGGGGTTTCCCAGCTGCGGGGATTCCTCCAAGACAGAAGGTGTCTAAGCCAATTCCGCCGTCACCGGCTGCAGCTGGTGGGTAGAGCTGTGGGGGAAAATCAAGGGGGAGGTAACACTTCCTTCAGTGCCTTGCCTTAGTATCTGGGAGGGCCCCAGTGACACTGAGGCCTTCTGCCCCTGTGAAGGCTTCACTGTACCTCTAGTGTCATGGCCCTTAGGGGTCTGATTGGGATAAGCAGCCCTGGGCACTCCCTTTCTATGTCTAGTCAGTATTTTTTTCCTTTTGGTGTATTTTGGAGCCATGTCATACCCAGTAAATCAGTATCATCTTTTGTACTTGAGTAGCCCAAAGCCAGCACCAAATCCTTGGGGTCACAAAAACTTGACAGGTAGAACCTGCCAAGTAAGAGGGAATTGGCTGCAAGCTCGTTCTGTGTTCCTGTTGAGAGGAGCAAGCTACCTTTTCCAAAGACAATACATGTCCTAGAAGAGCCGACCTTCTAGGCAGGCATTCGATAGTTCCCTTAAATGTGAGCCTTGTGCTTCCACCAAGTCTAATGGATTGCTTGTGTTTGAGGCCACAGCAGCTCCTTTGATAAGTGCCACAGCCTCTGTGCTACACACAGCTAAATTAATATTGTTTCATTTAACCAAACCAAAAAAAGGTTTGCTATCTCTTTAATATTGCAGGAGGACCTACCTATGCAGGAGAAACGTTGCCATTTCCTTAAGCTAGTGGTGTAAAGGCTGCTGCTGGGAGGACGCGCCCTCTCTGAGGAAGGGCGACTCTGTCCAGCGGGATCACTGATGTCCCTTGTTGTCTCAGTTTTGAGAAGCACAGTACATTAGTGCTGATGTCATCACTGACGCTTATTCCCAGAATAAGGGAAGGCCCAATCTTGATGTAAGGTTACAGGTTCTAGGGGTCTGGCAGTAAAGCCTGTAGAGAGTTTTGGTTCAGTTTGGTCAATGCAACTTTGGTTTTCTTCAGGACTGGCTGGCCTTTCAAGGTCCTGTATCCTTATGCTTACCATCTCAGCAGGCCTGAGAGGCGGGGATTAAGGTGTTCAGCATGAGCATTGCTTCTGCTCTGGAGCCGAGGGGTGTGGGCATGTTGCTGACTGGGGGGTGACAGTGAGTGTTGGGGCAGGCAGGAGTCCTGGGGGGTAGTGCTCAAGTAGAGCATGGTGGCCGTTTCTCTGGTTTATTCCTTTGAGAAGTCTAGGTTTGCTGTTAATCTAGCTAAGATCTAAGTTCTGTGCCTTAGAGACGATTGGCACTTTCCAGAATTGTGCCTAGGACAGCCATAAGATTTTTTTTTCCCCTACAAATAGCTATGCAAACAAAAACCAGTTCAAAAGTCACAACCATACACTGGGTTGAGTAAAAGTCAAGAGAGCAGAAATGTCTTCAAATGGTTTTCTATAGCTAAATCTTTGTAAATTGTCCTGCTTGTCCTCTATGCAGTGCTAGGTGTTTGAAGCTTGCCAGTAGTGTTGCTTTGATTTACAGTATAGCCTGTGTTTATCCTTCGTACCAACACTTGGCTAAAGAGCCCGCTTGTTAGCCTGATGCTGGAAAGGATGAGGACAGAGTGGTGTGGCATTTCTGTTTTAAATAAATGTTTAAACTCTCACCGAGTACTGTGCTTCAGTAAGCCTGTCTACCACCTCAGTCACCGGAGACGGAACACCCACAGTCTAGGCCTTGGGAAATCTCTAATTCTGTGGGTCTTCTATAAATAAATAACCAAAAGTGTTCTTTTAACAGAAATGACACAAGAGACATTACACGGAAATAACCTCTGCTGTTTTCCAATCTCATTCGTGCCAGAAAGAAAAACAATTTTTTTCCCCAGAAGTTTGTAAAAATTTAGAAAATGCTCAAGGAGAAAGAGCCATTAAAGGTCAGAGTGGCTTGTGGGCGTGCCTGGCTTGTGGGCGTGCCTGGCAACCAGAGTCCAACCTACAGAGTCCACAAAGCTGTCTGTGGCCTCACACACTGGTGTGTGAATGCCTGCACTCACACACACCATATGCATACATAGTACTGAGAAGAATCAGAGTTCTACACACTACTTGGTCCTGACTGGGGAGTTTCCCAAGTGATCATGCCAGTTTGTCCATAAAACTTCAAGAAAGCTGAGTTGTACTTGGTCTCCTTGGCACAACAGCTGTTACTTTTCTTGGCATTGCACTAAAGTTTAAAGCAAAAGGCTCCTAATGCTCAAATTTCATTTCGTTTGTTATCTATTCAGAAACATTTATGATGGGAAGAACAGCCCAGCAAAAAATATGTATTTTAGAGAAAGTCACTTATATGAGATCCCCAGGCCTCAAAGGAAGTACCAGTCATGATAGCAGGAGGCGGGGTCAGGACTCCAGTCAGGACTATGAGATTTCTCTGCAAAGCCAGAAGTCATTTATTGCCTCAGTGATTAACTGCCGACATAAATGTGCTGACCATTAAACCTCACGGGTCATGGGCTTTGAGGAGGAAAATCTACATCCCAGCTCTGCTTGCCATCTGTGTAGTTGCAAAGAATGATCAACTGACCAAAGACAAATGTTGAAAATGTTGACGTGAGCGCTGTGCTGTGTGAACTAGGAAGTCGTGGCCCCACATGTCTGCACACATTTCTAAATGAAAAGAGTTACCCTGGGAGCTTCACCGTGCGAGTTTCCCAGAGCTTTTGAACTTTGAAATGTGTAATGTTTTCGACATGTGCTTAAAGTAACATGGACATTTATAAGCAGCATCTACGTGATCTCTATTTGAGGTTGTAACGTGGCCCTTCCCTCCCCTACAGTCAAAGCTAGCTAAATTCAGACGACATAAAACCAGGGTCACAGGGAATATAAAGACATAGGTTCTTGTTTTCTCTTTGGCACCTTAAAAATGAATAACTGCTGTGTCTGTAGAAAGCCCTACACACAGTTGTCCCCTCTTGAGAGCTCTAACCTATGACCCTAATAACACCACCATGGGATCCCAAATCCACACGTCTAGGAGGCCCAGCGAATGAGGCAAGGGAGTCTGGTTCTATTTGCCAGCATCCATACTGAAGGAGCAGAGCGGCAGGGTTTGACCCCCTTCCAGTGTGACCTGTGCAGGTTGCTGCCCAGTGTTTCCACAGCCTTCAGATTGTCAAGACATGCTCCTGCCCCAGAGTCAGAACATATTTTTAAATGCTTCATAACACTTATGAGTGTTATGAGTGGGGTGGGGGTGCTGGAGCGATGGCTCTGAGGTTAGGACCACTTGTTGCTCTTGTAGATGACCTAGGTCCCCAGCACACACATGGTAGCCCACAACCATCTGTAACTCCAGTTTCAGGGGATCCAGCACCCCTCTGACTTCTGCAGGCACCAGGCATGCACATGGTGCACATACATACATGTAGTCAAAACACTGGTAAATCTTTTAAAATGTTGAACATCTGTGGGGATGCGACCTTGTGACTTTAGCCATGGCTTATTTGTTACACGGAATAAAGAAGGTTGTGTACTCCTCAGTAAACTTGCCTGGGGGAGAGGGCATGTCAGGTTAAATAGCCAGTGGTGCTAGGAGCTTAAGCAGTCGTCCTCCTTAATCTCTCCAAACCCATTAGTTGAAGGCACTGTCCCCACGGTGAAGAAAACCCGATTCCTTTCAGAGTTTAAAATAGAAGCATGATTATGTTCTGATCTCAGATCTCAGGGCTATGAAACAGTGAGCATTGTCCACGCTTGCTTAGACAGGCTCTGCTGCCTGAAGGCAGCCACACAGCCATATTTGAAAGTGTACCAGCAGCTTCTTCCTTCAACATACGAAACACATTTAAAGAGAACAAGTACAGAGAAGTAAAATTGTTTTCTACTCATCCCTACCCTGAAAGTACATAAAGATATCTCATTATACAGTACACTGCAGGGAAGGGTTGGGATACACTGGTCCCCTAACATTACATACTTTTTGTTGGCTTTCAGCCAGGACCGTGGGCCATGGAGGCCAAGAACAGACTTCCATCAATAATGCCTCACAGCAGTCTCACTGCCTTTATAAGAGTTACTGTCTGCATGACAGTGACACTCTGACCTCGACTCACTCATCTTTATATCCCAACTTTCAAGAGCAAGAAGGGCTAACGGAAACCCTGGACACGTGCCGTGGCCGGGGAACGCTGAATGCAGGCCCTTCGGGCACAAACCATGATCAGGCTCAGGAAAAGCTTTAATGCAGCCTCACTACCCAGGGGCCTCACCTTCCAGTTATCAGGCAAGAACATAAACACTCAGCCAAGGTTCTGATTCAGTGAGAAGCTGGGGCTTCCATTTGCCTCCTTCCATGCAGACGTGGCTCTCCTCATGGGTCGTTTGGCCCAGCATGCAGATCCTGAGTTCTGGGAAAGTTCTGTTTTTCCCCCTGCTTTCCATCACTTTCTCTGGTTTACTGCTGAAGGGAGCACAGCCTGAGGGGGGCAGTTCCTGCCATTGTCTGTTCAGCTGTTAGGCCTCCCTGGAGGCGGAGGACGGTTCTTGATGGTCTTACACTTAGGTATGTGGCGTTCGGCCACCTTAGGAGCAAAATGGCGGCTGCAGTGAGGACACTGCACATAGTCTGGGTTTTCTGCAGGCAGGATGGAAGGCAAATCTGAAGGATTGCCACCTCTGGCGATTACCTGCTGGACCTGTCGCGCATGCCGGAGGGTACGGATAAAAGACTCGTGCTTCTGTCTCCAGGTGCTCTTCCGAGGGGGAGGTTCAGCCTGTAATGTAAAAGGAACACTGAGCCTACAGTGGCCATGCATCTTTCCCCTTTCTGGGGCTCCGTGAGAGCATGTGGAAAGGTCCTCAAGACCAAAGAACAAAAAATGGTGTAAGCGTGATGAGCGAAGTACAGACCGAGAGCCTGCACGGAGGGAACCTACCTGGAGACAAGGCACCCTGAGAGGGGTGGGGATGAAAACACGCGACCTTAGGGCTCCTCTCCTAAGGATAGCCTGTATATCCAGGTGCCTAGCACCCCAGTACCCTCCCATGAGAAGAGAGGTTTTCTCTCTAAAGAAATTGAACTAGATAATTTTTTAAAGATATTTTTTAACTTCAGTGTGTGTGCGTGTGTGTGTGTGTGTGTGTGTGTGTGTGTGTGTGTGTGTCCTGTGTGGGTAAATGCCCGTGAATGGAGGCCTGGAGAGGGTGTCTCTTGGAATTACAGGTGGTTGGAAGGCACCTGAACTCAGGTCCTGTGAAAAGCAGCAAGTACTCTTAACCACTGAGATGGCCATCCAACCCTTAGGTGGGTTTTAGTTCAGAAAACCAGACAGGATAAGGAGCAGAGTTCATCTCAGTGCTGGTGGTGGGGAAGCCTGAGCTTCCTAGCAACCACGGAACTGTCAGACTTCTTTCTGAGCTGGGGTCCCAGCATACTAGTAACTAGTAACAAGAAGCTCTAGGGAGGGACCAACAGTTCTCTGGATTCACTCAGTGAGCCAGAAATGAACCTTCCAACACTGACTTTAGGGGAACAATTACAGGGCTCACTACTTCATAACTTCAGTATGAAGTCCTTTACTGAATAAACCCACTAAAGACTACAAATGAACAGCAAGGTATGCTGGCGCACGCCTTCGATCCCAGCACTCAGGAGGCAGAGGCAGGAGGATCTCTGTGAGTTCAGAGCCAGCCAGGACTAAACCCTGTCCAAATCAAAATCAAAAACAAAAATCAAAGAAAAAAACAAACAAACAGGCAGGGATTGTCAGATCCTTGATGAGAGTTTATCTCAGGAGAAAGGGTTTCAAAGTATAAAAACTCAGGAAACTGAAAAAAAAAGTTTTAACAGAAAAATATAACATCAAGTATCGTGTCCAGGGTATAAAAATGGCTCAGCAGTTAAGAGCACTGGCTGCTCTTAGAGGACCCAGGTTTGAGTCCCAACACCCATGTGATGGCTCACAATGTCTGTAACTCCAGTCCCAGGGGACCCCATGCCTCTTTCCTGGCCTCCTTAGGGAATGCATACACACAGGTAAAACACCCATGTACATAAAAATAAATTGTTTTTTAAAAGGTTTTGTCCATAAAAGGGATATATTATGAAAAGTGAACAACCAGAGAAACAAAACAACTATAAATTAAAAGCCTGATAGTCAAAACTCAGAAAGAAGCAAAATAATAAACCTTACTCTTAAAGAGGAACGGGGCCAGATGGGCAGGAGAGAGGATCAGAGAATGAGTCCAGAAAACTCAACATATGAGCAAACTTGTTCCAAAAAGGACAGAAAGCCCAAGGAGAACTTATTAAAGACATAAATTAACATTTGTAGAATTAAAGATCACAAGTCTTGAAATGTGAAGTGGCTTACCAAAACTTCAAAATGATGCCTGTAAAACTTAAAACTTCAAGAGTAAAGAAAACCCTGTTAGCCTTTGGAAAGGAAACAAAATTGGTTTCATAAAGTGAAGCAGTAGTCAAAACAACATGAGATTTCTCAACAGGAAACAGTAGATGCTGAAAGCTAGAAAGAAATAATGTCTTAAAGTTCTAATAAAGTGAGAAATCATGAAATATTTCTTCTTTTTATAACTTTTATTAAATTTGTTCTTTGACAATTAAAAAAAAAGCATTCTTATAAAGGCCAGGCATGGAGGCAGAGGCAAGCTGATCTCTGTAAGTTCCAGGCTAGCCAGGGCTACATAATGAGGCAATGTCTTAAAAACAAAGTTCTAAAAAAAAATCTTTTCCCACTGAGATTTCTATACCCAGCCAAGTCTTCAAATAGGAAGCTTTATGTAAATACTTTCTTTAATTCCATGAATAAGAATATACTGCCGGGCTGGAGAGATGGCTCAGTGGTTAAGAGCACTGACCGCTCTTCCAGAGGTCCTGAGTTCAATTCCCAGCAACCACATGGTGGCTCACAACCATCTGTAATGGGATCAGATGCCCTCTTCTGGTGTGTCTGAAGACAGCTACAGTGTACTCATATAAATATAATAAATAAATCTTAAAAAAAAAAAAAAAAAAAGAATATACTGCCTATACATATCTCTTGGTAAGCTTCCAGCAAAACAAACGGGGAAACAAGAAAAAAGAGAGGATCCAACACAGAGGAGAAGCAAATAGAAGTTCCAAAGCCAAGGGTCAACCACTCCACACTGGGCAAGAAGACAAAGAGAAGTTTCCAGAATTTGGGGAAAAAGAAATACATCTCAAACTATTAAAAGGTATCTAGGGGCTGGAGAGATTGCTTAGTGGTTAGAGCAGTTACTGACTGCTCTTCCAAAGGTCCTGAGTTCAATTCCCATGGTGGCTCACAACCATCTGAAATGGGATCCAATGCCCTATTCTGTTGTGTCTAATGACAGCAACAGTGTACTCACATATATAAAATAAATAAATCTTTTTTTAAAAAAAAGGTATCTGGACACTTACAAAAAAAAACATTAACAAATGCCTAACATCTAGTTGGTTAGGGAAATTTTTAAGTGTAGATTCATGGAAAATGAACAAGATGAAAACTAAGCCAATAATTTACGCCAAGTACTTGTAGGCAGGAGCAGAATTTGCTCATCAGTGAAGACGTAGAACTTCTATCCTGTAAACCCCACTGTTTTAAATCAGAACTGTGGTCAGCTAGAGTGGAAGGGAAAATAGTCACGGAGGAGGCACGGGGATGAGGCTCTGCAAGCAGACATCAGAGAACATGGAGGGTTGGTGATCAAGGCAGTGATACGTTGTTTAGAAACATGGAAATGCATGACAGAAGACATCTCGCACACCTGCAGACTCAAGTGGGGCCCTGAGACAAGTGAAGTAAGACTGCATTATAGATCATTTAGTACCACATGGGTTTTTAAATGTGTGTAACAAACTATTTAAAATAAAATTAAAGCCAGCAGGATGGTTCTGTGGGTGAGCGTACCTGTCACCTCATGTCCTCTGACTTCAACATGTCTGTGTGTGTGTGTGCACACTGACGCACACAAAGTAAATATTGACCTTTAAGAGAATTTAAAAGGGGGCTGGAGAGATGGCTCAGCAGTTAAGAGCACTGTCTGCTCTTTCAGAAGTCCTGAGTTCAATCCAAAGCAACTCCGTAGTGGCTCACAACCATCTATGATGGGATCAGATGTCCTCTTCTGGCACCAAGGTATACATGCACATAGAGCACTCATAAGCATAAAATAAAATAAAAAAATCTTTAAAAATAATTTTTTTAAAAAAAGAATAAAAAACCCACACTTGTTGGTAAAAGGTAAGAACAAGGAATGCTATTAAAGGGAAGAGCAGGCTTGACCAGGCATATCTCAGCGAAACCAAAGACAAAAGAACTGGTGTTAGAGATGGCAGCTAGGAACCTTAAAAGAATTCAGGGGTCTGGAGAGAAGGCTCAGAGATTAAGAGCACTGACTGCTCTTCTAGAGGTCCTGAGTTCAATTCCCAGCAACCACATGGTGGCTCACAACCGTCTGTGATGGCATCCGATGACCTCTTCTGGTGTGTTGAAGACAGCTACAGTGTACTCATATATCTGAAATGAATAAAATAAGTCTTTAAAAAAAAAAAAAAAAAAGAATTCAGCCAGAAGGGTCTTCAGCTGTACAGTAGCTGTGCTTCATTCTGCAGCGTACTGAACTATTCCTTAATTCATTAAGCACAAAGACGTGTGTGGGCTCCTGCCTCACGTGCTACAATGTAGTAGACGTGCTGTGTCTGCCAGACAGTATATGAATATTAACTGACTTAAAGGTTCTCAGAGTATACGGGAAGAATGACAAGGGACTACAGCCACTTAGCTCTCAAGGGCACAGAACTATGGAGAGAGACTTGAGACACTCCCAAGATGGAGTGCAACTCAACCCAAGTCCTTTCTGCCTTGTGTCGCCAGTGCCGCCCAGGACCTCAAATGGGTCTGCTTAGAGCTGGGGGCATTCTGCAGCTTTACTGCTACTACATTTAGGAACTTGAGAAGCACCGAATAGTTTCAATGATGGCCCCAAGTAAATTATTTTAATAGGCCAGAGGGAATCCCCAGTGATTTACTGGGTTGACCAAAGGGGAAAGAATAGTAACTGGCCATCCTGTCATTATCTGTCAGAGCAACATGCCAGCTCCTTGTTGGAAGCTGGGTTCTAGGGAGATCATCTATGAAGGTGGGAGAGACATTCTTGTGGTGATCTCTCAAATAGTACTGAGAGAAAACACTGTAATTATAAATTACCCTGAACATCCATCATACCAATGTGCTTTTTAAAAAGGCTCTAGCAAGGGGACATTTAAACTGTGACGTTCTGATAAGAGAGAATTGGGAACTGGGTGTGGTGACCCATGCCTCTAATCCCAGCACTTAGAAAGCAGAAACAGGTGGATCTCTGTGAGTTTGAGGCCAGCCTGGTCTACATAGTGAGTTCCAGGCCAGCCATCAAGGAGGGGAAGAGAAGAGAGGGGAGAGAGAGACTGGGTAGGGAGAGGAAGCCCGTGAGGACACATTTCTTTAGGGAAGAAATGAAAACAGAAATAGATTCTCTTTTCCCCCAGACTATTAAGGTTACATAGGGCCTTCGAGGTTGTCTAACGTGGGTTATTCCCAACCCTGACCATCTTATTCTTTAATATTTTTCTTTAAATTCATGACCCCACAGAAATTACAAGATTAATATGTTTTCCTAATACATTCTAAAATAATGTTAAGAAACTCTTATTTTACTAACCAAGTGGCATACCCTTGAAGGTTGCTTATGGGGCAACCGTCTCCAGGTGGGTATTCAGCCTGAGTGGTATCAGCTAGGTGTCATGAAGGCCTTACAGTTTCCACTTGGGTTTTTTTTTTTTTTAAGTGAGGAATGTTTTTGAGATATAGAGAAAAAAAGTAATTTATCCCTATGGTATTAATACTCTAACTAGTCGGGGGGGAGGAATCCAAGCTTACATGTGTTTCTTGACTTTACTAAGAAAGTACATCAAAATGTACTAATTTTGAAAGAGACTACTGAGAATGGTAACAGAAAAGGCAAGGGATTCCCCTAATAAATCAACAAAATATGCATTTTATAGTTGTTTTGAAATAAAATGCCAGTTTTAAAATGTAGGTTTTTTTCCTGCAGCAAACACAAATTCATTTTTTATAATAATCAAAAGGACATATATGTTGAAGTCTAGATTTTGGAGTCAATTCAAGTAAGATTTAGCTATTGGCCCCACCTCATAAAGGTGTTAAGGTAGTAACTAACTCAAGAGCAAGGGCTATTGATTAGCAGTCGACTGTAGATCTACTACTCGTGTGTATGTGTGTGTGTGTGTGTGTGTGTGTGTGTGTGTGCGTGCGCGCGCGTGCCAATGTGCGGACAAGTGTCAGTTTAGGGGAAGCCTAGGCCTTGATTTTTGAATGAATGTAATGACATTCCCACAGACACAATAAGATTCTTACCCTCACAGAATTGTGAGGCTCCTACAGAAAGCTCTGACTACAGAGACTGGCAAGTAGAAATTCTGATTCTCCCCTCTGTCCCACAGTACCCCGGTTCTCACAAGAAAACCAGTGAGGACATAGCAGGCCATTCCACACACCCCCACACAAAGTCAAATCTAGGAGGCTTTATTACCTTGGCTGTGGCTGGCCCCTTCCAGTTCAAGTACTGCTCTAGTTCTGTGCCCTTCGCCCGTGCCCTGGAGGAATCAAACACTTTTCTTTTGGACCCTTGCATCTTGCCACAGACGGTGGAGTGTCTCTGCAGCCTGAGGGAAAGAAATGAGCGTCCACAGTGGCTGCACTTGCCCAGCTCTGGCTCTTCGGTGGAGGAGCTGGACCCTGAGGAGTCTGGGGTTCCGGACAAACTTGATGCCTGCAGTGCATTGCCCAGCTCCTCTGTAGGTTGAAAGAATTTGTCTGCTGAGGATCCTGAGTCTTGGTCTCGGATTTTATTGTTACTTGCCATCAGCCTTTCCCTTTTGAGCTTCTGAATCTCATAATCAGAGAGCTGGAGTGGACTAGAGTTTTCCTGAGCCTGTTCACAAGTTTGATCCTCTCCCCTGTTTCTACTGAATACCTCAGACCTGAACTCTGGGGACAAGCAGGGTTTGTGCGTGGTATTGCGGTCACCATCTCTAACCCTCCTCCTAGGTAGTACCATCCTTTGTAGTTCCCTGTCTTCCTGGAAAATGGCCTGTTTCTTTTCCTTCTGAATCCTTCGAAGACCCTCCTCTGTCTTCTTCAGCTTTTCTCGTAGGAGAATCTCCTTTCTTCGGATTTCCTTCTGTAAACTCTCCCCTGCAGCTTCTAGCCTTTGGATCTGTGTCCACTCGGTCCTGTGGAGCTCTGCCATGACCTTCTCTGCCTGAACAGAGGCAAGAAGAGATGAATTCACCCAGCTCTTTAAACCAAAGCTGTTGTCTGAAAACTCACTTGAGTCAGGGAGTCTTGGGTAGCCATTCTGGTCCCCGTCAGTGCCTGTTTCACTTGTACTATGTGACTTCCGGTGGACCATGGGTTTCAGTGGGTATGCCCGATCCACTCCAACGCGTTTCTTCCTAAAGGGAATGAAGTTCTGGTCATTTGCTTTGGGATACCGGGGTGTCGGGCTAGACAAGTAAAACAAACCCTTTCCTTGGCCCTGGGCATTGTTTCCTGAGTCTTGCTGGCGGATTCCTGCACTGTGGGGACAGGAGTGCCTCCGGGCTTTTGTGCGGACGTTCCTTTTGGGGTGGGTGGAGACATCCTCCTCCTGTTCCAGCTCTGTGTTGCTCCAAAGCTTCTGCTGGAAACTATTTCTCAAATGTCCCATCGAGGACCGCTGGGAAGAGTCACTTTGTTCATAAGGGTCGTGCTTAGCCGAGTGGAGCCCAGGAGCTTCTGTTTTATTATGTGGGAACATAACGCCCACAGGCAGATGTGGAGCCAACTGGAGACCAGCCATTCAGTGCCTGGACTGAAGCCTAGGGGAGATTTAAACCAGATACATGAGAAGAATTTGTCTGAGGTTCACTCCCGGCTGCTAGAGTAAACTGTTTGTACGTTTGCCCTACCCATGTTCCCTTTAAACGTTTCTCAGGACTGTGGTGCTGGATCTGCCAGGATGTTCTTTCAATAAGCATTTAGTGAGTGATTATTATGTGCCAGGCCAGACATTGCTAAGCCCCGAGGACCAAAGCATGAATGTGACACAGGTGTTCTGCCACTGACTTTCCTCCAGGCCCATATATGACCTGCCATATGCCATTTATGGAATGTGTGGGAAAAGCTTTAGAATGAAGGCCGTCTGTGACACAAAACAAGCAACCTGTTCTTACCAGCCCTGGTTCTTGTAAACTGCAGAGGCCGCTCTGAGTCCAGTCCCACAGTTTTACAGGGTGAGAACAGTGGCCTGGCGACATGGCCTGGCCCAAAGCACTCCCTGGACTTTCCCCCTGCTGCAAACTACAAAGAGCACGGACCACGGGGCCTCCAGGGCCTAAAGCAGGTGCCTGGATGTCAAATCCTCATTCAAAGATGCTCTATGGCTCAAACTCTACCAGGCTTGTAAAGAGTGTGTGTTGGGGGAGGGGGTGACAGACACCTGAGCGCCCCAGTCCGCTTTGGATCCGAACTCCGAAGCCATGTTCGGTTCCAGAGGGTCAAACGGGAGCCCTTACTGGGACCCGGCCTCTAGGGATAAACTCTCACTCTCCAACCCCTCAGGAGGTCTCGGTGTCTCCCCTTTCCGCGTACCTGAGGCGCTCGGGGGCCGCTCCAGCTCAGGGAAAATCCCCAAGACCTAGTTTTCCACACCTGACTAAACCCAACCGCCGTCCACGCAGGCGCTCTCTGGTCCACCTCTGTTATCCCGTTGCCTGGAGACCAGAGCGCCGCCTCTGGTTGAGAACGTTTAGCTCCAGATGTGCGCAGGCGCAGTCCACAAGCAGTCCGAAAGCAGCCGGGGCGGAAGGGGGGGGGGGGAGATGGGGGAAGGTAGAGGGGGAGGGAGGTGGGGAGGGAAAGAGGTGGGGAGGGGAGGAGGGAAGGGAGGTAGAGTAGGGGTGCAGTTGGGTCACTTGACGCCAGGTGCAGACAACTCCTCAGCTCAGATCAGCGATGCCCTTGGGGAGGGGTTGGAGAAGTTTCTCTGGGGCTACATCAAAGAAGAGCTTGGACTTCTCCAAGAATGATGCTCCCAGACCTTAGGGTGTGTGCTTGTCTGGAGAAGGGTGGAAACCCTAGATGGGCTGCGGAGTCATCCCGCCCCAGGATTCGGGGGTCTGTCCGGCTAGCGGGAGTGGGACTGCTGATCACCCTACTGAGCGCGGTCGGCTACTGCGCTCAGGCCCCAGGTAGGGCTACGAGTTCTAGGCTACATGCTCCCGGGCTGTCTTCCCTCGAAATGCTTTGGCGCTTGCTATTTACTTTACTTTTGTTTCGCTACGTGTCATAGTCCCAGGGTGGTTTCTACAGCCAATCTAATCATTTTGCTATTATATGCTTTACTCTCACGTGACCATTACTACTTAGGGCCCAGGAATGACTCAGCCAAATGTAACAATAATAAAGTTAACCAGATCAACAGTAATGAACTTAACTTGATTTCAACATTAAATGATCCTCTGTAACTTTTTAACATCAGAAGAGAGTTTATTTGTCTTCGTTGTGCTTCAGTTCATTTGGATAAGCTGTTTGGAACAGATAGCTCAGTTGTTGTAACTACGCAGAAGATTCATGCACATGGGAAATAGAGTAGACAGAAGTCTCGTTAATAGAACATATCAGATGTCAGCTTTTATGTGCTTCAAAGAAATTCCTTGGTGAGCTCTCTAGGGCAGATTGTCAGTCATTCTTTTCCTTCCCAGTTGGCTCTTCTGCCTTCTCCACATTGCAGACGTTTCCTACCGACTAGGACCGGTAGACCTCAGCCCCTGACTCCTGCCGTAGTCAGCGTCTATGGTTTTCCCTATGCATCCGTTTAATTAGTTTTAGTACTCTCCTTCCGAATCTCTAGTTTTAAAGTATGCATAACTTCCTCATGCAAGACAAGTTTCAACTTCCCTGGCTTCCCTGGGTCTGTCTCCTCTTGTGTTAGGATCCCACTCGACTCTCTTCTGTTTTGTTTTCTTTGCTATTTGTTTTGAGACAGGCTCCCTATTTAGTCCAAGGTTAGCACTAGTTAGTCCTCCTGCCTATTTAATCTTCTTGCCTCAGATTCCTCCAGGCTGGGATATAGGCCTACTCCCCCATACACACACACACAGAGAGAGAGAGAGAGAGAGAGAGAGAGAGAGAGAGAGAGAGAGAGAGAGAGAGAGAGAGAGATGAATATATGCCCTGTGTGTGCAGTGCCTGGGAAGGCCAGAAGATGGCAATGGGACCCCTAGACCTGAAGTCATGGCAATTGAGAGCTACCTAGCTCGCAAGTGGTTTGCTTGACTTTTTTGTTTGTGTTTGAGACAAGATCTTAAAATGTAGCCTTGGTTGGTCTGGAATGAACTATGTATTCCAGGCTAGTCTTGAACTCAGAGCGATCTACTTGCCTCTGCTTCCAAAGAGCTGGAATTAGAGCTGTGTACCATGCCCAACACACCTCAATTGATAAAAAACTCCACACGCATACACCTTTTTCCTTCTCTTTCCCCTTTGTCCAGGCTCCTGTGCTCTGGCTCTGGCCCTCTCTGTTAACTACATGCCTACTAGTGTCCTCGGGTGAGCTTCTACTTCTGGAGACCTATTACTCGGCAATATTGATTATTCACTCCCTTAAGACTCGCTTCTCACTACTCCTGCGTCCTCTTGGTTTCTTTTTCTCAGTCTTGTTCCGTCTATTTAAGGTTTCTGGCATTTACACCTTCTGGCATTTATACAGTAAGCATATTGGAATATACTTATTCCCTTGCTGGCCTTCTAAGCTTAGATGTTCTCCTAAGCACTCTTACTTTGGATGTATATGCAGTTCTAGGCAGTCTCTTCCTTACAGCTTCTACCAGATCTGGAATTTGGGGGATTGCCCAGGTCTAAGATATGTCCTGCTTAGTCTGTCCAGCTACCCGCCTGGCATCTTCTTATGGCAGTTCCCCAGGAGCCCCAAACTGATCATCTCCCCACTCTCTGTCTGCTGTTTCTCTGGTTCATGCCCTCTTGCCCTCAGAGCTCCCATTATCTCCTTCCTTTGCCATCTCTTCCAAATGACTTACAAATTCTATTGCGCCTACCTCTGCTGGCTTTTCTCATAATAAGTAGCATTCTCTTGTTCTGCCTGTGTTTATCGTTGGAGTGGCTTTACCCTCCTCACCATCAGCATCTGCTCCCCAAATCCATCCTTCTTGCTGTTGTCCAGATGTTGATTCTAAACCTTCTTTCCAAGCGTTGTTGAGGTATAAGCAGGATCTAGGCTTTTCAGTGGTAGAATGTATACTTAGGATGCACAAGGACCTGGATCCATTACCAAACAGTAACAATAATAACAATAACACACATGCGAATACACACACACACGGGGAGGGGGCAGGAAGAGAAGCAGGTAAGGAAGAGAGAGATCACAAATAAAAAAGTATATATATAGTACTTTGGCAACACATACACTAGAACGGAATTGGTACTGAGATTAGCATAGCTGCTTCTCAAGAATGAAACACAAGTTTACAAAGTGTGATTTATTTGTTTGTTTTAAAGATTTTATTTAAGTATATAGGTACACTGTCATGTCTTCAGACACACCAGAAGAGGGCATCAGATCCCATTACAGATGGTTGTGAGCCACCATGTGGTTGCTGGGAATTGAACTCAGGACCTCTGGAAGAGCAGCCAGTGCTCTCAACTGCTGAGCCATCTCTCCAGTCCCCAAAGTGTGTCTTTTAAAGCTTGTATGTACCGGGCTGTAGAACTAGCTCAGTTGTGCAAACATGAAGGCCTGAATCAGTTATCACAATCCACATTTTAAAAAGCCCAGCTTGGAGGGCTTTTTACAGATTTCTAATCCTACTTTTGATAATGCAAGGACAGGTGGCTCCCTGGGTTCTCTGGCCAGTCAGCCTAGCCTACTCAGCAAGTTCCAGGACAGTGAGAGAGCCTGTTGAAAGGAAAAAAATGGGTTGTACCTGGAGAATGACACTCCAGATTGTCCTCTGGCCTCCATATCTGTGTCCACATACACACATGAACAAGAAGATACATGAGATCATATATATATACATATTCATACATACATGTATATATATCTCATATATGTATGTATACATATCAGTGTGAAGTGTGATGTTTTGATACAAGTTTACATTGTAAAATGATTAAGTTGAACTAACTGTTGTGGTTAATATTAATTGAGGGTTTCTATCCCACCTTTGATCATTCAATTTCCAAATAAAAGACACAAAACCTTTATATTTATAACTAGCCTTAAAAACACTAGAGTTGGGCAGATATCAACCCTCAAAGTTATTTTGTCTACTTCCCTGTTAATAGCCCTGAGTTATAACTTGTCATGTTCCTCCTGGGCCACTCTTACTTCGGCTGGCCGGGTCTCATGGCCATGTTCTCACAATTCACCCACCCCGTGGTGTCTTCCCTCTTCACCTCTCTCCTCCTCTTGCTCTCCTTCAGACCTCAAGCCTGGCAACTGAAGTTCCACCCACCTCTCCTCTGCCCAGCTATAGGCTGTAGGCATCCTTATTCAACCAATCCTTTTAAATTAAGGAATGAGATTACATAGCACCACTTTGTGTATGTGAGGATCTCATCCCTGGAGGTGATCAGGCCTTGGGGGGGGGGGCAGTATTAAGCATTACAGTACATAGCAACAGATCAAACCTCAACAGCTAACTACTAAATCCTTCTCCTCCCTACTGACTTCCTGAGGAACTGAGATCTGAAACTTAGCCATTTTCTATCTCCCACATTAGATAGAGGATATCTCTACAGTTCTGCCTCCCCTTAATAAATCGAGTCCACCTAAGCAGGTCTCAGGCATAGTTGTGAGTGGGAAGCAGTATCTTGGGAATAAAATGTGGGCATGTATTCAAAAGGTTCCCCTAAGGTCCTAATGTGCAGATGGTGTCTGAGAGTCCCTGGTTTCATCACAGCTATTTTTGCCTTCTTGCCTATTGGTATGACCCCACCCACAAACTGGAAAGTGAAGTATTCTTAGGAGAATACTTTGGACTGGCTGCCTGAAACTAAATCCTGGCTCCATCACTTTTTGGTTGTGATTCTGTTTTGTTTTGTTTTGTTTTTTGTTTTGTTTTGTTTTGTTTTTTTTGGTTTTGGTTTTTCAAGACAGGATTTCTCTGTATAGCCCTGGCTGTCCTGGAACTCACTCTGTAGACCAGGCTGGCCTTGAACTCAGAAATCCGCCTGCCTCTGCCTCCCAAGTGCTGGGATTAAAGGCGTGATTCTATAACTTTGGGAGAATACGTCTTCTTCACGAGCTCTTTCTCAGTCCTTCCAGTCAGAATTAATCTCTTTGCTTCTTCATAACACTTTCTATCCCTGTTATAATGCTGGGCTGGTTCATGGTGAGCTCTCAGAGTTAACGAAATGAATTACCACGTTCCACATGATCTTGTCGTTCTGTGCACGCATAGCTGCGATAAAGAACTCTTTGAGGGCAGCGATTATACATCATGCCTCTTGTACACCACATGGTGTTCCATCCATTTCACTACTCAGTGGGTTTGGAATCTATAGAGAAACTTACTTTAATTGAATTTTAGAGAAATTACATCAGTCAAACACAATGTTTAGTGTTGTTTTCAAATATTGCCAAGGTTACCATTCAGTCCTGTTCCTCCTCCTCCCAGCAGGGAGTCTTTATGACTTTGTAATGGGGGAACTAGTGTAATGACAGATTTCCATAGCTACCACCGAAAACTATCTCCTCTTGCCAAGTCTGCCAGCCTCACGTATTAACCAATGGGGCCCGGTGTGATGAAATGATATATACAAGCAGTCCAAGAATGAACAATAAACGCCACATACAATCTGCTTCATATGCATTTTTGATCCTAAGGGTAGCTGAATTCCAATACATACAAATCAAATCTTATTTTAGCAATCCTCATCTTAAAAACCCCTTAGTAATTCTCTTTTTCTAAAAGCAAATGCATGCAATTTGGTTATTTTGCTCAGATTGATTGATTCTATTGAGATTCCTGAGCCATGAATGACTTGCCCGTGCTTTATTATTTATTTATCTATCAATTTTAAGCACAATCTTAGTAAGGTAGACTCTGGGTAGCAGCTTCCAAAACCCCAGAGAGAATGACTTTATCGTGGTGTAGTGTGCATTTATTGTCCCTTGCTACCAAGTCCAAATTATGCATGACGCAGAATTGGAAGAAGACTGAATGAGGAAAAAAAAAAAGCAGGCCAGATTCTGCTATTGCAGTCACTATTAACAGCTCTAGGCACCCAGTAGGCAGTCATGTTGGTGCTTGCTTAGTTTATGAGTGGACATAATAAGTGTTTTGTCTATGCCTTTATATACCCAAGGGAAAATGACAAGAGGGGTACGCTTAGTGACGGAAGTGGGGTACAGGTTGATCATTGTCTGCAAAACCGGACTCTGGGCTTAAAAATTCAATCCCAGGCTCCTTCCACAGTGTGACCCAGTTGTCCTGAAGCCCCACCCTCGGGCGGGCTCTTGGACGAGGACCCACTTCTGATTGGTTAGATTGCGATGATGGGCGTGCAGGGCAGCGTTAGAAAAGCCGCGCTCTAAACTTCCGGAAGCGGCGGTTAGCGCGGCGCGGGCGGTTGATCTGAAGGTCTTCGGGGCTGTTCGGCTGCTAGTGGGGAAGCACCAGAAACTCGAGTGTTCTCCTCTCGGCTCATCCAAGTGTCAGTGGAGGGGACTGCGGGCCGCATGGGGATAGGATGGATGGCGGCTTCAGGGCTGCAAGGGTAGCGGGGTGAGCAGGTGAAGGCCCCCTGACCAGGGGCTTGGGTTTACAACCACCCACCCACCCACCCACTTATTCCTTGCAGTTCCAGGACCCTGAGGTTCGGGAGAGGCCCCCATGGTGTTGGAGTACGGGTGCAGCCCTTTCTTAGGATGATGTCTCACCTTGCTGTCTCTGACAGGTTTGAGCATGGCAGAAGGGGACACCTTGGTCTCAGTGGATTACGAAATTTTTGGAAAGGTTCAAGGGGTGTTTTTCCGCAAGTACACTCAGGTATGTGGCCTATGGGCTTAAGGGTCGGGGGGTGGGGCTCGCTAAGTGATGGACAGGAGGCCTGGTTCTGACAAATGAGTACTGGGTGAGTGGGATGGAGCACCTGGACACTCTTCTGACGGAGAATACTGCTAGCGCACCCCGTTGTATTGTCACCAAGCTAAGTCACTTTTATAGGAAAGCTGCCATCAAGATAGAGAGGTGGTGTTAGGTAGACCGATCACCGAGTAAGTTATGGAATCACCCATCATACCTACGCCAAGTTTATTCCTCCAACTTCCTGTAAACACCTCAATGTTTTTCCCATCATGGGACTCAAACCCAGGGACATTTTCATGCTAAGCAAGCACTCTACCAGCGAACAACAAACTTGGCATCTTCTACCCGTTTCCCCATCACTAATCTCACCAATGCACAAGGGCAATCTCAATTTCCCTTATGCCTTGTCTGTCTGCTCACTATAGCCATCCTGATGGATGTGACATAGTATCTCTTTGAGAAATTTTCATTGTTTTAGTTCAGGTATCAGTCTTTAAAACAACTCAAGTCAAACAAGTAATGTTCTTCAGTCATCATAGAAGTAAAGTACTAATCAATAAGAGAAAGATAACTGTTACTAGATCTCATTCCATTTGGAAGATAATATTCCAAATTATCTGGAGTAACATGATTTTCTTAAATTATGGTAGAATATCTGAAAACCTTACCATTTTAACCATTTGAAAACACAATTCAGTAGCCTTAAGTACATTCAGACGTTCTTGTCCTATCACCAAGGAGCATTTGAAGAACCTCCCCCCTCCCCCCCATACACACACATATACTTTTTTCTTTATCTCTCCCCACTGATCACCAGCCTCTGGGGTCCCCTTCACCAGCCCCTGGCAGTCATAATCCCACTCCCCATGTATGGATATGTATGTGGAAGTCCGAGGACCACTTACAGGAATCCGTTCTCTCCTTCCACCAGGTAGATTCCAGGGATCAAACTCCGGCCACCAGGCTTGGTGGCAAGGGCCCTAAGCCACCTGCCATCTTACTGGATCTCCATAAAATTGACTGCTCAAGCTAGCTCATGGGTAGAGTCATATAGTATTTATCCTTTTGTGACTGTCTTACTTCACTTGCATCCTGTCCTCAAGATTCATCCACATGTCCTGAGTCAGAGCGTCCTTTTTAAGGCTGAATACCATGGTGTACAGTGTCAGGGTGGTTTTGGTTTGCCTTTCCTAATGAATATTGATTATCTTTATGTGCTTATTGGCATGTAAAAGATATATATTTGGAGAACTTTCTATTCAAATTCTTGTCTCATAAATTGAGTTATTTTTCTTTTTTTATGTATGTATTAACACTTCTTTATCTACTCCAGATACTAAGTCTCTGTCTCTTACCTTTTCTTTTTTTGAGTTTGAGATAAGGTCTCACTCTGTAGCCCTGGCTGGCCTGGAACCTAAGAGAGATCCACATGCTTCTGTCTCCTGAGTGCTGGGTTTAAAGGTGTATGTTACTGTGCCCAACGCTCTTTCTCTTTCTAAAAATTTGTATTTACGTGTACATCTGTGTGACTGTGGGAATATACAGCAGAGTCTGTGTGGGTGCCTCCAGAGGCCAGGAGAGGGTGAACATCCCTGGAGCTGGGGTTCCAGGCAGTTGTGAGCCACTTAATGTGGGTTCTGGGAATGAGCAAGTATCCCTCAGCACTGAGCATCTCTCCAGCCTCTGCCTGGATACTAGTCTCTTAGCAAATGTCTGAAGCTAACATTTCTTCCATTTTGAAGAGTTCGTTTTTCTTGATGGAGTTCTTTCAGGCATCAAAGGTTTTCACTTTGTTTGTTTTGAGAAAGTTTCACTGTAGCCCCGGCTGACTTCAAACTCATGGTATTCCTCCCAAATACTGGGATTACAGACAGGCATGAGCCACCATGCCCAGCAAAAGGATTTACTTTTGAACTCCCAATTTTGCTTTTTTTGGGGGTGTGGGTGAGGAAGGTGGGGGCTGCACCTGGAGTGTTGCGATTTGTCCCTTTAGTGACTTAAGATCATGGAGAGTCATGCCTGGGCTTTTCCCTAAGACTCTTCATCTTTTAATCACTTGGGGAGCATGTTTGTTTGGCATTTGGGGACAGGAAAAAAAAAGCATGCTAGGCTCTGCCAGATGTCTCTCCTTAGCTTGTGTGGCCACTGCTTTCCTGGATAGCTGTGCATTCCTTAGAGAACCAGACTCCAGAGGCCTGAGCAACGCCAACCTCTGCAGGCTTTGTTCCCTCAACTGCCCAGAAGCTCATGTGCACACTTCTGTCTACTGTACCTTCTCTCCTGGTCAGTTCTCCCTTTCCATGGATTTGGGGGACTCATACGTACTCAGGCCGTCAGGCCCCATGCAAGTACGGCCCCATGCAAGTTCTTCTGCCCGCTGGGCTATCCTGTCACCCGGGCTATCCTGTGAGCTGGTTCTTTCCCTAGCGTACTAAAGCAGAGTTCTAGTTACTCATTTGAGAAACTTTCTTTTTAGGTTGAAAACAAGAACTGGTGATTAGATTTCTTAAATTGTTCTTAGAAGGTTTGGCACGGTGGTGCACATTCTTGCAGGCAGGAGGAGGAGGGTATGGGCACTAAAATGAGCTCAAGACCAGCCTGGGTACAATAGTGAGACCCGATCTCAAAAGAAAAAAATGAAAATAAAACATTTATATATACAATTGTGTGTGTGTGTGTGTGTGTGTGTGTGTGTGTGTGTGTGTGTATACATGCATGTGGCTGTCAGAGGACAACTTGTGGGAGTCACTTCTCTCCTTCCACTGTGTGTGTCCTGGGGATCAAACTCAGGTCACCAGGCTTGGTGGCAAGTAGCTCTTCCTGCTGTGCCATCTTGCCAGCCTTGGAAGATGGTCTGTGATATGGTGTTAGCGTATAGGAATTTCCTTTCAAAGAAGCCTATTAGAATTTCACTTTATTCCTTGTTTTGTTCATTTTTCCTGGGGAGACATGAGTAAATGTCTGTTCACCCTAGATAGGGTACCAAGAACAGACTAAACAAATGATTCCACCAAAGGGTCGCTTGGTAAACTAGCGAGTTTTAATTTTGATTAAACATGAACAACTTACAGGCAGCAGCAGCATGCAGGTCCTCCCCACCCCCATCCTTAACTCCGTATATAATGTCAGGGAGGGTTAAGGTGTAGTTGCCTTTTCTGCCAGCTAGCCAGCTGTGCTGAGAACCCCTTAGGAACTGCTTTGTGACTCTCCCTCTCCGAGGATGGAATAGTGTGGGTCTAATATGAGGGGCTTCTCAGTAATCACAACTGCTTGCTTTTAAGCCCGGAGGACAGAGGTCTCCAGCGCTTGGATATTCACATTTGAATGTGAGTCAGCAAGCAGTGTTACGGTATCATTTAAAAACAAGAGTAGAATTTTTTAGCATACAAATAAAACCTGTTGGAAAGTCCCATCCTCCAATGAGTTAAAATTAGAGGGTCTTGTTCACAGGAATCCAGGTCAATCACATTTCAAATTAGAGATTTATTTGACTGATATAACCTCCTGCTCAAAACTGCACAGTCATGCTCATAGCTGCTTGCCATCTATGGTGATTTAATGCTCCACCAGCTTACGCTGAAGCACAAGGGTACAGTTACACAGCTGGCTGGATGGGACGTCTTCCTCAGAGGCACTCCAGCTTTCTTC
Organism: Uromys caudimaculatus; assembly: GCA_028551405.1. NCBI lineage: Eukaryota > Metazoa > Chordata > Mammalia > Rodentia > Muridae > Uromys > Uromys caudimaculatus. The sequence continues at coordinate 89,004,286 of CM052705.1, read as the reverse complement.
TTCTGTGTCTTTCATTTAGCACTCAACAGTACGCACTGCAGGAGACCCTGCTTTGCTTCCTGCCTTTAGTATCCCATCCCTGAGACTGTCATTTGATGGAAATGTTTTTGTTCATTATGCAAACATGTCTGCTTTGATGGGTGCTCCATCCAGTTCCTCCTCAGAACATTGTTTTCTGTGCATATCTTTCCTTGGCATCCCCCAGCAATTTCCCACATGGCCGGCTTGTGCTGGCATCTGCACATGCACTCATGTTAGCTCCCATATGCTTTTGGAAGCCAACCGCTTCTAGTATAGATCAACAACGTTGTAATATCCTAATGATAATTTATGCAGCAATAAACCTAGCTGCAGTCCATCACTGTCTTTCCTAAATGCTCACTTCTACCTCAACTTAATAGTGGACACTGAGGAGGACAAAAATCACACAGCAGCTGCTCTTCATAAGCATGTGCAACTTTATTGTTTTTAATTGACTAATTTTTAATTTTCTTTTTGGTATTTTGCCTGCCTGCATGTGTGTATGAGGGTGTCAGAGCCCCTGGAACTGGAGTTACAAATAGTTGTGAGCTGTCATGTGGATACTGTGAATTGAACCCAGTTCCTCTGGAAGAACAACCAGTGTTCTTAACCACGGAGCCATCTCTCCAACCCCCACATGTTCACCTTTAAAGACACTGTGAATTCTTATTAGATGAGAGAAATGAAATGCTAGGAAAAGGAGCAGCAGGTTTGGAAAGGTGGCTGGCATGAGATTCTCCTTTAGAGATGAACTTTACTGGGAGAACTTTGTGACCATAGGGTCTGCGGGCAGGCCGTGAGGTAGGAGAGCATAAACACATCAGATCAGGCAACATGGCAGGGCTAAAAGGCTTCCACTTAAAACTCGGAGAGGAATGAGAAGGTGGCTCAGTGGGTAAAGGCACTTGCCACCAAGACTGGTGGACTGAGCTCAATCCCCAGGACCCACGTGGCAGAAAGAAGGAACAGCCTTCTGCAAGCAGTCCTCTGACCCCCATACTTTTGCTATGGTATACGTGCCCCACCCCATAAGTGTAAGTGTAATTAAAAAGGAGAAGCATCACTAAGAAGATTAACTTAGGGGCCTGGGTAGATGGCTCAGCAGCTTATACTGTTCTTCCAAAGGACCCGAGTTTAGTTCCCAGAACACATGATTCAAAACCAACTCTTATTTTAGCTCCAGGGCACCTGACACTGCCCTCTACTGGACTCTGTGGCTACCAGCACTCACAGTCACATCCCACACCCTCTCTGTATATACACAGTTGTCTTAACTTAGGGCTTCGTTGCTGTGAAGAGACACCATGACCAAGGCAAACTTTATAAAGGACAACATTTAATTGGGGCTTGCTTACAGGTTCAGAGATTCAGTCCATTATCATTATGGCAGGAAGCATGGCAGCATCTAGGCAGACATGGTGCTGGAGAAGGAGCTGAGAGTTCTACCTCTTCATCCAAAGGTAGTAGGAGACTACTATGTCTCATACTGGGCAGAACTTGAGCATACATATTACCTCAAAGCCCCATTTCCACAGTGACACACTTCCTCCAACTTAGCCACACCCACTCCATCAAGGCCACACCTCCTAATAGTGCTACTTACTCCCTTGGGTCAAGCATAGCCAAACCAACACAGTGGTAAAAATACTTTAAATAAATAAACAAACAAATAAATTAATTAATTAATTAATTAATTAAAAAAAAAAAGGCACCTACCACAGGCATGATAGAGGTAGAGGGAATGCCCACAAGAGATGGAGCCTTCAATGAACTCCCTCAAAGGGAACTATCTGACTTTTATGTTCTTTCAATATTAGAGTTTGTCAGTAAGTTATTTTTAGTGATTTAGTTTAGGATAGCCTATACAGGAACATTGAACCAGATACTGGAGAGGACCATATTTTGGGGGCTACAAGTTATGAGGCTGTAACACAGTATGGCTTAACTCTTGGTCCAGAGAGAGCTGCAGCAGGGACATGGCCTGATCTCTCCAGGCTGCCAATCTGCTCTCTTAGAGCAGCCTGTGTCTTCCACGGGCAGGCCCATGATCTAACAAGAAAGGCAAGTGGAAACCTGATAGCTGTGGAGCCTCATGAACTCTGAGCGTTCAGAGGCCTTGCAGCTGCTTCCCTTCTCCACCAAGTGTGACAGAAAGTGGGCTTTGGGTGCAACGTAAACATGTCGGGTTAGAGTTCCTCACAGTAAAAACAGTGGTTGTGTTGCCCAGGAAATTGTGAAATACTGTGTAATGATATTTAAAGATACAATGGACCCCTTCATCTGGATTTGTTTAGGTGTGGTCCTCGCTAAAGGCAAAGGGAAGGATCAAATAACTTGAAGCTTTTTCTGTTTAACACACCCACTAGATTGCTGATTAGGAGAAGAGAAATGAGGGTTGTGGGTATAGTTTACAGCTAGAGTGCTTGAATCGCCAGTACTGCAAAACCAAACTAACACTCAGGGTCTTTCCCACCTCATTTTATTGGCTAAGGCATGATGCTGTACACTTATAATCCCAGCACTCACAAGGCAGAGGAAGGATGATGGCTGGAAGATCAAGGCTAACCTGGTCTACATGATGAGTTCTATCTAAGCTAGCCAAGACTACATAATGAAACTGTCTTAAAAAAAAAAAAAACAAAAAAACAAGCTACAAGCTTTAGGAAATCATTCCAAAGGCATCTTTTTGGGCTCACTCTAGTGCTTAACCACAATTACTATGCAATGGAAAATGCTAAAGAATTCAAATGCAGAGTTGTATAGAATAAAAAAGGAAAATGGAATCAAGTGGCTAAAAATCAGCCATGAGGTCCTCTTTGGTGTCTGTTTTGGTTTTTCTGGACAATGTCAAATTAGTTTCGGTGGTTTGATTCCAGGCCAGCATGCTGGTCACAGATTCTCGGCTCACTGTGTTCTGGGCAATCTCACTGTACCTCTTTCTCTCTTTTCTTCCCTTAGGCTGAGGGTAAAAAGCTAGGTCTGGTAGGCTGGGTTCAGAACACCAACCGGGGCACGGTTCAAGGACAACTGCAAGGCCCCATCTCGAAGGTGCGCTTCATGCAGCAGTGGCTGGAGACAAGAGGAAGTCCCAAGTCGCACATTGACAGAGCAAACTTCAACAATGAGAAAGTCATCTCAAACTTGGATTATTCGGACTTCCAAATTGTAAAATAATCACACGAATTTAAATTTTTTTCAAAATAATTTCACTCCTTTTTTTATCAATAGATAAAAAATAGAACTATTCTGTGCTCAGTATTAGATTTGTTAGTAAGTTATTTTGGTTGTATATTTGAAAGTTACCGTGTATTACATGTATGACGGAATACAAATGTGTACAATGCTAACCAATAAAAACACATTAGAGCCTTATGCTTACATTACTTTTTGTTTTCTTTTAACCGTTAGTGAACTTTTGGGCAACATGATGAATTCAATCAATATTGTGAGAGGAAGATTTTGAGGTAGTTTAGAGAGGTCTGAAAGAAAAGACTTTGAGTCTTTTCTTTAAATTGTTCACACAGGAGTCTTCTTATATAGTAAGAGCAAATGCCACTAGGTCAGGTTGTTAAGTGTTCAGATGATGTGTTGCACACGTCTGTCATTCGTTTTCCAAGGGTGAGAAATTCAGATTAAGTAGTTATGGGCTGGATTGTGCCTTCCCTCATTTGTATACGTAACCCCGAGCCCAAGGACCAATCCCATTGGACTGCTGACTCACAAGTGTGTATGCACAAAAGACCACGTGAAGACAGCCAGCCACACCCAAAAAGGAATCCTGGCCTTAATCTCCGACTCATCCCAGAACTGGAAACAAAACAAAACAAAAAACCCCCTGCTACTTAAGCCACCCAGCCTGTGGCCTTTTGTCTTGAAGCCCTGGCAAACTGAGCCAAATCAGAAGTTTGCTTCATTGGCTCCAGAAGTCTGATTTGGGTTGGTTAGTAATTAAACAAATAAATACTTATTTTAAAATTTGTCATACGTTCCTTTAAAGGGAGGAGGGATGGTTGCCCTGAGGAGATGATTTAGCAGTTAAGAACACTGGCTGCTCCTCCACAAGTCCTGAGTTCAATTCCCAGCACCCATATGGTGGTTCCCACAGTCTATGACTCTAAGACCGAGGGATCTGATGCTCTTTTCTGGTGTGTAGATGTACAGGCAGACAAAACCCAATTACATAAAATACATAAATCTTTTTTTAAAAAAGTTTCAGGGCTCAGGGGAGGAGGTTTAAATGAAACTGCGAAGACAAAACTGAGGATTGCCTAATAATTCCCAAAATATTCTCACTGCGCTCCATCAGTTAGGAAAAAGCAGTGGTGGTATTGGGGGTGGGGGGGAGGAGATTTGCAAATTAAGAGAGTTGGGCTGGACAGGCATAGAGGGTCACACCTTTAATCCCAGCGCTTGGGAGGCAGAGGCAGGTGGATTTCCGTGAATTCGAGGCCAGCGTGGTTTATAAATTGAGTTCTAGGGCTGTTACACAGAGAAATCATGTCTTTAAAAAAAAAAAAAAAATGACAAGGGGGAGGGGAGGGGAGAGGAGGGAGGAGAGAGGGGCTTCTCAGCCTTTTCCAGCTACGTGTACAATCTAGCGAACAAAGACTAAGGAAACAAGAAAAGATATATGTGGAATTAAATATTAGAATATGCAAAGGAGACGAAAACGAGAAAGGGAACAAAGTAAAATTTACTAGAAACAGCCTTTCACCCCATCCCGAAAGAGAGTAAAGCGGGAGAACTAATTGTCATTTGCCAGATGAAGGGGTGCGCAGCTTGGCCACCTTGGCGCCTGCGCCCTGAGACGTCCTGTAGCGGCCGTCTCGCGGCGCTTCGGACGCGCATGCTCCGGAGGGCGCGTCCGGTGTTGGAGGTGGTTGGTCGGTGAGACTTTAATGGAGGAGATTCGAGGTGAAGGGGGAAAGCACGTGATGAAATATGGTCCCGAGAGCTTGTCTAACTCGACAGGAGCAGTGGTGACTGCCGCAGGCCTGTCTGGTGGGGCCCGGGCTCCCCCCGGAGCGGCGGGGCGGGTGGACTGCGCAGGCGCGGCCCGGCCTGCACGGGATGCCAGACCAGACCCTAGAACTGATCATTACACGTTCACCCCATCCCGTTTGGCAACGGCTGCTAAATGCGTTGTCTTAAAGAGCAGTAGTAGCCTCGGTTTTCCCAGGCTTTAAAAAAACAGCGGCCACACTGTTGTCGCTTAAGAATGAGACCTTTAACGACCTAGATAGAGTCTTAGGGTTTATTTAAATAAGAAAACTTGGAATCAGGTTCCGACCACCCCATACCATCACTTGTCATTGCCAAGCTATGTTCTGGGAATATAAAAGTCTGATAAAAGGGCCTTTCAGTAAGCTATCAAGCTACATAGGAGCAGGACTTAAATACCAAAGGAGTTTTACCCCCCCCCCTTCCTGAGAAAATAATCTTGACGATAGTAATCACTTAATGTGTCTCCTTGATAGGTTTGACTTTTTAATCCGTCCCATTGTTTTACCTTCCTACTTAACAGTGTCTGAGAACATCAAAAGGTTTTCTAAAAGCCGTGGTTATTGTGTAAAGTATAAACGTTATGAAACTAGCTTGGACTTTTTTCATGAATAATTTCTAGCTAATGTTTCTTAGCTGAGTTTAATTTAGGCATCTGTTTTTAGTGAAGTGCTTAGAAATTTGAATAGCATCTTTACGGGTCAGCATCCAACGTAATTATAATTTCACTTTAGGGCATTCATTTTAGGAACGGCGAAAATGATAAAATTATGAATGCTTCTTTGGAATTGAAGTCCATTATACCAGTGCATGAGTTTTGTGCACTTCTAGAAACCAGAAGCATACTTCTGTTTCACGTTTTGGTTTAATACTTTATTTACCTCAAACTGTAGTTCTTTGTAATAGGGGAGAGAAGTGGGTAACGCGACATAACTGAGGTTTGAGAGAGTATGTTGTGTTTTGTTTTCTGGAGGTGGTCATTTCCAGTCAGAGAAGGAACCCAGTGCCTGCCATTCTCTCTACATGCCTCCCTGCCATGATCAGGTGTCTGTCAGACGAAGTTCAAGCCAAGCTGCGTTCCGGTTTAGCCATAAGCTCCTTAGGCCAGTGTGTTGAGGAACTTACCCTTAACAGTATTGATGCCGAAGCAACATGTGTGGCTATCAGAGTGAATATGGAAACCTTCCAAGTTCAAGTGGTAGACAATGGACTTGGGATGTTGAGAGATGACGTGGAGAAGGTGGGAAACCGCTATTTTACTAGTAAATGCGACTCAGTACGAGACTTGGAGAACCCAGCATTTTACGGTTTCCGGGGAGAGGCCCTGGCAAGTATAGCTGACATGGCTAGTGCTGTGGAAATTTCATCCAAGAAAAACACAACATTGAAAACCTTTGTGAAAATATTTCAGAACGGAAAAGCCCTCACCACCTGTGAGGCAGATTTGACCAGACCAAGTGTGGGGACTACAGTAACCGTCTATAACCTGTTTTACCAGTTTCCTGTGCGGAGGAAAAGCATGGATCCTAGACTAGAGTTTGAGAAAGCTAGGCAGAGGGTGGAAGCACTCTCACTGATGCATCCTTCCATTTCTTTCTCTTTGAGGAATGATGTTTCTGGTTCCATGGTTCTTCAGCTCCCTAAAACCAAAGACATATGTTCTCGATTTTGTCAAATTTATGGATTGGGCAAGTCCCAAAAGTTAAGAGAAATACATTTTAAATATAAGGAATTTGAGTTTAGTGGCTACATCAGCTCTGAAGCACACTACAATAAGAGTATGCAGTTTTTGTTTGTGAACAGAAGACTAGTTTTAAGAACAAAGTTGCATAAACTTATTGACTTTTTATTAAGAAAAGAAAGTATTATATGCAGGCCAAAGAATGGCTCTGCCAGTAGGCAAATGAATTCAAGTCCTCGACACCATTCTGCCTCGGAACTCCACGGGATATATGTAGTCAATGTGCAGTGCCCGTTCTGTGAGTATGATGTCTGCCTAGAGCCAGCCAAGACTCTGATTGAGTTTCAGAACTGGGATAATGTGTTGATTTGTATTCAGGAAGGAGTAAAAAAGTTTTTAAAGCAAGAAAAATTATTTGTAGAATTATCAGGTGAAGATATTAAGGAATTTAATGAAGATAATGGTTTTAGTTTGTTTGGTACAACTCTTCAAACACATGCATCTGCTCATGAGAAGCGTGACCAGAGCAGTTTCCAGGAAGCGTGTAATAATATTTTGGATTCCTATGAAATGTTTAATTTGCAGTCAAAAGCTGTGAAAAGAATAGCTACTCTAGAAAATAAAACTACACAAAATTCTGGCGATTTGGAAGCTATCAGAAAAAAGACAATGGACTCATTGTACACTTATGAGTCAGATGGCCTGGGCCACAGTAAAACGGTAGAGTCTGTGATACACAACAGCAACAGTGCTTACATAGAATCAAGCATGTCAGAAGAAGAAACAACCAAAACATCACACTCTGGAGAAAATGAGAAATGGAAAAGATCTTTGTTGGAAAATAGGACTTCAGAAAGGCCACATGAAACCAGTCCAAAAATGTTTTCAAGTCCCATTCAAACACATCATCTCCTTGAGGAGAGTGCAGCAGATCTAGAAATGCAGACAATAAGTAGTACTGTTCATGTCTTGACTGCCAACATCCCCCAAAATAGTGAAATTCAGAGTCAACTGGAGAGATTTAAAGATGCTCCTGAGGTGAGGTGCCAGCCTCTGCCTTCTGAGACAACATTACTCAGAGTACAGGGTACTCAGAGCAAGAGGGGAAGAAGGAAAAAGGAGCCCAGTAGTCGTGAAAGAGTAAATGTTTTTAGTTATGGACAAGTTAAATTATGCTCCACTGGCTTTATAACTCATGTGGTACAAAGTGAACATACTAAATCAACTGAAACAGAACATTCATTTAAAAATTATGCTCGACCTGGTCCTGTAAGTGCCCAAGAAACATTTGGAAATAGAACACACCATGCAATTGAGACTCCAGACAGCAGAGATTTAACAAGCACTTTAAGGAAAGAATCCACTGAACCGCCCAACAAAAGATTTTGCAGAACAAATACAGGTTGTGAGACAGAGAACAAACCTGTAGCAACAGATAACAACTTGGCTCTTTTTCAGGAAAGCTGTAAAGAATCACACACAGGTTGCTTTTTGCCTGATACATCTTCCTTTCCATGGTGTAGACATGTTTCCAGTGGTTGTAAAAAAATAGATAAAATGGGTTCCTTCAAACACATAGTCCGTAGGAAGCTAAGCTTGCGTTCACAAATAGGGTCTTTAGAGAAGTTTAAGAGGCAGTATGGGAAGGTTACCAATTCCCTAGATACAGAAGAGGATAACAACCCTGAAGTCAGGACCCATCTTGGTCCTCACAACGAACCTGACGTTCTTCTGAAGGACAAGAGCCACTTAGATATGTCTGATGGTTGTGAGATCACTACTGTGGAACACAGTGATACTTGTCAACCGTTAAGTCCCATCCTGTACCCAGAGAAATTTTCATTTTCCGAAGATCGCTTAGAACAGATGCCTCATTTGAGAGAAAGTCCTATTACTTTGGCAGAATTATCTCACTGTAACAGAAAACCTGATGTTGAGAAGTCCACTGAATCACTGGCTTCTAAATTATCCAGACTAAAGGATTCTGAAAAAGAGATGCAAATCATGGAGATGACAGGTCATATTAGTGATCTTCCAGATTCAGATGCCAGTTGGAAAGATAATAGCCAGTGCACTAGGTTAGACTTACACTTTTGTGAATTATTAAAAAATAAACTTGAAAAAATAGAGAATGGTGTGTTTCCAATGCCAGATTCTGCCACAGAGGATGATTCCACCAATAAAAACAGTGTACTGTGTTCTAACAATATAACAGATGGCACAGAGAAACCAGAAACGTCTTTGCTGTTACCCTGTAATGATTCTAAAATCAGCAAAGACTCAGATGTTCTCATCAGAGCTTCAGAGCAACATACTGGAAACCCTGACTCTGCCAGTAGAATGATAATGAGTCAGGTAAAAGATAGCACTGGCAGCCAAGGTGGAGTCTGTTCCCAGAGTGATGAATCTAAGGCAAGACCTTGTTCCGAAAATGAAGAATCAAATACGTCCAGTGTGGATTGGCAGCAACATTTTGATGTAACCCTGGGAAGAATGGTTTACATCAACAGAATGACAGGACTTAGCACATTCGTTGCTCCTACTAACGACATTCATACTGCTTGTACTAAAGATCTGACAACTGTGGCTGTGGATGTCCTACTTGGGAATGGTAAGTATGCAGTATTCATTGGTGTGAAATGTTTTTGAAAAAGAGAATAGTGGCCAAAGGGCAATATAATTATTGTTCATAGAGATGACCTCAGCAGATAGCATTAGAAGGCTGTATTTTATTGTTTTGTTTTGGGGGGGGTGGTTTTTGTGTCGAGGAATAATGAGATAGGGTCTTGCTATGTAGTCCAGGCTGGCCTCCAACTCTCGTTGTAGCCAGGTTGGTCTTGAACTCATGATAGCTCCTGCTTCTAGATCCTATAGAATTAAAGGTATGTACCACAACACTCAACTTCTGAAGGCAAATTTTTAAGACCTCTACTGTGTTTAAGGCATGTGGAGATTCACTGGGTTTAATAATATTTAAATATAAGAATTTAGTAAAGACTGATAAAAGATGTAAATGTATTTACATGTGTCTAAGATGTTTGTGTGTGTAAGAGAGAGTGGGAAACTTCATTTTAATAAAATGATACACTGTTGATGGCTAAAAGACCCACAGTTTTTATCTACCCTGGTTTCCCTTTCTTCCCAAATATACTTGGAGAAATTGTCTTTAGAGACATGACTGCTTCCATTTGTGGCTACCAGCCTAAGGTTGGAAAACCCTTTACTTACAGCTTTCCAATTAGATCTGTAGGTCAGCACAGTGTGATTTTATGAGCTTCATGTAGAATGTAGGATTTGGCCAACATTTTTCAAAATGTAGGCTAGATAGGTGCCTTCATAATTATATTTTTCAATGTACTTTACTATGTGTCTGTCAGTCCACTTGCTATGTTTCTGATGTAAGAAGTTGATAATCATGTGGCTCTCAGATCACATCACAAGGCACCACCAGAGCCTGGTCTAGGACTTTGGGTTCTCAGGTTTCCAGCAACATTAAAAGTGACATTGTTTTGGCAGTGTGTGAGAGCCAGATGTCGGGAGACGGTAAAGCTGATTCCCATCTGGCTGTAATCTCGGCTTTCACCAGTAGGATAAACATTAAATATGCATCCCTGTTAAAAGTCTCAAATGCTGTAAAAGAATGTAAATTGTATGAATATAATTGCAAATTATAATGTCTTCTTAGGATAAATATTTCTAGTTGGAGGCTTTGATTTACTTGAGGTTAAATAAATCTTTTAGTGTTCAATGTTTTTTCCTTATGGAAAAAAAATCACTATTGCAACTTCTAGAGAATTTAATAGGAGGAGGAAACCCCTTTACTTTCAGTATTGTTCTTGAGTCTATCCAGTTGCTCTTAAGGCATCTTTGTGTGCTGTTCAGTCTAGGTCATGCGTACTGGTCTGAATGTGCTGGGCGCTTATCAGAGGAGCACCTAAGGCAGCGGCTCCTCATCTTCCTGAAATGTGACTGCTTCTGATGCAGCGCCAACACATAACTGGATCCCATCCAACTGCGGGGGGGTTGTTGCCACAACAAGGGGAAATCTCAGCTGCCACAGTCAACATAAGCATCTGCTCCTGTTAAGTAGATGTAGGTGTTGAAACTTCTTCAGTCCACTTAACCATCTAGATTACCATAGCTTGTGAACTTTTGAGAACCCTGTTAAGTCAAGTTCCAAATGAAAAATAACTTTGGTATCAAAACAAGTTCATTGAAAAGGTAGCACCTCACACCCTCCGTTCACAAGGAAATGTGGGGCATCGGGACATGGTGGACCCACACACGAAAATGTAAACATACCACAAATTACTGAGGGGCTCTATTAATCTTTAACACTTGGGAGGTGGAGGCAGGAGGATCAAGAATTGAAGGTCATCCTCAGGTACATCTCAAGGCCAGCTGGCCTACATGAAACCCAAATTTTACTATATAAAGGTAAATTTAGAGTAACATCATGTCCCTAACCCATGGGATTTTTTTCTTTAAAATGTCTTGTTTTTCCAGTGCAGGGCTTCTACTTATTAGTTAGGCACTGAGTCACAGTCCCCCATCAATGTCCTTTCTTATGACTTACATGAAGTTATCTTAGCTAGTGTCTTGCTTTAGTTTTGTCCAACAAGCTCCTCTTTTTCAAGTAATAGTTCTGTTATATGTACACCCCCCTCCTTTTTAAAAAATTTTATGTGTTTGAGTATTTTTGGTTGCATGTATGTCTGTACACCATGTTCGTGCCTCATGCCCACGGAGGACAGAAGGAGGGATCAAATCCCATGGAACTGGAGTTACAAATGGCTGTGAGCTGTATGGGAGCTGGGAACTGAACCCAGATCCTCTGGGAGTGCCGCTGGTGATCTTAACACTGAGCCACCCCTCCAGGCCCCATGTTCCCCTACTTTTCAAAACTGTCTCTTTGTTTCTAAGACTCACATCTGCTCTTCCTTCAGAAAGATGGTTAGAACTAGACAGTATCCTCCTAGCCTGTGGTGTCTGCACCTCTCACCCACTCATCCGTCTTTTTGCACGTTCATTCAGCATTTGTTGCTTGTTACACTGAGGGAGGTGGTGTCTGACCTCTCAGCCTTTCAGGCTAATAGGGATAGCTATGTAACATGAATTCATGCTTACAGTAGAGACACGGGTTGGGGATAAGGGACATATAAGTTGGGAACTTCTTAAGGCTGCAGCAATGTGGGGATCATTAAGTACATTAAATACCTTGGAAGGTATTTAGCAGCCCCCCTTATCTGCTGTATTCTAGTAGCTGCACCATGTACTCAAAATATGACCATGAGAAACGACTCAAGACATCGCCCAATGTGCCCCCCACCCCCACAACCACCTCCCTTCTGCTATTGAGAGTCACATTCATGAATAAAGAAACAAGGCGGGGATGTAAGATAGTTAGCGTATAGTTTCACTGAAACTTCTGATTTTCTGTGTAGTGTTTAGTAGTCTGCCTTATGTCTTTGTTTAGTTTGTAGAGGAAGGAATTTTATATAATCTTTAATAGTTTACTCATATGTTGAGATCAAATTTGTGGGGTTTCCTTTTTTGCTTAGGGGTTCAGTACAGATGTCATCCTTTTAGAAGCGATCTTGTTCTTCCTTTCCTCCCAAGAGCTCAGGAAGACAGGACCACGCTGAGACACAACAGAGGTGAGTAATTACAGAGGCTCTTAGTACACACCGTCTGCTCCATGCGGAAGACGAAGCAGTGTTGCACTCTGAAGCTTGAGCTGCACCGGCTGTGCCTTCGGAGCCAGGAATCCCCACGGCTCTGTTTAACAGCAGAGTTAAGTAATTCAGCACATGCCTTTAGGTCAGAAATTGCTTTTCCAGACTGGAGGCTTGTGCGGGATGATTATGCATGCGTAGGCTATGGTGTCTGTGACTGGGGAAATGTTTTTTTATTTTAAAGATTAAATTTCTCTATATTTCAGTAGTTTGATCTTTGTAAAATTCTTTGAAAAAAAAAAAAAGCTAAAGAAATCTATTATTTTGATGTTGTTTCTTAAATAGATTATATTTTTTACCAAAGGCAACAAGAAAATTTGAACTATAGTTTTTTCTGGATACATACTTGAAATATTCTTCCTTTTTAAAAAAAAATATTTAGTTTTGTTTTGTCTGTATGGGTGTTTTTGCCTGCATGCATGTCTGTGTACCACGTGCATGCAATGCCCATGGCCAGAGGAAGGCAGATTCTCTGAAACTGGAATTGCAGATGGTTGTGAGTCACCATGTGGGTGCTAGGAACCAGACCTGGGTCCTATGCATGAATAGCAGGCCCTCTTAACCTCTGAGCCATCTCCCCAGGCCCCTGAAACATTGTTAGAGACAATTTGGAGAAAAACTATGCCAGAAGGTACAGTCATAATAGTAGTTTTAAAAGTAGCATCAAGGTTGGGTGTGGTAGCACACACACCTTTAATCCCAGCACTCAAGAGGCAGAGGCAGTTGAGTCTGTAGGTTTGAGGTCAGCCTAGTCTACATAGTGAGTTCTAGGTCAGCCCGAGCTACGTAGTAAGGCCCTCTCTCCAAAACCAAAGAAGTAACATCTGAACAAATACAGGACAGGCTCTGGCATTTGTGGAGTGCAGGGATACCGTGTCTGATCTTTGGACTTGAGGCTGTAGCTCAGTAGAGGAGGACATTCAGTCTTTCTGGGCCTTGATGACAGTTGTCCCCCTCTGCCCTAGATGCTGTGGATGCTGCTGCTGCTGTCAGTGAACCACTTCAGTCTTTGTTTTCAGAATGGAACAATCCAGTGTTTGCCCGATGCCCAGAGGTAGGTCTGCAGCACTTTTTTGTTGCCTATTTTTAAATTTGAACTTCATTTAAGCTGGGTATGGGCGTGCCTGAGTATATGAATTTATAATATGAATGGAAAGTGGGCAGATTTCCAGATGATTTACTGGATATTAGTCTTTAATGTAGAGAGGAGAAGTCAGCATTTTGGAAAGGTCAGGAATTTTGTCTTAAACATGTATATTCAGTGTGAAGAGTGAATGTGTTTGTCCTGTCTTACAGGGTGGTATTAGTTGTTACCATTCAACAAAATCTCATTTCATCTGCAGGGACAGGACTGTGTGTCCTGGCAGTGCTCTCTCTTGGTGTGTTGTCACAGCATGTACCGAGTGTGATAATGAGCGTGGGTGACAGACAAGTGTTTGACTACTGATTCTTCACTTAAGATGCTTGGAAGGACTTAATCATGGAGCATGGACAAGTCGTTCTGAAATAATGCTGGGTTTTGTTAATGTTCATTAAAAAATTGTTAGACAACTTATTTTTAGAGCTCTTTGGACCTGTAGCTTTCCCACACTCACCCTGCCTTAGTAGGAAATATGAGAATGTTCGTTTGGTTTTATTGTTTGCAGTGCTAGGAGTTGACCCTAGGGCCTGCATGTGCCAGGCAGTGCTGTACCCCTGACTGACCGATTCTCAGCCCCCAAAATGAGGGTTCTAATGGACTTTGAAATCATTGGTAAAACAGTTCCACAGAATTAAAAATTAAGGTTTGTCTTTACTGGGTCTTTCCAGGTTGCTGTTGATGTTCGCAGTGGCCAGGCTGAGAGCTTGGCTGTTAAAATCCACAACGTCCTGTATCCCTATCGCTTCACCAGGGAGATGATTCATTCAGTGCAGGTAAACCAACGCTGAAAGCCGTCATGCTTAACATGGCCTAACTTTGTGAAATTTAATTTTTTATTTTTGTTGTTTTTCAAGACATAGTTTCTCTGTGTAGCTATGAGTGTCCTGGACTCACTCTATAGACCAGACTGGCCTTGAACTCAGAGTTTGCCTCCTGAGTGTTGGGACTAAAGGTGTGCCACCACATCCAGCTAATTGATTTTTTTTTTTTTTTTTTAAACATGGGACAAACTGTATTAGTCAAGGAATGTTGTATTAGTCAGGCCTCTCTAGAGGGACAGAACTGATAGAATGAATATATACATACATACATACGTACATACATACATGTGTGTGTGTGTGTGGAGAGAGAGAGAGAGAGAGAGAGAGAGAGAGAGAACGAGAACATATATTCACATGTACTGGCTGGTTTTATGTGTCAACTTGACACAAGCCGGAGTTATCACAGAGAAAGGAGCTTCAGTTGAGAAAATGCCTCCATGAGATCCAGCGGTAAGGCATTTTCTCAATTAGTGATCAAGGGGGAAGGGCCCCTTGTGAGTGGTACCATCTGTGGGCTGGTAGTCTTGGGCTCTATAAGAAAGCAGGCTGAGCAAGCCAGGAGAAGCAAGTCAGTAAGAAACATCCCTCTGTGGCCTCTGCATCAGCTCGTGCTTCCTGACCTGCTTGAGTTCCAGTCCTGACTTCCTTTGGTGATGAACAGCAGCATGGAAGAGTAAGCTGAATAAACCCTTTCCTCCCCAGCTTGCTTCTTGGTCATGATGTTTGTGCAGGAATAGAAACCCTAAGACAGCACATATGTACATATTATGAATACACAGAGAATAGCTCTCAAGCTGGGGCCCAGCTAGTCCAACAATGGCTATCTACCAATGGAATGTTCAAGAATACAGGAGTTGGTTGGTTCACAAGGCTGGATGTCTCAGCTGGTCTTCAGTTTACAACATAATCCTGAAGAAGTTGGCCTAATGCCAGTGAAGGAATAGACTTGCCAGCAGGAGTGAGGGCAAGCAAACTTTCTCTATCTGTGTCCTTTATATAGACAGCCAGCAGAAGGTGTAGCTCAGATGAAAGGTGTATCTTCTCTCTCAAAAGATCTGGATTAGAAGTGGGTCAAAAATGATTTAATTAAGAAAAAATCCTTCACAGGTGTACCAGCCTCTTGGATTTTGGTTAATTCCAGATGTAGTCAATTCGACAACAAGACTAAGCATCAGACATGGGTTTCTTTGCTTTTAGTCTGACTGGAACTTTAAATCATCATCACCATCATCACCAGCATCAGCATCAGCATCAGTTTTATTTATTTATTTATTTTTGTTTGTTTTGGTTTTTTCGAGACAGGGTTTCTCTGTGTAGCCCTGGCTGTCCTGGAACTCACTTTGTAGACCAGACTGGCCTTGAACTCAGAAATCCACCTGTCTCTGCCTCCCAAGTGCTGGGATTAAAGGCGTGCGCCACCACTGCCCAGCCATTAGTTTTATTTTTAAAAATAATTTTGTTTTATGTTTCAAGCCAGGGTCTCTCTGTGTAGCTCTGGCTATCCTGGAACTTGCTCTGTAGACCAGGCTGGCCTCTAATGCCACTGTTTCCTGGCTGGAACCTTGAATTTTTATCTTCAAGGGAAAAAATTCAGATTAATTTTAATAGCCAAGAAGAATACTTTTAATAGTGTGAGCAGGTTTTCAGGGGATCAGTTACAGTTCAGGCTGAAGTATCAAGGACTATTAACATTTCTGCAGAGAATTATATTTCAATTTTATATTTTATAACAATATGGAAAATACCAAAAAATTATTTATAAATCAACTTGTTAACTGTGCAAAAATACTCACTTTTAAGTGACCCTCTCTCTGGGAGGCTGCAAAGGCTAAGGAAGCCATAGACTGAGAAATTCAATAACAAAAGGACCTGTGAGTCTTGTCCATTTCTGCTCTGTTCTCTGTACACACTGCTCTGACTGGCTCAGTCTCCTTGCCTTCAGAGTGAGAAATAAACTAGGACGTAATGCAACACTAAGCAAACACCTACCCAGGTGTTGACTTGGGATTGATTGTAGCAGGGGCCCAGTTATCCATAAAGAGGCCTTTGGGCAGCGTGAGCATGGGCAGAGAGAAGCCCCACAGGGTATAGCTTTGGTGGCGTTTACCAGAACTGTTAGACTGACTCTTCCAGAATGGCTTCCCTTGGTTTTCACAGTTGAGGATTTGTATTTTAGGCTGTGCATGATGGCACACACCTTGAATCCCAGCACTTGTGAGGCAGAGACAGAAGGATCTCTGTGGGATGGAGGCCAGTCTGGTCTACATAGAGAGTTCCAAGCCAGACAGGGCTACACATTTGTGACACTGTCTTTACTAGTCCCATTCGTTAGCAGCCTTTGGTTGTGTGTGTGTGTGTGTGTGTGTTACAGGGTCTCTGCTGGAATTGCTGCAGCAGTGCACTGTGGCACTGGCAGCACCTGTCCCTCTCTGTCCTCCTGTCCTCGGCACCTGTCCCTCCCTGTCCTCCTGTCCTCCACCTGCCCTGCTTGCCCATCCTTTCATCCTCCCTCACAGTCAGCAGGACCTTACTCAGTGTTTTCAAACAAGTCTTTGTTGTGCTGACTGGGAGCAAGGCCACAGATGTGCCCTAGAGCACATGTGGAGGTCAGAGAGCAACTTGCAAGACACAGTTCCATCCACCATGTGAGTCCCAAAGGTGGAACTCAGGTAATCGGGTTGTGACAAGCACCGGCACCTGTGCAGCCTTCTAGCCGGCTCCTCCACTGGGTCTTGGCTGTGGGTGGTAGCATGTTGAGTATTGTCTTACCTCTTTATGCAGGTAAGCATATGCTGGTTTTTGGTTAGTGTCACATTACTTATCTCTGTGAATGGCAGGTTCTCCAGCAAGTGGATAACAAGTTTATTGCCTGCTTAATGAGCACGAGGATGAACGAGAATGGCCAAGCAGGTGAGCATGGAGTTCTGCTTCACTAATGAGCCACTGGGTTGATAATCACCTTTTAGAGTATTTGTGGGGTACAGCAACCTATGTGGGATACAGTTTAAAAAAACAGATAAAGGGAAACTGACCTAAAGTGAGAATCCAAAGCATGTTTTAATGCCT
Organism: Uromys caudimaculatus; assembly: GCA_028551405.1. Classification (NCBI taxonomy): domain Eukaryota; kingdom Metazoa; phylum Chordata; class Mammalia; order Rodentia; family Muridae; genus Uromys; species Uromys caudimaculatus. The sequence goes on along the minus strand of CM052705.1, from coordinate 88,986,820 downwards.
CAACCTGACTGCTGCAATGGCACAGGTCTATACCACACCACACCTGGCTCATTAAACTATTAATAGTAGTTTACTATTAGCAGTAAACCTATTACTAATAGTAATTGCCTTGGAAGGGAAAATGAAGGTGGGCAAAGGGAGAAATTCATTTTCTACTCCTTTAAAATATCTTATGTTGTAGACGTTTTTGTGTGTGTGTGTGTGTGTGTGTGTGCGCGCGCACGCGCGCGTGCGTGCGTGATGTGGAGGCCAGAGGTAACTTGTTCTTTTTTTTTTTTTTTTTTTTGGTTTTCCGAGACAGGGTTTCTCTGTGTAGCCCTGGCTGTCCTGGAACTCACTCTGTAGACCAGGCTGGCCTGGAACTCAGAAATCCGCTTGCCTCTGCCTCCCAAGTGCTGGGATTAAAGGCGTGCGCCACCACCCCCGGCTCAGAGGTAACTTAAGGTGCCTTCTACATTACTTTCCATCCAACTCTTTGAGACAAGTTTCTTGTAAACCTGAGGCCTACACAGTTTCCGCTAGACTGGCTGCCTGTCCCAGCCTTCCCCAGTGCTGCAGGGTTAGGTATGTGCCACCACATTCAGGTTTCTATGTGGATGCTAGGGATCCAAACTCACAGCAAGTATTCTCCCACTGAGTTCCTGCCCCCACCCCTGTAATGACTCTGTTTGTATACACTGGTGCTCATCTATACATATGGAGATTAAAGAATGATCATGGGTGCCAAGTTCAGGGGTGCCATCCATCTCCTTTGAGACAGGTTTCTAATTTGCCTGGAAGGCACCAGTTAGGGAAGACTGGCTGGCCAGTGAGCCCCAGGCATCTTCTTGTCTCTACCTCTCCAGCTTTGAAGTTACAAATATGTACCACCATACCGGCATTTTTACATGGACTCTAAGGCTCTAACTCAGGTCCTTGTGCTTGCAAGACAAGTGCTTTACCCATTGACCCATCCCCTCAACTCCCTGTAGTGTTTTCATCTATAGTTAGAAGTTTATATAAATTTATAGAGTGTGTTTTGCTAGTTTTACCAAGAATGTTTACACAGAATCAGGAGTCTGGAGAGATGGCTTGGCTGTGAAGAGTACTGGCTTCTCTAACAGAGGACCTGGGGTGGGTTCCCAGCATTCGTATAGTGGCTTACAGCTGTTTGTAACTCAAGTCCTAGGAGATCTGACGCTCTTGGCCTTCTTGAGCACCAGGCATGCCTGTGGTGCATAGATACATAGTCAGGCTAAACATGCATGCACATAAAGTTAAAAAAAAAACAAACTTAAACAGAATCAGTTCATAACTTGCTTTAATGAAACAATAGTTCCTATATAAATCATTCAGCAAATATAATTTGATGCCTGTTGTTTGCTAGGGACTTTACCAGGCTCTAGGGGTACAGTGATAAAAAAGAACAGCTATGTCATAGGAATAGTGGTTACCTAGGATCAGGGTGGAGGAGGAGACGTGAAAGTATTAGGACTGAGTGTGCATTGTATGTGCATGGACAATCCAGCACTCGGGAGATCAAGACAGGAGATGCAAGGCTAGATAGTATAGCCTGGGCTACCATGTGTGACCTTATCTCAAATAAAAAAACAAAAAATGTGGATACATTGAGAAAGCAGGAGATAAAGTTAACAGAGTTGTTGATGGATTGTATGGGAAAGTAATATCAAAGATAATGCCTAGTTTTCTGACGATGTTACAAGACCACCTTAGAGTTGGAGCAGGCTGGGAGGATAAAAATCACAAGTCAATCTAAATTTTCTTGAAATTGAAAAAGAGGAGGCAAGAATATGTTTGGCTGGTGCAGGTAGAGACTCGAGTGTTCTGACCAGGTTATGTAAATTTGAGTTGTCAGCATAAAGTTGGTTATTGGTGATGTAAGTTTTATCACCTAGAAATAGAGAGAGAGTAACACCCTGAGTCTAGAATAATTCTAACATGTGACAACAGCTGACTAGAAAGGCTCCAGCAGAAGAGGAGAAGGAATGGCTAGAGAAACGGAGACAATGAAGGCTGTCACACTGCATGTAGCACCTCACACCAGCTGCTGCTGTACTGGATACTGTTCAGTTTGTGACTTGGCACTGAGAGCTCTCTGACAGACACACGGGGGCGGAAGCCATCACTACTGTGAGGAAATCTGAGCCCTGGAAGGGAGTGACCAGCAGAGAGAGAGGGGAGGTTTCCTTTTCATGAGAATTTTGAGTGCAATTACAGTTGTCTGCCTGTTCTGTGGTCTCACTCCCCTCAATTTCAGTTACCCACAGTAACCAAGGTCAGAATATTAAGTGGAAAATTCCAGAAATAATCAAATATAAGTTTTAGGTTTCACCCTACTCTGAGTAGTATGATGACATGTCTGTCATCTCACTGTGGTCCACCCAAGCTGCAGGTGACTCCTCTGACCAGTGTGTTCCTGCTGTGTACCCTAGCTGCTTGTTACTCAGCCCATGCACACATTACCAGACCGACTGTACAGTATCAAGTCCTTGTGTCCAAGGAAGCGTCAGTGTATGTAATAATGGCGCAGAGGGTGATAGTAAGGAAGTTAGCGGTTCTACCCCAGCACATTGCTGTAAGTGTGTTATTGATTTCTGCAGTGCCGGGCATGCTGTACAGTGCCTATCACTGCACTGCGCCCTGGCCTGTTCCGTTTTATTATTAAGTATCGTTATTTTCTTTCTGTACCTAACTTATAAGTTACACTTTAGCATAGATTTATAGATCTAGACAAAAACAGTCTACTCAGGGTTTGGTACAGAAGTTGGTTCTCTCCCACTACCATTTGGGTCCTGGGATTGAACTCAGGTCTTCAGGCTTGGCAACAAGTGTCTGACCTGATGATTCTTCTCTCTAGCCCTGATGTTTTCATTACCTGAGATTCTGTTAGTTTTGAGATACCAAAATCTCAGCCAGTGGCACTCAGGATGAGTGTAAGCACAGAAACTACATCTTCAAAGAAACGAAGAAGACCACTAGTTATTGTTGGATTTGCTACCAAAGAGAATTCTTCAGATTCTTTTGGAGGAGTATATTTTGAGACAGGGTTTCTCTGTGTAGCCCTTGCTGTCCTGGAACTTGCTCTGTAGACCAGGCTGGCTTCCAACTCACAGAGATCTTAAACTGCCTCTGCTCCCAAGTGCTGGGATGTGTGCCACTACTGCCTAACCAGATTCTTTTCAGGAGGAAAATGAGGGTGTGAGAATTCTCTTGAGGCTGAGGATGTAGCTCTGTTGATAGCATGCTTCCTGGCACAGATGAAGCCCTGGGTTCAGTCCCCAGGACTGCATGAGACTGAGCATGGTGACACACTCCTGTGAGTCCAGAATGGGGGAGGTAGCAGTAGCATACTCCTCAGCTAAATAGCAAGTTCAAGGCCAGCATGGGCTACATGAGACCCTGTCAGAAACAAAGTTAAATGCATTCCTCTGAACCAAATATGAATGTTTTTTATTTCTAGTCATAAATATGCAACCTATTCCTAAATTGACTTATTTTAATTTTTATATTTGCTTGTTTGTTTTTGTTTTTGAGACATACTTACTGTGTAGCTTTGGCTGGCCTGGAACTCTCCATGTAGATCAGGTTGGCTTTGAACTCACAAGATCACATGCCTCCTGAGTGCCAGGGTTAAAGACATGTGGCCCTACTCCCAGTTGACATTGACATATTTTAATTGCACACATATGTCATTGCTCTAAATTACAGTGAAACTAAAACTAATGCATATTCTGCCTACATTGAGATACATTTATTCAGTTATCCACCTAAAGAATACATTTATTATATAGTTATCATGTACCCATTATTTAAAATTTTATTTTATGTGCGAAGAATATAGCATGAAAACATCTCATAGAACTTCAGTTCTATCCTGTTGTGATGTCAAAACTATGGCTTCCACGTGAATACATTGTCTTCTGTATTCTGTTTCATTCAAGAAATGAAAAGCTCATAACATTGTATAGACAATGGAAAGGTAAGCTGTTCTGTGAGGTACAGGTCTGATGTCATGGTGCTTCTGAGTTTGGTAATTTGTGTTGGATGTTGAGGCCACTCCCTTGAAGGGTATGGCTTATTCTGTTGTTTAGCCCAGTGTTCATCAGAAATAGCAGCTGTTCTTCCTAGCCTCGAAGAAAGTTAATAGTTAACATGGGGCGTTCCTGTGTCGTCATAGCTGTTGTCAGAAGTCGGCTATGGGGCCCGGGGAGCCTTAGGTAGAGTGTTTGCCTCACAAGCAGGAGAACCTAAGTTCAAGGCCCAGAACCCACATCAAAAAAATTTTAAGATACTATATTAGAGTATGGATAAGGAAATAAGAAAACAAAAACCCCAAATCCACATCCTTTTCTATTCTTCAATTTTAAATGCATCCTAATATATGTCACAAAAAAATTAAAACCTATTTAAAGTCAGGCGGTGGTGGCACATGCCTTTAATCCCAGCCCTCAGAGGGAGACAGAGGCAGGCAGATCTCTGTGAGTTTGAGGCCAGCCTGGTCTACAGAGCAACTTCCAAGATAGGGCTGCACAGAGAAAACCCTGTCTCAAAAAAAAAAAAAAAATCAAAAAACAAAAAGAGAACAAATGAAAACCAAGTATATGCTGAGCGGTGGGGGCACAGGCCTTTAATCCCAGCACTCAGGAGGCAGAGGCAGGTGGGCCTATGTGTAAGAGCAGCTTGGTCTACAAAGGGAGTTCCAAGATGGACAGAACTACACCGAGAAAAAAATATGGCACTTATTTATATAGATGCCATCATGAAATAAATTCTTCTGTTTGCTAAGCTCAAAATGATTAGTATATTAATAAGAGAAATTTAAAAAAAAGCTGAGTGTACTAGCATGCACTTATAATTCCGGAGGCAGAGAGGCGGGGTGAGGTGGAGAATCGGTGAGGTGGAGAGGCGGAGAAGTGGAGAGGCAGAGAGACAAGTGAGTCCCCAGGGTTGACCGGCCAGTGAGCCTAATGGACTTCATGAGCTCCAAGCTTGTGAGAAACCCTTTTCAAGAAAAATGGGGGCATTCTAAGGAACAACACCTGAGATTGACCTCTGGCTTGTAAACACACACACACACACACACACACACACACACACACACACACACACACCCCAGAAAGTTTATGTGGTGAGAACTGTTGCCCCATTGGTAGAAAACTTACCTATCAGGCAACTACAACTTGCTATGTAGTTGAAGGCAAGGTCCTTGTCAGCTCTAAGTCTGCAGCCAGCCTGATATACCATGCATCTCGTCTGTTTCCTTTTTCTTTAAATCTTGGGCTTTCAGCTGTGAGTTTGATAGTATCTCCTCTAGTTTCATTTCTGTAGCTGAGAAAACACACTGACAAAAAGCAACCTAGAGAAGAGTTTATTGTAGCTCCCAACTCCAGATTGCATTCCATCACTGGAGAGAAGTCAGGCAGGAATTTGAAGAAGCTAGTCACATCCCACCTAGTCTAGAGAAGAGAAATGAGTGGAGGCATACCATCTGCCCAGCTTGCTTTATCTGCTTGTCCAGTTGAGGCCACAAACCCAGGGCACGGTGCCCCATACTTTGAGGCAGCTGAACGAAGACAGACATCTACATTATGCCTACAGGCCAGCCTTCCCTGGACAGATTGAGACTTTTCTCAGTTGACAATTAAAACTGTCAGTGTCATAGAAAAACGCTTCATCTTTTAATAGAAATAGGAAAAAGACACTTTCTATTTTGATCAAATTCAAGAGAAGAACTTTTATTTCAATATGATTAATAAAAATAAATTTCAATATTTTAGCCAAAAGTAATACAAATGCAGCTTATAAAAGGTAATATTGTTGTGGAGAATTGTTCTGTCTGGAGATTCCCCTGTAGGTTTGCCTCCTTGCTTGTACTTGAAAGTCTGAAGTCCTGCTCTTAAAAGTGAGGCCTGTAATGGATGGAGACATGGCTCAGTGGCTAGCGATGCATACTCAGGAATTCTGTCGCCAACGCCCGCATCAAGTGGCTCACAGCTACCTGAGGCTACCTCACAGGGAGCAGGTGGCTTCTGTGGGCACCGGCACCCACATACAGACACACAACTACACATAATTAAAAATATTTTTAATTAAATTTATTTTATTTTACTTTAATATGTATGAATGTTTTTTCTTCATGTATGCGTGTGTGTCACATGTGTACAGTACATGTAGATGCCAGATGTAGGCTTCAAATTTGCTGGAACAGGAGTTACAGACAGTTGTGAGCTCCCATGTAGGTGTTGGAAATCAAACCCACATCTTCTGGAAGAGTAACAAGTGTTTTTAACTTCTGAAGTATCTCGAGCTCCTAAAAGTGGGGCCAGTAGACAAGATCACCTGGGTGTTAGCTAGAATTGCAGAAGCTTATACCCCATTGTTGACTTCTTGCCCTGCGTTTGAGTTCCTAGGTGATAGGTTCACCCAGGAAACTAAAACAGCTACAACTACAGTCTGGGAGTAGACACAGTGCGGGTCTGTTTTTCTGCAGCCAGGGAAATAATGATTTTTACATCCTTACATGGTTAGGAAAAAACAAAAAGACTTCTTGACACAGCCACATTCTATGCAGTTACTTCAGTGTCCATAAATAAAGTTTTATTGGAACACAGCTATAGTGGCACAGATTGTCTGTGGCTGCTTTGGCTCAAAACAAATAGTTGAGTAGTCATGACAACATTCATGTGGCCTAAAAAGCGTACAATATTTCCTTTCTGCCCATTTGTAGAAAAAAATGTTCTGCCCTCTGATCTAAAGTTACAAGTACATTCTTCTTGAGTTTCAGAGTAGCTTGCAAATAAAAGTCCTCTGATTATAATATATGCAATACATTATCTAATGATTCTTTATTATAAAGCTGAATTAATAAAGCCAAGTTTGCATGAATATTTAAAAATTTAACTTTTTCTAAATGAAATATAGATAAGTTACCGAGCTTTTCACCAGGGACAAATTTGGTAATTTATTGATAATTTCATGGGTTTGGGGCTTTTTTTTTTTTTAATATAGAGTACAATTGAGTTGGCTGTGACAGCTTACACCTTTAATGCCAACATGTGGGAGACAGAGGCAAGTGGATAGCTGTGAGTGCAAGGCCAGCCCAACATATAGACAAGTTTCAGGCCTGTTAAGGCTAAATAATGCGACCTTGTCTCAAAAATAACAAAGCATGATTGTATATCTTATGGCTATGCATCAAATGGATTGAGTAATCAGCCTTTATCCCCCTCTACATTTTATGGTTCTTTTAACCCTGATATGGAAGCTTCAGTAACCCTGGATGATGACTTTGCAGGTGGAAACCTGTTGGTCTTGGTGGACCAGCATGCTGCCCATGAGCGCATCCGTTTGGAACAGCTTATTACTGGTAAGCTCTGTCTGCAGCTAGAGGAGGTTTAAGACATCAATGCAGTTGACACACCTACAAGAGGTTTTCTCAACATGACTGCAAGGAAGGATGCATTGTATGTTTGAAAATTAAGCTGAGATTACCCAGTCTGAAAACTACTGGAAGACTGCAGGAGTTTGCTATTTCAAA
>CM052705.1:88947813-88970164 GCA_028551405.1 Uromys caudimaculatus | reverse complement strand
GCTGTAGGCTCCCTTCCCTCTGCTGTAGGCTCCCTTCCCTCTGCTGTAGGCTCCCTTCCCTCAGCTGTAGTTCCTCTGGCTATGCATTTGCTTTTTCAATTCACATCCTCACATTTTCTAATCGTTGGGGTTGTTTTCTGTTCACTGAGGATGGTTTTAAATGCTAAAAGGGCAAGGACAGCAGAACAGCTTATTCATGCCTATTTTCCTTTTGACTTTTTAGGAATTTATTCGAGAACAAGTGGAGGTAAGCTTTTCTCTTATTTGGGAGTGTCACTCGGAAGTGTTGCACACAAGGTTTCATCATTTCATTTCCTTTTTATTACTACTGTAGCTGCTCCAGACTACGGGAGGTATCCAAGGGACTCTGCCGCTGACTGTCCAGAAGGTGTTGGCCTCTCAGGCCTGCCATGGTAAGCGCCCTCACATAGCCAGAGTCCTGTATGAGCTGAGCACTGGCTGGGTACAGTGATTGTATTGGAGACAAATGGGCTTTTCTACTCACCTTCTACAGGGTGTAATTTAGGTCAAGAAGCTGAATCTGCTTTAAACATTACATTTTGAAAGTAGAACACTAATAGAACTGACTAATAAAGCAGAGGAGTGGGCCCTAAGGGAGGTCTCCTGAGTGAGGCCAAAGTGAGCCTGGGGCTCATCACAGTGTGAGGAGAAGCCTTGGCAGAGCCACAAGGCAGAGTAAATTCCTCTCATGAGGAGCAGCCAAGAGTACCAAGAAATTAGGCCGGAAATAAAGACCAGACGCTTAGGTTCCAGAGAGACCTGTAGAGCTGGTACAGAGCACAGGTCCAGTGACGGCCGTGAGCAGGCGTCTTGTTCGTAGAGGACATGGCATTGTGGGACTCAAATAAGGGATGTGGCAACTGCAGAGCTGCCTGCAACTGTTCTGGGGCCCACTGACACCCCCACCTGATTCCCCCCAGGCTTCTCACCTCTGCTTCTCCAAGCTTAGCCTGCGCCCTGCAAATATCCCAGTGTCCTTTGCCCCTTTATTCTGTCCTCCAGAGTCTGAGGCTGTCTGCACTGCCCTTCCTGCCCCTGTGAGCCCTTGGCCTAGTCCTCACACCCCAGCCAGCTCCTCTTGCAGTGTCTATCCCCTTAGCTCCCACTGCAGTCCTTGGCAGTTGTTTTGATCTGCTGCAGGCAGGGTCTTACTCTGTACCCCAGGCTGTCCTAGAACTACTTATGTAGAATAAGCTGACCTCTAACTTGTAGCAATCCTCCTGCTTCAACCTCCCACAGGTGGGACTACAGATGTGAGCCACCACGCCCAATCTGGGAACTCTTATAAAAGATGTTTCTAAGCATGTCATTCTTCCATCTGAAATACACGTTGCCATTATGACTGCTGTGGGTATAAAATTATTTTATATGTTTTATTTTTTTTAATTTTTGTCTGTTTCTTTAAGATAAAGTTTCCTATAGTCCAGGCTGGTCTCTTAGTATGTAACTGAGGATAATCTTAAACTCTGGATCCTCCAGCCTCTACCTCCAAAGTGCTTGGTCTCAGGCATCTCCTACTATCCCTAGCAAAGCCATAGCCTACAGCTTACAGGGCCGCGCTTAGCCCTGCCTGCCGTTTGAGTTTCAGCACGTCATATTCCATTGTGCTCTTCTTTGTCTTGTTCCTCCTATGACCTGACACACTTGCACTGGCCTTTCCTGAGCCCGGCATGCCTTTCTGCTCCTTCTCCAAGAAAAAAATCTCTTCCTCTTGTTCCTCCTCCTCCTTCTTCTCTTCTTCCTTTTCCTCTTCCTCTTCTTCCTTTTTCTTCTTCTTCTTTTTTTATCAAGGCAGGAGCGGTTTCTCTGTGTGTCTCTGGCTGTCCTAGAACTTGCTTTGTAGACCAGACTGGCCTATGACCTCAGAGATCTGCCTGCTTTGGTCTTCTTAACCCAGTGTCTCAGCTGAAATAACTTAGCAAGAGAGCACTCCCTGGCCTTCTGAACTGGGCTGGTTTTGTGTTGCATATTCTTGGCCTATGTCTCGTAGCACTGATGACTTAAATTACCTTGTACTGGTTTGTCTTGTTATCTTACCTGTTAGAGCTCCATGAAGGCAGAGAGGTTCACTCACTGTCTGAAAAGGCTCCTAATGCAAAGCATACATTTAATTAATATTTATTGTCTGAGGGAATTAATTCTAGAATAAAGTTGTGTTCTAACATGTAATGATTTAAACCAGAAAGACTGTATGGAAATCAAGAAAAGGGGAAAATAAAACAGACACTATAAGAAACAGTTTGCTTTTGAACCTTCATGGACAGAAGGAAATTAATTAAAATTTCGCATACTCCTAGGTAGGCAGTACTGCCCTACGTCTTTGAGAAAGCCCCCAAAGCAAGATCCTAAGGGGTTAATGCCCCTCCCCCTCCAGAACACAGGGACAAACCCCATAAGGAAGCTGAGACAGGAGGGCAGTCCTGAAGACTGAGTCTATCCCATGACCTCAGGTGCCAGCCTCAAGCAGTATAAAGGCCAGACTAAAGAAGTCTAAGAAATCTATGACTGTCCAGGTTCTCCGTTCTGCCCCAGGTTGACGCTGATTCTCACTGTGCACTGTAACTCTTTGGTGTCTCTTTCATTTAGGAGCCATTAAGTTTAATGATGGTCTGAGCCTAGAAGAGAGCTGTCGCCTTATCAAAGCTCTGTCCTTGTGCCAGTTGCCGTTTCAGTGTGCTCATGGGAGACCTTCAATGCTGCCCTTAGCTGACCTGGACCACTTGCAGCAGGAAAAGCAGGTACAATAATGACCTTGTTCTAGTTTGCTTCCTGTTGCTGTGATAAAACCAACCAAAGCACACTTGGGGGTGGGGGGAGAAAGGGTTAATTTGATTCACACATCTCAATTATACTGCAGGAACTGAAGCAGAGATCCAGGAGAGGTGCTGGTTACAGGTTCACTCAGCCTGGCTCTTAAAGTACCCAAGACCATCTGCCCAGGAGTGGTACCACCCACAGTGGGCTGGGCCCTCCCACACCAATTACTAATCAAGAAAATGCCCTATAGACTTGCCTTCAGCCAAGCTGATATAGGCATTTTTTTTTTTTAAATGAAATTTCCCAGGTGACTATAGCTTATGTAAAGTTGACAAAACAACCAGCACAGACCTATAGAATCGGAAGGAGCAAAGTTTACCTTTTCCTTTTTTCAGCTTTGGCTATCTATTGTAATCCATCTTTATCCTCTCCAAAACAGTCGAGTTTTGAAAAGCACGCACTGGAAGTTTTATTTAAGCCACCCACTTGGTCTTTCAGTTCACATGGAAATGGAGCTTAGACTTAAGTGTCAGTTTATCTCTGTGATGGCCTCCTGGTTTTTAAGCTTAACATGTGTACATGTACCCTGAATATCCTGTATCCTGCACATCAGTTGCCTGCCAGCTCCAGGTTTCATGATTCCTGAAGGCAGAAATGTCTCTAGCTCACAGTTGTCAGAACGGAGCCAACATCAGGTCCCTTGCAAGTGTGTGCTGCAATGGTGCCCTGCAGCTGGAGCTGGCTATCTCAGAGATCTATCTCTGTGTTTCCTCATCAGACATGGAGGCAGACTTTGGAGGTCTCTCCTGTGCTGTGGCTCTGATCTGTGACAAGCAGCACATGAGCAGTGATGCGGCTAATGCAGGAATTGCATGGAGCCCTTCTCCTAAGAACGTTTTCTATTCTCGTTACAATCTGTTTTTCTTTTCTTTTATGTGTAAGGGTGTTTTGCCTACATATGTGCTTGAGCACCATGGGTGCATGGTGCCTGTGGAGGCTAGAAGAGGGTATTAGATCCATCCTGGAGATGCTTGTGAACCGCCATTGGTTATTAAACCCAGGTGCTCTGGAAGAGCAGTTAGTAGTCTTAACCTCTGAGCCATCTCTGCAGCATCCTGTTAAGATCTGAAATGAAACAGAAATGAGTGTGTACACAGTGTGTGTTGCTGCTTTCTTTTGCTTCCCTTTCTTGTTAATGACTGTAAAGTCTTTCCTTGCACGGGGATTTTATATACTGTTCCCTGACTTATCCAGTTAATTTTACTCCACAAAAATTCTTTTATTTTATGGTGTTGGAAAAATGGCTCAGTGGTTAAGGCACCGGCTGCCCTCCAGAAGACCCAGGTCTGATTACCGGCTCGCACACGACAACTCACAGCTGTCAGCAACTCCAGTTTCAAGAGCCCTGGTATCTTCTTCTGAATTCTGCAGGCATAAGGCACACATGTACGTACGTATGTATGTACATACATACATACTTACATACATACATACATACGTACATACATACATACATACATACGTACATACATACTTACATACATACATACATACGTACATGCATGCAGGCAAAACAGCCCTGCTACCCATCCATAAAAACCCACCTCTGAAAAATCCCTACCCCCATCACTGAGGAGACAAGAATTTAGACTTACGGTTTAATTCTGAGGGATGCTATCATCTTTTTCTGAGTCCAAAAAGGAGAAATCCAAACACATTTGGAGAGCCATACTTTGAAATACTTTTTTTTAAAAAAAATTGTTAACTATAGTCAGTCTCTTTCTTCTCCTAGGTTAAACCCAATCTTGCTAAATTTTGCAAAATGGCTCGTGCCTGGCATCTCTTTGGAAAAGCAGAAGGCTGTGATAAAAAGCAGAACCTGCAACAGCCCATACCTCCTTGTGAACCACCATGAGAAGAGAATTTCGGATGTGTAAGGAGACAGGGGGGTGCTGTGCCTCCCTCTGAGCAGAGAGCTGGAGCAGCAGAAAGCAGTGCAGTTGTGAGCAGGTCAGCTGGCCCTGAGTGGGGCTGGCTCATCAGTCTCCTGGAGCAGATGGAGCCGGCAGATGCACTCAAGCCTAAGGGTAGTTTATTTCTTTGCATCCATGGACACAGGAGTTTGCCATATGATACCTATCTGTTGTAAATTGATTTAGCGATAAAATGTAATGATTTTGTAATTGGTGGACTGGCTTATGTTTGAGGGATGTGGCTACTGTTTTTGAGCAGTTTTCCCCAGCCTCAGTTTACACTCCATGAAGACGCTAAGCCCTCAGAGCTGGTCTGCTGTCCTCCCAGCCCCTGGCGCAGCCCCTCCCCCATCCATCCCTCTTCTGCGTTTGTCTCCTTAACCTCACCCCTGCTTCTTCACATTTGCATTAATATGGTGTTTCTCTGCTCACTATAAAAATATTTCCTGATGTCTTCCAGAGAGACTTTAATTATATTAGGGATTAAAAGTTAGGGATAGCCGGGTGTGGTGACATATACCTGCAGTCCTGGTACCTGGGAGGCTGAAGCAAGTCCATGGCAGGGCGCCATTAGCCTAGGCTGTGTATACAGCAAGACCCTGACTCAAAATAAATGATAAACTACTGACAAAGAGAAACACAAAGATAGAATAGAGAAAGTTTAAAAAAAAAATTTTAAATTCTCTTGGTAACCCAGGCTGTTTTGTAGACCAGGCTAGCCTCAAACTCAGAGATCCACCTGTTTCTACCTCCCAAGTGCTGGGATTAAAGGTGTGTGCTCCACTGCCTGGCAAGAAAAATTGCAATCTTATTCCTGGTTTTTTTTTGATAGTCTTACTGTTTTTTTTAAAACCAAAAGTGAATGTTTATATCCTGAACCAACAAAACATTAAAAAATACTGGGTTTGTACTTATAAAGTGTTTCTGTGTAAGTAATTATTACAGCAAATGCAGCATTTATTTCACCCTAATCAAGCGCGCCCCACACTGTTCTGTAGATGAGGTGGCTCGGGCCCTTCCCTCGTTGTGCGCTGCTTTTATTACATTATGCCTAGTGGCCTCAGGATTTCACTTGGGACCAGGACTGATCTTTCTGAAAATGCTTGTTATGCGTTCTTTAATTTGTATGTTCCCTACTTTTCCAATTACTTATGGTTAATATGACTCAGTTGACGAAAGGACCATGGGGAAGGACGTGTGCAAACAACCCATCTGGTAATTCTAACGGCAAGGGTTTCACTCTGCTGTGTAGTTAGCAGGGCGCTGGAGGGGATGTCCACAGAGCACTTCCTGACATCCTGCTCACCATGGCCTCTCCATCAATGAAAGAATTCTCTGTTTTTTTAGTGCAGAAAACAAATGTGTGCTCATGGGGAAGAGTGTGTTTGCCAGCAGCCTTGGAGTGAACCGCGGGGATAAAAGTAATGCCTTTATGAGCACGGGCCTCGGGGCAGGTTGAGGGGAACAGCACTCATTTTCCTGCTGATCCTGATGGCTTCATCACTGGAGCCATGAAGAATAGACCCTGCTGTCTAAGGCAGGCTTTGTCCCCAGAGCTGTACAAATGAGCATCTTGTCTATGCTCAGTGGGGAGATGTGGCCTAGGGCCTCTGCAGCACTGTCCCAGGTCAGTGAGGAGGGAAAGGGCTGGGGAACAGAGTCTCCTGTGTAGCCCAGGCTGTCCAGTAACTCACATGTACTGACGCTGTCCGTTGAACTCCAGCCTGTAATGGTTTTTACCTCTCAAGGCATGCATGGCGAATCACCATGAATCACCACCACGATTGCCCTACAAAGAATTTGAAAAAATCCTTTATGTCAGCCCAGTTCTCAGGATTTCAAATGAGTGATAATACTTCTTAACAGAGTGTCGGGTGACTTTCAGAAGGGTTACTTCTGTGTAATTGCCAACTCCTGTTTTCCCAAGAGGAGCAGAGAATCAGAAAGTGTTTTCCATGAATTAGGTCTTCCTGGCTAGCCTGAGAAGCTAGGAGATAATTATCTTCTTTTAATAATTTATAAGCTCATTTGCATTCATCAGCATAAAAACAACTTATTAGCCAAAAATATCTAGTAGATTACTTTTATTGCCTCTTAGGGTTTTATATTGTCCTTTTAAACTCAAGGACCATAAGAACAAAGACATACTTAATTTTTTAATATATGCTAGTAATTTTTTAAACATTGGTTTATTTATGAGTGTGTCTCTGTCTGCACACACATGGTCCCTGGTGTATGTGGAAGCCAGAGAGCGACTTGTGGGAGTGGATTCTCTTCTACTGTCCAGGCTTGCCAGGGAGCATCTCTCCCTGGCCCACACCACTATACTTCAGATGAGGTAAGGGGCCAGCTCTCCCATGCTCACATCCTTGGCCTTGCTTGCCTGCATCCTGCCACCAGGTGAGGTACAGGGCCAGCTCTCTATTGCAGCCAGGAGGGGTGGGACCAGCTCTGCATAGCCCTTGGACACCAACATGATTCCCAGATTGGCCCAGATCCCATGGTCTGTTTGCCCAGACCAGGACATCCACATGGTCTTTAGTGGTAATATGAGCCACGGACAGTCAGCACAGTTCCCTGCTGCTGCATGGCCCCAGGCCCAGACATGCTCCTCAGCAGCAGCCTAAGCCATGGCCTCAGATGGCAGGGCAGGGTATTCACAACAGGCTATTTCTCTCCACCCTCTTGTCTCCAGTTCCTCCTCTCTTCAAAGTACTCAAACCATCCGCTTCTCTTTCTCTCCCATCTCTCTACCACATACTTGCACGTCCTAGAGGCTTCTGCTGCGCATGGGTCACGTACATGGCAGGTGGGCCTCTGGGAGTCCTCCCGCCCCTCCGGTTGCTCATTTTGAAATGGATATTCTGGCTCCTAAGTGTCAATATTCCTTGACATTTTTCATCTCCACACCTCTATATAAATATATAACTCTAATATATATATATATATAATACACACCTCTAAATAAATAAATGCCAGATAGAGGATTCCAAACGCCAGCACCTTGGCTCAGGAGATCATCCAAAACACCACCTTCGGCCGCTGGGCCATTGACCACAGGGCTACCAGGGCTGTGCTGGTGCCCTTGGGAGCTGAACCCCAGCGCTGCCCCACCCACCTGTATAATATATTTTTAAAGATTTATTGTTTTTGTGTATATATGTGTGAGCATATGTGTACCACCTGTGTCTGCAGAGGCCACAAGAAGGTATAGGATCCAATGGAACTGAAGTTAGAGGTCACTGTGAGTCACCATGTGAGTGCTGGGAACAGAACCTGGCTTCTCCGCAAGAATAGTAAGCACTCTTAACTGCTGAGCCATCTCTCCAGTTCCGTGTAATATTTTTATTAAATAAATTAAAATAATTTTGGTTTATGGAATTTATTAGTTTGTCAACTTAGGGGTTCAACTTTATGACATTTTGTTGGTAGAGGTGTGTTAGTAACTTCAAAATAAAAGTTATGAGATGTGAAATGTAACCATTCTTGAAAGTTGCATTTTGGCAATATTCATCAAAATATATTAAGAAATAAAGATGCATATGGATGCCTCTAACTTCAGGAGATTTAGCTTGAACTGGGGATAGGGTTAAGGAAACTGAGA
The DNA here is from genome assembly GCA_028551405.1 of Uromys caudimaculatus. Classification (NCBI taxonomy): domain Eukaryota; kingdom Metazoa; phylum Chordata; class Mammalia; order Rodentia; family Muridae; genus Uromys; species Uromys caudimaculatus. The sequence goes on along the minus strand of CM052705.1, from coordinate 88,961,809 downwards.
ACAGAATATGCATCACTGAATTTCAGCCGGGGCTTTGTCACTGGGCTGAGAGGAGATGGCAGAATTACCGTGAGGCTTTAGACTGTGGGTAGGAGGACCTGGAGAGTGGCTTAGAGTGGGAGACCACACGTTCTTGCCGAAGACCTGGGTTGATGTGCAACACCCACCTGATGGCTCAAATCAGACCCCTCACCTTGACCTTCCGGGGCGCCAGGCACACACATGGTGCACAGACATTTATACAGACATATATCAAGCACATAAAAAATTTTAACCCTACCCCCGGAACAAAAATGCTCTGTTCAGTAACAGGAACTAGCACCAGAAAAACCAGAGAGCCAAAGCAGAGAGGAAGCTAAGTGTGGGGGAAGGGAGCAGCTCCATCAGGATGCCTGTCAGCTGGTGACAGGAGAATGGGGAGCAGCTCGCCATCCGGGTTAGGGGCAGCACAGACCGTGAGAAAAACAAGGCAGAACAGGACCAAAATTTTAGAATCTGGGCCTAAGGGGCCATGCCAGGTGAGAGCAGATGCAGCTCAGCAGTTCCCTGAAGCCCTGGCGGCCAAGCCACAAGTGGGAGCCTGGCATGCTCTTCTGGAAAAGAGCCATTCTGACACAAAACTCAGAGTACTGTTTCTGCATCCCATCAAAGCCAGGAGTGGAGCTGGGAGAAGGAAGGCCCAGGTTCGTAAAAGCAGTGTACAGGCCTGAACAACTCAAATTCAGACAGACCCTGGATCCCGTATAGAAGCTTGACAGACTGATTTTTGTCTGTAATCCGATTGGTTGAAGGTGAGTTAGAAGACGGAGACAGGAGAATCCCCTTCCTTATCCTTATTCCTTCTATTCCTCTGTTCACTGGCCCATCATTTAGAAAGTGGGTTGTGCCTATTGCCTCAGAAAGTGCGGGTCAAAGGCCATCATGTGGCCCGAGCTTTCTCAAACCCTCAGAGCTCTTTTACCCATGCCCATTCCGTGTCTCCTCCTCCTCTTCCATCACCTCTGATGAAGACACCTGACCAAAACCGTCTTACCTCACCAGCTGGAATGCTGAGCAGAAAGCCAGCACATCAGCAGCAATCCGAGCTCGGCCAACCTCACTTGAGGTTAGCCTTAAAACTCGCTACTGCTTATTTCAAAAGCAAGGAATGGCTAGTGACTAAGGCAGTGTGGAGCCAGTTACCACTGTTTATCCTTTGAATTGGCTTGCGTTTAAAAAACTCATTTAGATTTATCGTGTTATTTTATGTGTATGGGTATTTTGCTTGTATGTGTCTGTGCACCACATGCATGTCTAGCCCTCAGGTCAGTGGCCAAGGAGGACAAAAGAAGGCAGGAGATCCCCTGGGACTGGAGTTACAGACAGCTGTGAACCACCGTGTGGTGCTGAGAATCAACCCAGGTCTTCTGCAAGAGCACAAGTGCTCTCAACTGCTGAGCCATCTCTCCAGCCCCTGGTTTGCATTTTTGTTTGGTTGTTTGAGACAAGATCTCTCTGTGCAGTTCTGGCTGCCTCAGAGCTCACTGTAGACCAGGCTGGCCTCAAACTCACAGAGATCCTATTGTCTCTGCCTCCTGAGTGCTGAGCTTAGAGGCATGGGTCACCACACCTGGCCTGGTTTGCAGTTTTGAGACAAAGTTTCACTCTCTATATATGGCCCAAACTGCCTCAAAGTTGGAATCTTCCCGCGTCTGCCACGGAAGTGTTGGGATTACCAGAGTGAGCACTGTGCTCTGCTTTGTTCTCTTAATCAACTTTGTGTTCTTGGTTCTTAGCCTGCGGACTTCTACAGATGATGAATTTTAGGGATCTGGTCAAGCGTTCACTTAATTCACTACAAGCTAGCTTCTTTTCTAGGCAGGCTTGATTCTAATGCAGCATGCCTAGGGGAGGAAACCGATCAGGAGTCTCCCCGACAGCGTCTACTGGAGACATTCAGCAATCCCAACTGCAGCACCTTTGTTGTGTGAGTGACGTGGAGATGGGAGTTCTTTACTGATGACTGTGCAGCTGCTGCACAGTATCCTGGCACAGCTGCTTGGTGCATGAGGGGACCAGTGATGTAACTCGGGGGCAGAGCACTTGCCTACCACATACAAAGCCTTGAGTTCTGATCCCAGCTCTGCATATAATAATGTACAGAGAAGCAGACAAACCAAATACAAAATACTTGTAAGCCCCATTTCAAAAGACTTCTTTCATGTTAACTTAGGTGCATATCCACTGATGGAGGATTTTTTTTATCTTTTGTAAACTGTGTATGTGTGTACACCTGCACACACATGTAGAAGATAGGGAGACCAACGTGTGGAAGTCGGTCTTCTTCTACCAGGCTTGGCAGCAAGTTCATTTATCCAGCTGAGCCACCGAACCCACCCAAACATAAGGAGTTTCTGAGCGGTCAGATAGCCGGCATAGAGCTTTTTAAATTTTTTCACTACCTATTAGCATTCATGGCTAAGCTGGCCTGATGGAGCAAGTTGTACGCATGGAAAATCAACAGAGCTACAGAGCCCAGCAGTACAGCTAGTTACCAGGCAGCTTTCATCATCCAAAGACTACTGCAAGTTTTTGGTTTTTTAAAATGGTTTTGAAGCATATCTATGAAACATACTTTCTGGGTACCAGCATTTCTTTCAGGATCACTTTACGCTTACTTTTTTTTTTTCTGGTGAGAGTATGTTTTCAGACTTCTGAAGCTAAATTAAGAGTTTCTGTTCCCTATTCAAGTTCCAAGAATTATGCCTTTCCTGCCCTCTGCCCAACTTGGAAGATAGAGACCGTGGGAACAAGTGTCTTTACTAACTGCATTCCTTATCTGGCGGTTTATTTGGTGTGTTCGGGAAGACATCTGCCTCCATGGCTCTTATTTCTATAATTCTGCCCAAGCACCAGGGTTTTTTCTGGGTCCTGCCTGCCAGACAGTATTGTGAGGGTTACAAGGCTGGGGGTTACAAGTCTCTGGACTTGACCCTGTGGGTGAGTGCTGCTCTCTTCCCAGCCTTAGCCGACAGGTCCTTCAACAGGAAAAGGAAGAGAAGGGCAGGAAACAGGCCTGGTGCAGTTGACTTAAGTGACTTACGTCGTAGCGTCTAACGCAGCATCCTGCCCTTCTCGTCTGGGCTCGAAGACAGCTTCTGTCCCCTGCTCATCCATCCCAGTCGTGCCTGGAAGGACACTGGTGCTAATTTTAGACAGACTGGGATGCACAAAAAGTGTCACGGCAAGCCAGAAACAAATTTCGAGTTCCCGACTCGCTGCGGTTCTTAATCCAAACCACACAATTGCACCCAAGTGAATTGCTGAAGATGCCGTTTTCAGAGACATTGGCTTGTAACCGGCAGACATTAGCCACTTCAGAAAGCACAGGATCTTCTATTGGAGAAATAATTCAAAGTCTGAGTGAGTCAGGCAGGCTGCTCTTAGACCCTTCAGGTCAACCCTCCCTCATCTATGACCATCCCCCACCAAAGCACAAAGCAGAGACCTCTCAAGGTGCTATCCGTCTCCCGCCTTTCCCTTATAACTAACTTTCAACCAGTTTATTGAAGTGTGGGTATCAACCTACCCCTCCAAATCGCTCAGTGTCTTAGGGGTTAAATGCGGAGATTCCTAAGCTCCTTCCCTCCATCCAGACTCTGCCTCAAGAGGTGAAGATCTCATGGGGAAGTCACTTTCAGAGCAGTGGGTCCTGACACAGTTTATCCTGAGGCACTTTTTCAAACCTCCATTGCAAGCACTACACCTAAGACTGGAATTTATAGCTTGCTACCGCTGGTGTTCTTCCAACTTTTAACTCTGCATTTCTGTGAGATGCTTTAGTGGACTAAGGGTCACGTTACATACTGCTTGCTTGTCCTCTCACCAGCCACCCTAACTCATGAAATAGAAAGTGGACTTCCTTACAACTATCTCCCACTAACTGGTAATGTATGCCTTTGACAGGTGGCCCGTCACTTCCAACCTAATGGAATTATGTTAGCCAGCTGTAGCTAACTACAACCATTCGGAAGGCTGCTGTGCTAGCCATTGGGCCACCAACAGTCACTTGAGAAGCTGCACACTTACCATTTGGGAATGTGGGCCAGGAGAAGCCCGAGCTGAGTCTTCAGAAAAGCAAGAAAGCAGAATTTGTTAAAAGTGCTTCTCTAGCTTTGTTAATATTGAGAACTAATGTAATTCAAGGCTGGGAAAACCAGCCAAAATGCTTTCAACCCAGACAGTGCAGTCCAGCTGCTGCAGGAGGGAACTTCACCTGTAGCCCACGCAGCATTGCAGTGTAAATACCGTAGTGACTTTACCTTCTTGCTGTGCTGAACACAGGCTGTGATCCAGCTACTGTGATCACTTATTGTGTCCCCGTGTTCCTTCATGTAATTCTCCAAGTGTCAGCTCCTAGCTGCCTCTCAGACTAACCAGTCCTCAGCCTCTTCAGAAAGGGAAGCTTTGAACCAATTCTCCCTTCCCAAAATCTGATGCAGCAGTCTGGAAGTAGACCCCAAGGTGGTGTATTTTAAGTTCCATGAGGCTCGCCTCTTTCTTTTTTTTTTCTTTTTTTAAGATTTTATTTATTTCATGTATGTGAGTACACTGTAGCTGTCTTCAGACACCCCAGAAAAGGGCATCAGATCCCATTACAGATGGTTGTGAGCCACCATGTGGTTGCTGGGAATTGAACTCAGGACCTTTGGAAGAGCAGTCAGTGCTCTCTGGCCTGAGGCTCAAGTCTTAAAGCCATTACTGTAGATACTAAAAAGTCGTTTGGGGCCCTTTCCAGTTAGCTGTACGGGGAAACCGCTTTAACTTATGCTTGTTTTAGGCTTTTCTCTGATCACAATGCTCTCTGCAAACAGAGAAAGGGCCGCTCTGCTGCTTCAGCCCATTCAGAGCTTGGAACAATAAACGAACTTGGGGAGTTTCCAGTAGCTTTTATTGGCACAGCCTAGGAAAGGGTCTGGAAGGCATTTCTGAGCAAACACCAACCCAGCAAAAGTAGTCATGGTATGTCTAACACACCACTGAGCCAGAAGGTTGAAGGTCCTGAAACAAACACAGCCTGGTCACAAAGTGGCTCCGAAATCCCCAGGTAAGCAAGCCCTGCTGCTCAGGTAAGCCCGGAAGGGCAGGAGCAGTCCTGGATGCACTCCTCACTGTGGATGAGCAGGAAGGCAGGCGACACTGAGGGCTGCGGCTGACTCTCCACTCCCCACTGTAGCAGCAACGCCGTGTCCCCCCTCCACTCTGGGTCTAAGCTGGTTCCACATAGGACAGGCCGTGTCAGAGGACATGGTCATCAGGATGGTAGAGCTCGCTCATCAGGCGGTAGATGTAGGATGGTGCATTCCCACCAATGTTGGAGATAAAGAGGGTAATGAGGTCGGGGGGCACGTAGTCGAACACAGGACAGTGGACACTGACCTTCTCCAGGATGTCTCCTGCAAGACAATCACATGCTAGAGGTAAACTGAGGATCCAGCTTTAACATAGCAGAGTACAAGTTCAATAATGCAGGCATGCTAGACAGTTGTGGCAAAGCTCAGACTGGGAGGGGTGGCTGCAATTCGTGATTCTCATGTTAACACTTGCCAGTGGCTGAGTCGGGTGGTTGGCCAGAGACGCTGCCTCAAGCCAACTACAATCAAACAAACTACAGCAGTAAAACCAACCTCTCTCATGTCTTTTCATAACATTTAAAACTCAAACTTGGGATTGGAGCAATGGCTCACTGGCTAAGGTACTAGCTGTTCTTCCAGAGGACCTGGGTTTGGTTTCTACCACCACATAGCTGTAACTCTAGATCCAACGGATCCAATGTCCTTTTCCAGCTCTGAGGAAAACCAGCCTTGCATGTGGTACCCAGAGAGACATGCAGGTGAAACACACACACACACACACACACACACACACACACACACACACACACACACACACACAAAGTTTGGCTTTTTAAATTCAAAGTCAAGACTGCAACCTTAAAGGTCCAGCCCCCCTCCCCCAACTACACTAGGTACACTGTGACCCACTCTCCCTGTGCTCCGAACAGTCCAGCCACATGACCAGCTTCCCCGGCTGGCTAAACACACACATTTCATGCCCTGCAGTCCCTGGAAAGTGTTCCCAAATCCTCACACACAGAGCCCACTCAGTTAGAACTCCAGCAATGCCGTCCGATCAGGACCCACCGAGTCTTAGGGAAGTCCTGTCGCCACCTCCTTTTCTTCCTAACACACCCCAGGACTCCACACTTTCTTGCCCGCCATCTATAGCGTACGTCTGTGGAAAGAGGGCTTGACTGCCTCATTACTTTATTCCTTGCACCACGTGCAGCGATGCAGAACGGGCATTTCTCTTTCCCTTTAGTTTTCTGAGACAGCATCTCGTCACGTAGCTCTGCTTGGCCTGGAATTCACTATATAGATAGACTAGGATGGTCTCGAATTGTGATGACCTCAGCTCCCCGCTAAGTACTGGGATTATGAGTGCCACCACACTTGGCTTCAAAACTATTTAAGTAAAAGGATAAGTTATTCAACTTCTAAGAAGAATCACGATGACATACAGTGTTCTGGTCTTACAAGGTGTGTGCAACCAGCTGGACTGCTGACCAGGCCGCGGGCTCACTGAGCAGAGCTGCTGCCTTCAGGTGAGGCCTGAGGAGCACACCTCCTTCCCATCCTTCCCCCAAAACAAGGGACACCTAGGCTACAGGTGAGTTTGCAAGTACACGTACTTCAGATCTTGCTGCTTTGAGCAGCCAGTTAACCAAAATGACTCCTTACAGCAACTGGAAACGGTCTACACAAGCAGTAACACACACACACACACACACACACACCCATACACCCATACCTTCTGTGAAAGGAAGGACTTCTTCAGGAGCCACAAACTTGTGAAATGAATCTTCTTCACTGGGGAACTAGAAAAAAAGAAAACCTCATTTTTAAAAGGGATTCAGTGATTTTGTTGAAGGCCTTGCTGTTGCGGTGTGAAATGAAAAGCCTACAAAGGATTTATATATAGCTGCGTAAAGCGGCATTGTTCACAGAAGTTAAAAGGTGGAACCGACTCAATACCCACCAATAAACACACCGTTAGTTAGGGGTCTGGAGAGACGCACAATGGTGAAGAGCACTATTGTTCTTGCAGAGAATGTGGGTTTGATTCCTAGCATCCACGTGACGGGTCACCGCCATCTATAACTCGTGGAATGCAAGGCCCTCTTCTGACCTCCTTGGGCACTAGGGCATGCACATAGTGCATGCAAAATAAAATATAATTTAAAAAAATCTAAATAGCCGGGAGGTGGTGGCACACATCTTTAATCCCACCACTCAGGAGGCAGAAGCAGGTGGATCTCTGTGAGTTCGAGATCAGCTTGGTCTACAAAGAGAGTTCCAGGACAGCCAGGGCTACACAGAGAAACCCTGTATCAAACAAACAAAAAGCCTAAATAAATAAATGGTTAATTAAACTGTGGTATGACTATGCAGACATAGGTTATTCCCATACAAAGTTTGTGTCACTGTCAAATGACTATTCATTTAACAACTGCTGATATTCAAGCTGCAGAAGACAGGCCCTGGAATAATGCCCCCACCCCCCTGCCCGCCAAAAAAAAAGGGGATTTTATGTTCCTAGTTTCAACCTGCTTGGCACTTCAAGAAGTGTTGGGGCAATGGAGAAGAGTGGCAACTGGACATCCAGGGCCTTCTCTGTCCAGTGTTATCCTGACATTATTGATGAAGGATTGTAACTACTGATTCTGTTCCTAGCTCAAAATATCTACGACTCCGTTTAGCCTGTGGTGGATCAAATCCATCAATGGAGGAACAAATCAAATGGAGAACCTGGAATAAGGCAAAGGCCAGAGTTGGAGCCTACACAGCTGCTCCCTTTTCTGTTGTTACCAGCTTGAGACGAGCAGACACACCTGAGGAGAGAGTTTGAACATGGGCGCACAGACGATGAGAGGCGTGGAGTGGTGTTTTGCTGCCAGTGCCAGAGTGTGAGTTCCCGCCACAGCCCTCAGGGAACCATTGGCCAGGATAGTCTTCGTACCGATGATCACCTTTGGGAGGAGAAAAACCATGAGCACCTGGGGTGGAACCCTAACAGGGCTTTTGGCTGGATGCTCAGGCCTGTATCTTAGCATCTGAACAGGCAGCAGGGGGCAAGGGAGCCTCCTATGCTCAGGACTAGAAAATTCTAGTTTTGACAAACATGGCACAGGATGGGAAGCTGCAACACCTGGTTTTTTTCCCAGTCTTTCCTGGAAATCATGCACAGCACTTCCTGGGAACCTAAGAGCCTGATCTTTTACCACCCAGCCTTGCCCTGCTTCTTGAGCATGCGTGGGAACCCACAGCAAATTCCCAGCAGCTAGCACTCTTAGCTCAGTTCCACTTCGTTCTTTTCAATGCGTTAGCCACATTTAGAGGCTTCTCCTAGCGAGGATCGGTGATGCGGGTGAGGGGGGATAAGGCCAGCTAACAGATTACAGGGCCTAAGTGCTCGCTTTCAAATGGAGCTAGAAACCTTCTTCTCTCACCGTGGACCTCAGGAGACAAGAAAAAGAAACAAGTATTCCAGAATCAGTAACTCCAGCACCACCCACCTTGTTGACTCTCGACATAACAGCAAAAATGGCAGCATCAGTCATGACAGTTGTCTCTATACCTTCTTTGGACAAATTGACGGCCATTTCATGTCCCTGAAACAGGAGAGAAAGGCTGGCGCTAGGACAGAGTGATACAGTGACAAGAGCTGACAAATGGAACTGGATCTAGAAGACTCTGAAATCTAGTTTTCAGGATAACCCATCTCTCTGAGGTACACAGTCAGGTAAGCCATAGGGACGCTAATAAATGTTACTTCAGAGCAGCTACGAAACTGGAAATACAACTGCGTACATAATTCAAGCACAGCTGGCAAGACGGCTCCCGCCTCGCTCTTTTATGACATCTGACATCCTTATGTGTTTCTTGAGACCTGTTATTTATGTAAGGACTGAGTAAGATTAAGTCAAATATCAGTCATCCCCAAGGTACTATGCCCTACTCTGACCCTGGAAAGAACCAATATTTCTTTTCCTAGGACAAGTAATCTACACAGCTCTCTTAACTATCATTTAAATGTATCTACAGCAACTTGAAAATCCTTACTAATATTTTGTTTTGGGGGTGGTTTGGTTTGTGTTTGTCTTTTGTTTGTTTAGAGGCAGGTTCTCACTACTGAGCCCTTGCTTGCCTAGAATTCATTATGTAGACCCGACCAAGTTGTTGTCAGAGATCCACCTGCCTCTGCCTTGCCTCCCAGTGCTGAAACTAGACGCCCGTGGTGCTGCATGCCTGGCGTGACTGACTTTTTCCTTTCTTGCTTTCCTCCTCCTTATTTTTTTCCTTTTCTTTCTTTTTCCTTTTTCTTTTTTTCTTTTTTTTTCCAACAGGGTCTTTCTATAGCCTTGGCTGTTCCTAGAACTCATTATGTAGACCAGGCTGGCTTTGAACTCACAGAGACCCACCGGCCTCTACCTCCCTAGGGCTGTGATTAAAAGTGTGAACTACCACATCCGGCATGATTTACTTTCTTAATGACTCAAGGTCGAGCTAATCAAGTCAGTTGGCTCAGACTTACCCCTCCTTTCTTCCCTCTTCACTCCTTCTTAGCCACTCTAGCAGGCCCTCTTACCTGGCAGAAAGGAGCACATTCTGCAACAATGACATGAAACTTCCTCTTCCGGGCTGCCTCCTTAAGGAAGGCCTCAACAGTTCTAGAGAAGCCAATGGTCATGATCACCTCGTTGGAGTGGATGTGCTCCAGAGCCTGGGCTGCAATGTTCTCCGTTGTGCCTTCTGCAAGAACAGGTTTGCAAGGGCATGTGAAAATGGCATGCCCACCCCAGACAGGCAGGGCGATGGCTCACAAAGGGAAGGCTGCCCTTATACACTGCCCGCCTGGCTTAACAGGCTTAACAGGCTCAAAGTGCGACACTCCAAGCTCTTCAAAACAGTACTCCTGCGGCCCTGGCCCCCCACTTCTCAGCCTGCCCCATTTCCCACCAGCACTCCTGCTCACTAGGCACTACTGCCACTAAACCAGCTCCGTACAACTGCTCTAGAAGATGAGTTAAGGCCGGAAGCGACAATCTGAGAAATCCTAAAGTGCTAATCAAAAACAGATCTTCCCCTAACAGAATCCTTCTTCCAAAAGGTGGCCACAACACCTCCGTGGGCAGTGGGGGACAAAAGAAAAACAAAAAACTGAAAGCAGGGTGAAAGTGGCAGTTTGGAGCACAGATCGTACCTGGTTTCTTTTTTGTAAATTTTATATCTTTATTTTTATTGCAAGAATGTTTTGCCTGCATGTATATCTGTTTGCCTCACGTGTGCCTGATCCCTGTAGAGGTCAGAAGAGGGCATCAGATCCTCTGGAATAGGAGTTACAGGTGGCTATGAGCCAGTGTGGATGCTGGAAACTAAACCTGGGGACTTTACAAGAGCAGCAGTCAGTGCTCTTAATCGCTGAGCCGTCCATCTCTCCAGCCCCAGTACTCAGTGTTAATCTCTGAAGAACAGACCGTAACAAAAACCTGCAAGTACGGATGGAGGCGGTGTGTACATAAATTCTAGAAGGGATGGGTATGATGGCTTAGTGGGTAAAAGTGCTTGATGGTCAAACCTGGAAACCTGAGCTCCATCCCTAGAATCCACATAAAGGTGGATAGACAAACTCTACAAAGTTCTACTCTGACCTACACACACGCACACGTGCACACACAAATAATAAACATTTTTTTGAAGTCAAGATGAAGTTTAGTGAAAAAGAAACTTCCAAATGAGGCTTTGGGGAATTCTTTTTCTGTTTTGTGCAGCACTGGGAATGAAACCCAGGGCCTCAAGTATGGTAGTCTTCCACTGAGCTACATCCCCAGCAAGTTCATTTGCTATAAAATAAAATAATAAAATAAAATAAAATACGTGCCCTAAAAGAAATCTCCCACTCAATGTTCTTTTAAAGAGCCGGTCTGTCTTGAAAGATGCAGTTACTATAGGCCTGGTGTTTTCCATCCATTCCTACCAGACGGTGTTCAAACCAGAAGACTGGTAATCTCACCTATCCCTGTCAATGAACAATTTCTGGGGGGTTGTTTCACTTGCCTGCGACCTATCTTGTCCACTTAGTGATCAGACCTCTTACCCAGTTCCACTAGCAGCTCATTAATCGCCTCAATGATGTTGGACTTAAGTGGGGCATAATGGAAGCTGAAATCCTCGCTCAGGCCTCCGGATGTCAAGAGTTTGTGCAGGGACTCCTGCTGATCGCTCTCGTCACTGCGCCCGTGCAGTCTAAGGAGGCAACAAGACCCAAAGAGTGATCATAGAGGCAACCGGAGCAGCTCTGCCACAACAGAGGCTTCAAGCTGATAGGAGACACGGTTTAACAACAAAAAGCCAGCACCCCCTGGTCCCACCAAGAGCCCACCCAAGCTGCGAGTTTGACCTGCCATATTCCTCCCGTATGATCTTGAGGACTCTCCGCACCATGTTTCCCACGGTGGTCTCGGAGGGCTGCGCGGCCGTCATCCTCCTGCCCTCTCTGCGGATCAAATCCATTAGATCCCCTGAAACCCAAGAGAGACCGGGTGAACGGGGCAGGCGCGCGGTGAGAGTGAATATCAGCTTCAGGAATAGAACGAGGATTAAAAGAGTGGGGCTGGGGCTGCCGCACCCGCGTTGTTCCAGTGATCGTCCGTGATAAGCCGGCGCAGCAGCCCCAGGGTCTCCCGAGCCATGTCCTCCGAGCTACGCTGCCCGCCACCTCGCTTCAGAGTCTCCACGAAGCCCTCGATCCTCTCGGACAACTCCGAGCCCTTCACCGAGGAACCCGGCATCTCCACCACAGTCCCCGGACTTGCAGAAGCCTCAATTGCCAGACCACAGTTTCACTTCCGGGGCGAGAGAGGTCGACTTCCGCTTGGTGAAGCAAAATTGAGTTTGAGAAGTTGTAAGCCCGCCCCTCCTTCTGCTGAGGCCAATCAGAAACGTGTTACAGCGGTGCTGGGCGCGCCGCCGGGAAGTGACGGCTGGAAGTGTCCTCTTGGGAGTCTGTACGCCGGCCGGGAGACCGGTAGGACAGTCTGGTTGCTATGGGAATAGTGAGCGGCTCTCCCGCCCTGAGACCTGCAGAAGTTGCTTTCCTCTTTCCTGGTTCAGCTGCCTGTTGCTTGGCAGACGCCGTGAGTGCGCGTCCAGGGCTCGGGACGCCCAGAAAAGTGCTGCAACAAGGCGCGATGAACCTGCTGTGCACCTTTCCCGATGGGTTCCATTCCCCACCGACTTTATCTTTCTTTTCCCTGCTCGATGCAAGGAATTGAACATAGGATCTCACAGGAGCTAGGCAAGTGGTATCACCATTGCTATAGTATCTATTCCTAGCTCCTACGTTGTTGTTTGCCTTTGTATATCCTCGGTCTCGAAAGTGCTAAGGAATGTCACTAATGAAAGAGATTCAAAGTAGAAGCTAATAGGACACCAAAAATGTTTTCCTCTTAATTTGGAGGCCTGCGAGTACATGCAATGTAATAAGACCTTCCATTGACCCGAAGCTTACTGGGTATTGAGTGCTGAGTGTAAGTTCTCATACAGCTAAATGAGATATGTTCTCTTCCCTCAGCTTTACAGATTGAAAAAGAGATTCACAATATTTAAGCAGTTAGGGAGGTAATAAGGCTGTGCTTAGAATCCAGGGTCCCCTGAACCCAAACGTAATTAGAATCTCTTACTTATTTAAGATAAACTTCTCAAAAGAAAATCTTCCAGACTTTTAAGACTTTCTTTACAGCTGACAAGTTGTTTTCAGAGGGATTAGATCGGTATCAAAATCATGTAATGATAATACAGGAAAACTACCTGTCATGAGCAAAAAACAAAGACAGAGACAACAAAAAAAAAACCATAATAAATTATTAGAAAAATAGAATACAGCGATACATTAAAAAGAGTAAATATTTGCAATCTCTAAATAGCATATTGTTTAATTTGCTGGGGCCTAGCTCACCTGTACCTTCACCATCACGGCCAACTCCACTGTATTGCCCAGGCAAGGTTCAGGGCTGGCTCTCCCAAGTGCTACAGCCAGTGAGCCTCTCATGACTCCAGGATCAGCTCTCCTGGCTACTGCAGGTGGCAAGGGGGAAGGGAGAGGGCATCACACCAGTACCCGTACCACCTCTCCCCAGACAAGTGTCAAAGAGGCCAGCTCTCCCACACTCTGTCCTGGGACAGCTCACCTGGGCCCCCTCTACCAGGGCCAGCTCTACTGTGCTGCCCAGACGAAGTACAGGGCCCTCTTACCCAAGTGCTCTTAATGGACAAGGGACAGGGCCAGCTCACCCGCTCTCATGACCTCAAGGCCAGTTCTCCAGACTTCCTCAGGTGGTGAAGGGGGGGGGGGGGAGGAGAGGGCATCACCACTGCACCCGCCTCATGGGGGCCAGCTCTCTCTTGCTGTCACCCTGGGGACTGGCTGACCCGAAAACCCCTCAACCAGGGCCAACCCTTCTGTGATGTCTAGGTGAGGTGCAGGCCCAGCTCCCCCAACTCTGATGACCCTAGGGTCAGCTTTCCTGACTTCCTCAGGTGGCTAGGGGTGAATGGGTAGGGGGCATCTCCCCCCTGCCCAGGTCACCTCACAGCAGAGGAGGGGTGGGGCCATCTAGCAATGTTTTACATGCTCACCAACACATGGTATTACCAAACATCTTTGTAGAAAGTAGACATAAAAAAGATCCTTCAGGATTGTTTTACTTTGCATTTTCCTGTTTGCCAGTGTAGCTTGTGTTTTTCCACATTTATCAACCTTCGTTTTGCTCATTATTATAGCTTGCATATGGTTGACGTGTTTTCCTCAAAAGTTCATTTCCTGAAGTTTGGTCTTTTAGTGTGATAATATTGGGAAGTGGTAAGCCGTGGGAGGAGTGTGGCGTGTGGAGGATGAC